>CAKNYM010053213.1:340531-354694 GCA_932195095.1 Andricus curvator
AAAAAGTTTCGAGATTCTCGACTCGAGATCTCGAAATTTTTTATTCGAGATTCTCGATCTCCATGAAGTTTTGAGTTCACCTGAACATGTTTCAAGAAAATCTCGAATTTTCTCGAAATCGTCTCGAATGCATCACTACTGAAAGGCCCAAAGTTTAGAAGCGCAACGTTAGACAAACGGTAAAGTGTTTGAAATTTCGAATTTATGTTTTGATAGGAATTTCCGGCTCATTGAAGGCTCACGAGATATGATAAAAAAATAAACAATATTTAGTGGTGGCCCATCAAGGTCTTTAATATATGTATAAAAAGGTCTTTTTCGATGCAAAATTCATAATAAATATTAATTAAGGTTGCTAAAAAGTGCTATTTTGACAGTTTTATACTAATAATATATATATATGATACTGAAATTTGGTGAATATTTTCCTTAAGAATGTTTAAGGTATACAGTCAATTCCAAATTACTTAATCTTTAACTTGATTTAAAAAATTGACAAAAAAGACCCATTGATTACTGCAACAAATTTTAAAAGAAAACCCTGAGCGCAAAAAAAAAACATTAGGATGAGAATGTAATAGTTGAGATAATAATTGTTTATTTAAATGTAGTTATTTGCAAATGGGTAATTCTCCGTGAAAGTATATTTTTGTGTTCCAGCTGGTTATTTTGCACTGAAATTCAAATCAACTTTCCGAGTATTTTTTACAAACTTTCTATGAATATGCAATAAATCGACAAACAAAGATCAATCATTATTGCATATGAGCGTGTTGAAATACTGTGAAAGAACGAAATGTAAGCCCTCTGGATTACGTATAAGCCCCCTGGTCTCCAAAAACCAAGTAACCTAAATAATTGACAAGTGAAGATGTTATTTTTAAATTAATGAATGTTGTTGATTAATTTCAAAATAACCTCTTCACTTATTACTTACCCTGGTCAACACTATAACATCTCAAGGAACTAAATAATTTACCAATATGAACGCTAGCTGTATTGATAATTCATAAAAGCCTTAATAGTGTTCTAATGAACACGCGAATGAACACGTAAAAGTAGATTAATTACCATTTTACCCATTTTTATTATTTAACAAAACGAGTGCAAATTTACACTTTGACGGAGATTGACCCATATACAACATATGCAAATATATTAAATAAATATATTAAATATGTCCGCTTTACGCAAAAGTCGAAAATTTTATTAAATTTTAATTTTCAAAAGATCATTTTATTCATCAAAAGATTCTTAACAATGCTATTCGTGACATTTTTATGATAATTATTTTATTTAGAAATTATACGTACAATTATTTTTAGTCAGTTATTTTTGGAAATAAACAATTTTCTAAATAATGTTTAATAAAACGTGAAGAATAGAAATGCAAAGAACCTTCCAAGGAATAGCATGGACTTTTGCAAATAAAAATTGAATGAAAATTACGACTTCTGCCTAAAGCCGAAGAAAAAACACAAATATGCAAATCACTACATCTAAATACCTGGAACATCCCTAAAGGTTAAAGATAACATTTTTCGAACCAGCCGATTAGGAAAAATATAAACAAATCTGAGTAGATTTTTGAAACTTAAAAGTTCTAGGACTTTAATTGTTTAATTATGGTGGCGGAGTTCTCATCAACTCGGTCATAACAGCCATCCAGAGTCATAGTACCGGGTCTCAAAATTTAATACATACATTTTTACCTGAGCCATGTTACGCCATGTTTAGTCAAGATAGACATGACTACACATGACATGCCATTTTTTTGATAATATGTAGAGCGCCTTAAATGAGCCGGAAATTCCTATAAAAATATATATTCGAAATTTCATACCCTTGACGTTTTTCTAAAGTGTTGCTGCTAAACTTTGAGCCTTTCAGTAAGTTGTGCTACTCTAATGTTGTAAAAAAATACATAAACAATTTTATAGAACGTCGATATTCAGAGAGCCGCAAATAAGTGTAAAAATATGGTGTGAAAATAAATTTGTTGATTTAAAATAAATTTTCTGATAATATTTCGTGAGCCTGAAATGAGCCGGGAATTCCTGCCAAAATAGAAAATTGAAATGTTAACTCCTTCACGGGTTTCGAAGGTCTTGCTGCTAATTTTAAATAAAGTTCGCAGCACCACAGGTTTTTGTTTTAAATTGCAGATCTGAAAACTTAGCGTTAGGGCACTAAATTAGCCCTAAATGAGCCCTTCATTGTTGCTTAGAAGAAATTACGAAATTGTGACATGGTACTGTCAACTTTACCCACCTAAAAACTTGGAATTTCGTGGGTAAAAATTAGTAGACACTCTGTGATAAATCAACGTTATTATCTTTCAATATTGTCACATAGCGTAATTTTAAAAAGCTAGATTCATATTGTTAGTTAAGTGTAGAAAAATATCCGACCTAAGAATTTCGTCTCTACAAAAAACAAGTACATGTTGTGAAGTATGGACCAACTTTCTTATCAAATATACTTGAAAAACTACAGAAAAAGATTAGATTATTTTTGGTTGGGATATATAAATTCACTCTCGAACTTGATGTCCTGTAATTTTTGTTTCATAATTTCGTATGCATTGCAGTTTTTTGTAACATATTACGGTCGGCTAGCCCTGGCCATTTTTGTGTCGGGTACCCCGGACTGACTTTTTCATGTTAGAGTTCATTTGTTTCTGTCAAGAACTAACCTTTTTTTCGTAAACAAATAGAAACTTCTAATGTTTTTTTATTTTCTATGAGTATTTTTATTGTAGAGTATACACGGAGAAAAATGGATGTTTAAACGTAACATCTAGATCTTCAGGGTTAACATATTTTATGTTTAACTATAGGACAGCAATCTAGATGTTCAAAGTTAGGATCTGTAGATATTAAAAAGTGAGATGTTACCCTGAAACATCCAAAATGTTCAATCTGAAATATCCGAAATATTACATGTATGGTTATGTCAACTAACGGCTGCAAATGTTTGAGGAATTTACTTATTTCTGAGCATTTAAGGAATTAATTGATAACTTATTTGTGAATTTAAAACTAAACTTGAATTTTCGTATCGAAAAACAGATACAGGGTATGAAATGCCGATCAGATAATACATTCAGTCTAGCTGAGGTTATGTTTAATATTTTTAATTCAAAATAAAAAATAAAAACGGGGTAAGTAAGCTGAGAACGAATAATATGTAATCTGCATTTAAAATTCTATCTATTTGAGGTTACTTAAACTCATATTTTATTATAAATTCACAAACATTTTGTCAAATCACGTGTCAAATGTTCAAAGGTGTTCGAGTCAATATAACCTCAAACTTAAGAACATTGTTCCGTCGTGTAGACAGACAAAAGTTGTTATACAATTTTAATTAAGGATATCTAATTTTGATTCTTTGAAAATGTTCAAAAATTGTAATATTCCATAATTGTAATATCGAAATTATATAGCCGTCAAATATAGTCGTGAAATTCGAATGCGCATGCGTTCAGATGATTTTAACATCTAAATATGTTACAGTTTAACATAAAAATATTTTTACGCCTAACATCTCAAAAAGATAGTAGATGTTTGGCATGAATATCTGCATGTTAGGCGGAACAATCTTACCCTTTGAACATCTACATTTAAACATCCATTTTTCTCCGTGTACAATATTCAGTAGTCTTTATTCAAAAAATGTATGTCCTGTTCAATAAAAAATAGATTTTATTGCCTATATAATAAGATTATTCTTTGATTATCTGCTTTAGATAAAATTTTTGTAAGTCTTATTTTTCAATAATACAAAATATGTAATTTTTAAAAATTGTAATTTTAATCATTTTATAATAATACATATAAATTACTAATAATATATTTACTGTGTGAGTTAATACTTTTAAGCAAAATATTTTTCCCAAACTCGTTACAAAATATCAGATATCATCTGTAAGAGATTAATTACAAGAATTTTAAGTAAACATTTATTATAATTTCTAAGCTGGCCACGTTTTTCTCAGAGAAACCGCTTGACCGAGATTTTGTCAGAAAAGTCTAAGCGGTTCCGTAGCTCACTTGACTAACGCGTGCGCTTGATTTAGGTTTTAGGTAGAGTTAGATAGGGTTCGATTCCCCAGCGGGAGCGATTGTTCAAAGCGTTCGAGCGTGCGATCATATGTGTAAGTCTCTGTGCGTGCAATTGTGTAAGAATAATCGTAAATTAAGTGCAGTAATCATATATAAAATAATGTTTTCCTTTTCAAATCGATCGACATTTTACATCATTTTTGTTGTCGAAAGTTTCGAGCTAATTTATTTATAAATCGTGTATAGAATGCGTGCTGTGCATATATACATTTACATATATGCGTTACAATATGCGACATCGGCAAAGTTACTCTTCACAGAAGTAAGGCATAACTACACGAAATAGTAACTCTTCTTCTCGCTGAGTGTGGACGGTTACCAAGTGGTGCAGTGCATCCTACTATTTGAAATTGTTCATCCTACTCTTTTAAAAAGTCAGTTTAACTTACCTGAACCCAAAATAGTAATTTTAACAAAATTCACCGACGAAAAGCTGCGCTTCAGTTTAAAATAGTTAGAACTACTGGTTTGGAGAGTTCTTCTAACGATCCACTTTTTTCCGTTTGTTTTTATTTATTTGAATTTTCATTCTGTCTTATATATCTTTGTCCTATTCGCCATTTGCCCTAAGAGGTCATTCAAGTATTACTTATCGTCTTTCGAAGCAGGGATAGGGGGGTTTAACGTTGGCAGAAAAAGGCGTTACGTAATACTTGAACTGTCCCTAATTCCCAATTGACCTAATTTTAATTTATCCGAAACCGAATAGCATTTTTTTTTATAATTTCAATTGCTATTCTTTTAATTTAACCTGATAAGCGTCAAGGCATTTTTTTCAGGAGTACAAAAAAAGTGCTCAATATTCAAATTATTAAAAAAAATAGATTCAAGAGTTGATATAGAGCTCGATAGATGTATAAAAAAAAGTTGGAAAATGTTAATACTTATCGAGAAAAATATCGTCAAAAATCGTCCTCTGTCATAACCATATAGGTATGTTAAGCTGGCACAACACTATTGAGGTATAGAGACGTAACCTAATTCATAATTTAGGGCTCATTTAGGGTTAATTTGGGCCCCTATTCCCAAATTTAGGGCTCTATTATTTTTTGTAAAAAATAGTGTTTGCGCTAGTTTAACGTTAAGCTAGCCGAACATTGCTGTAAAACGTACTAAAAATGATTTTACAGAAAATTCACCTTATACAATAATTTAGGGCTCTGGGAATATAATAATCAAAATTTAAAAAAAAGGTTAAACAATTTTTGTTTAAACAATCCTACTAAAAATGAATTAAAAGTATTTAGGTTCTTACCCTACGTTAATGCTCATTCAGGGCTCTCCGCAAATGATATTTGAACATTAAAAAAAATTGTTTAGACAATTATTGTTTAAACTTTTTTTTTTTAATTTTGATTATTATATTCCCAGAGCCTTAAATGAGCCCTAAATTATTTTATGAGGTGAATTTTCTGTAAGATCATTTTTAGTTCGGCCAGCTTAACGTTAAGCTAGCGCAAACACTATTTTTTTTTAAATATTGGAGACCTAAATTTGGGGACTAAATTATGCGAGTGGAAAGAATGGATTTTATGATTTTTTTTCACGTATTTTTTTATAACGGTAAGGTGGCACAACACTATCTATAACAAAAAAAAGGGCAAAAGAAAAATCGTACGACTTTCGGTCGACGATATTTCAGGAGCCTTAAATGAGCCTGAAATTATGCAAGGGAAATGAAAAAAAATTTTGGTAAATTTGTTTAAACAATTTTCTTAAAGTTCAAATATCATATTCGGGGAGCTCTAAATGAGCCTTAACGTTGGGTAAGAAAAGAAATTTGTTTAATTCATTTTTAGTAGGATTGTTTAAACATTTTTGTTTAAATTTTGATATCATATTTCCAGAGCCCTAAATGAGCCCTAAATTATTTTATGAGGTGAATTTTCTGTAAAATCATTTTTAGTTCGGCCAGCTTAACGTTAAGCTAGCGCAAACACTATTTTTTTTTAATATTGGAGACCTAAATTTTGGACTACGGGCCCAAATTAGTCCTTAATGAGCCCTAAATTATGCGAGTGGAAAGAATGGATTTTATGATTTTTTCACGTATTTTTTTATAACGGTAAGGTGGCACAACACAATATATAACAAAAAAAAGGGCAAAGGAAAAATCGCACGACTTTCGGTCGACGATATTTCAGGAGCCTTAAATGAGCCTGAAATTATTCAAGGGAAATAAAAAAAAATTGGTAAATTTGTTTAAACAATAATTGTTTAAACAATTTTCTTAAAGTTCAAATATCATATTCGGGGAGCCCTAAATGAGCCCTAAATTATTGTATAAGGTGAATTTTCTGTAAAATCATTTTTAGTACGTTTTAAAGCAATGTTCGGCTAGCTTAACGTTAAGCTAGCGCAAACACTATTTTTTACAAAAAATAATAGAGCCCTAAATTTGGGAATAGGGGCCCAAATTAGCCCTAAATGAGTCCTAAATTATGAGTTAGGTTACATCTCTATACCTCAATACTGTTGTGCCAGCTTAACATAGCTCATAAAGATGTAAGTGCCATAAAAAATATTGTTGTTTTAAATTGTTTTTCAAAACGCTAATTAACTCTCGTAACATGCATGTTACGAGACAAATACTTGTAGAAGGCTAAAAAATTATTTTTTCATAAAATCATTGGAAAACTATAATACCGCAAAAGTTTAAGCCTGTTTCTTTGATTCAACTGAAAAAATTACATAAAGTTTATCTGTTTTGAGTAAAGTGGCACTTATATGGTCATGCCGTGAGACCCATCATATATGATGGGTCTCACGGCATGACAGATATATCTGTTTTGCAAGCTTTATTATCTATAGTTCTTTTTTTCAAATAGACATTTTGTACCATTTTATTTTTAAGAATTGTTGTTTGCTCAATAATATTCAGGTCAAATAGTTAATATGGTGAAAAAAACAAAACTATAAAAAAAGTGTATTTATGGTCAATAGTGTTAATTCTAAAAAGTATTATATATATATTAGGTCAAATAATAGTATGTTAAAAGATAATTCTAATAATTATGATAATGGCATATGTCAATCCGGAATAAATATAAATAGAAATTAGTTTAAATAAGAACAATGGCAAAGAAAAATCCTGAATTACATGCGCGAATTCATAGAAAATAAAATTAGTGCAAATAAACATTATGACAAATAGTATTTTGGATAAATGCAAATTATGTATGCTATAGTGTAAAATAATGAAGAATATTAATTAAGGTTACTGAACATTTAAATAGACAAATAATATGTAGTATAATATATATATATATATATATATATATATATATATAATAGGCAAAGAAATAAGGGGTCATATATAAATTACGTAAGGGGGGGGGCAGCGAAATCTTACGCCTATGTCGAACATTCCCAAAATAACCCGTACGTAATTTATGGATAACTTTTAATGATAAATACCTCATTTTTATATGCTGGTCTCGACATTTGTCATATCTTCTATTTATCCTAATTTCATTTCTAATTATATTTTTCTGATTATTCTTCGTCATCATTTTTAATTGTCCCAAATTTAATTAGATCTTTAGGTCGTCAAGTTAAACCCTATTTTACAATTTTATAGTGTATATATATATATATATGACGATTCGAAAAAGTATTGGGAAAAGGCAAATAAAAATAGTATATAAATTATATTAAATTCAGAGAAATAATATTGTTATGACAAACGATAATTCTGAAAAATAAAAAAATATGGCAAATGGTAATTCGGTAAAATAAAAATTATGGCAAATGTCTATTCGGGAAAATAGAAATTTAGTTCAATAAGAATTTTGGTGAAGAACACACAAAAAACCTGCTGGACTTATTCTTGCGGCATCTCATGTTTTTAAGGTGACAGTTCATAATCATATTTTGACGTTTCAAGTGTTACCTGAGCTTTAAATTTTGAAAAAAATAAAGTTGATACAATTTTACTTTTCAAGTTTTATCTTAAGATTAACAGGGTGGCCGTATAGGACAGGAAAACAACTTGAAAATCAGGAAAAAGTCAGGGATGTTATTATTGGTTAGGTATAAAACTCAGTGGTTTCGAGAAAAATTTGTAAAAAAATTCTGTGTTGACAATTTTACAGGATTAAAATTCTGGTCTTTAAATATTAATGGCCAGGGAAGGGAATTTTGAAAATGAAGTTTTGCGGCCACATTGATATAAAAATGAAACTATTTGGTTGAAAATTCTTATTTTTTGGTTGAACTATTTTTGATTTAAAATCAAAATCTTTTATGGTGGAAATATCTACTATTACATATTACTCTTGGAAAATGCATTTTTTTTTTGTGAAAATCGTACTAATTTAGAAATTTAGTACACGCGTATACTAAAGTTCATGTACGCTTATACTAAATTCAGTATGAATATACTAAATTTACTGTACGCTGTTATACTACATTTAATTTCATGTTGTGCATTCTTGCTTCCATTACATGTATACTAAATTCAGTACAGATTTTTTTAACAGTGCATGTTTACTTGTTGAAAAATCATATTTACTTGTGGGAAATTCAACTGTTTTACAGAAAACTCGTCTTTTGGCTTGAAATTTCCACAATTTGGATGAACTTTTTTTCTGTCTTGACTGAAAATTCGTCTTACTGGTTGGTGAATTCATTTTAGTTGAAAATTCATCTCGTTGGTTTGAAATTGGACTATTTTGTTAAAATATTCATCTTAAATTTAATCTTTTTGGTTGAGCATTAAACTTTTCGGATTGAAGCTTAATCATCTTTGTTTCAAAATTCTACTATTTGGTTGAAGAAACTATTTGATTAAAAGTCAACTATTTTGTTGAAAATTCGTCTCTTTTGCAAGTTCAACTATTTGGTTGTAAATGCAACTGTTTTGTTAAAAATTAATTTTCTTGTTGAAAATTCATCTTTTAGGGTTTAAAAGTCAACTGTTTTCTAAAAAATTCAACTTTTTAGCTTGAAAATTCAACTATTTGGTTGAAAATGCAACTATTTGGTTGAAAATGCAAGTTTTTGGTTGAAGTTTAATCTTGTGTGTGAAAAATTCGTCCTTTTGAATTGAAAATTCATCTTTTTGGTTGAAAAAAAAATTAATTTGTAATTTAAAGATTTTAATCTGAAATTGTTTTATTCCGTGTATAAAAGATTCTTTATGATAAAAATGTTACAATATTAAAATGTTGATCTTTGAATATTAATGGTCAGAGACAATACAAAATTGATCAGGGAAAAGTCAGGAAATTTTGAAAGTGATAGATACGAAAGGCATTATATTTCAGACTTAATTTGAGGCTTTTTTGTTAAGACTTCATTTAAAACCTTTTTCGCTGCCTGGGTCTCAATTAAAAGCGAATATTTGGCTCAAAATATGCCTAGCATTCTTCTGTGTAGATTAATAATAAGTGAAGGTCCGCACTGTATAAGGGCATAAGCATTGATTTTTCAAGAATGGATATTAGCAAAAAAAAATATTTAAAAAATGTGTGTGGGTAAACATTCTCATAAGGATTTTTTCAAATTCATCTTCCATTCAAATTATTATTATTTTTTGTAGCATGCATACCTTTAAGTATTAATTAAATAATTTAAAAAAGAAGAAGAGTTTCCACTGAATTTTTGTGTTAGTGGAGAAGATCAGCTGTCAGAATTTTGGGCACAAACTTTAGATTCTTGGTCGAGATGCTTCAAGGGTACTTCTACATAAAAATATCTTAAGTGTAAAATAGTCTCCTGTGACTTTTTCATTCTATTTTTTATCTTTCACACTAAATAGGTTTCGCGCATTTCATACATACAAAAATGCTATGTGTGAAATTATGGACGTACATGTTTACTTTAAGTTTAGGATTTAGGTGCCGAGAACAAGCAGAATCTAGTTTTCGATGATCTGAGAATAAATATGACTGATTAACACCTCAAAATATGCTAATTCATTTTTTTTTGTACTTATGGGCTAAAATCAGTAAAATTGATACTACATTGTTCGCAGTGGGTGCGGCAGCAAAAGAGAGCATAAAGCTAAACTTGTTGCGCCTGTTCCCAATCCGTCTCGTCTCCACCCTTCTTTCCAGACCACGGGTTCACCGAATCGGTTATTCTCACCCTCTCTGACATAAAAAAAAAAACACTTTTTGCTTCGATCTTTCGGTCAACAGTAATGATTTAGATAAGATCTTCAAGTTATAATTTATTTTGGTCTAAGTTACTTACATTTCAGTGGAAAATTAAGACAATTTAGGGACCGTGCATAAATTACGTAGTCTTTCGGGGTCAATGATTTTTCTATGCTGTCTTACATGGGGGGAGGGTGTACGTGGTCAAAAATCATTTCTTACCTAAGATATTTTCAAGTTTGCAAATCAATAAAAAACAAATGTTAAATAGATTTTTAAAAAGATGTTAATCGTTTTTTGTCTACTGGCCTGAAATAGATTTTATTGTAAATAACTGTTTGTAAATGCAATCAGTGCTTACTGTAGTACCTAATACATACATTAAATATTATCAAATATCCTTTTTTCTAAGCAAAATTTTCAGTTTTCCAACTATTTTTGGTTAAAAATTCAATCTCTTCGGTTGAAATGTCTATTAAATTTCGGGTTAAAAATTTAATTATTTTGTTGAAAATTCAACAATTTCCTTAAAAAGCCACCCTTATTGGTTGAAAATTCAACTGATTTGTTGAAAATGTGTCTTTTTGGCTTTAAAATTCAACAATTTGGTAGAAAATAGAACTAATTTGCTCAAAAGTTGAACTACTTTCGTAAAACTGAATTTTTTAGTTGAAGATTGATCATTTTAGTTGAAAATGCATTAGATTGGTTGAAAAACTTGACTATTTTGTTGCAAATTTCTTTTTTTTTTTGTTGAAAATCTATTCTTTTTAGTTAAAAATACAATTACTTGGTTGAAAATTCATGTGATTTGTTAAAAATTCGTCTTTTTTGTAGAAAATTAACCCTCTTGTTTCAAAATTGAACTGTTTGGTTGAAATTTTATGTTTTTGTTGAAAATCCATCTTTTTTAGTAGAAAATCAATTTTTTGGTTACAAATGCAACTATTTGGTTTAAATTTGATCGGTTTTAGTTGAGGCTTCATGAATTTTGTTTAAAATTCGTCTTTTTGGTTGAAAATTTAATTTTGGTTAAAAATTGAACTGTTTCATAGAAAGCTCGTCTTAAAATCTTCCTTAGTAGAAAATTCAACTCTTTTTGAAAATTCGTCTTTTTGGTTTACAAATTGATCTCTTTTGGTAGAAATTTCATCTTTTTTGGTTGAGGATTCAACTATTTTGTTGAAAACTCGTCTATTTTGATTCAATTTAATTGTTTTTCATTTAAAATAAAAATCTTTTCTATTGATCAGCTATTACACTTCTGTTTGAAGATGGAACTACTTGGTTGAAAGTTGAACTACTTTGTTAATTCATGGGAAACAGTAAGATTTTACCAAACCACGCACCCCTCCCAATCAATTTGATTGATTTTTTAAAAAATTATTCTGAATTGGTTTCTTGTAAATATTTTTTTTAATAAACTTAAATTCTGTTGTATTTCGCCCTGAATTCTGTTCGCCCCTTTTTTTATTCAATTCGATGGAAATGTTATGATTTTTGAAATTTTATTCCATTATATTTTTTCAAATTCTCATGAAATTCATAAAATTCTTTTGATTTCCCTGAGGTTCTTATAAATTCACTCAAATTTGACTGAAATCAGTGAAATATTTTCGATTTTTTTCAATTCAGTTGCATTTTTTTTAATTGACCTTGTATTTTCATGAATTTCATCGAATTCTTATTTTCCTTGAATTCCTCTAAATTCACTCGAATTTTAGTTAATTCATTTTTTTTTATTTATCATGAATTTTTTCAAATTCATCTGGAATTATCATAAATTTCATCTGACACTCACGAATTGAAAAGAATATTAATCACTTTTGGTCACTCGTTCGGTTTAAATAGATTTTTTTTTTTTTAGATTTTTCTAAGTGCGTAAATTTTATTTTAGGGTGGAATACACCCTTTTCATTTTTAACACCCGAAACACATTTTCATCCTTTCCAGATGTCTTTAATGAGTTATTAATTTTTAAGAAATATATACATCGAAAATATTGTGTTCAAATAAATAAATAGAACTCACCCTTAGGATCTTGAATCATCCCCTCTCATTTGCCTAGTTTATATAGCAGCAACTTTCTATATATCTTAAATTTTCATTAAGATAAAGTTCCAGTAAACATTCGATACACTGAAATCTTCGAAATCATATTACAGCTACCCCTAGGGGAAATAAAACTTTATTATCATTATTATTGTTATTATAACATTAAGCATTAAGCCATATCCCTTTTGGGGTAGCATGACCTACTCGTTTCTAGCCGGGGATCAGGTATAAGAGGGGGAGGGGGTATACATTTTTCAGATTAATCTAGAATTTCCGTATTGTTTATTTAAATAACACGTCCATTCCACAACACTGATCCCCGGTAACTGATCAATCTCTCTAGCAAGCACTCCTGGCGAAGAGCTTCACAAAGTCATTACGTAAAGCTCGCAACACGGGCCCATTAGTATCCACCACCTTTCGTATCAGGCGTCATTCACTCCACTGACACTCTTCATCATGCATTTCTTATAAATTATTTGTCGCCATACTTTTCTGTATGAATTAGGGTATCATTCACACATTACAACCAAAACATGGAATCACTGGCCTTTAAAGTTTAGACTGTACTCCTTCAAAATATTAGCCTTTCAAATATTTTTTTTTTTCCTATCTTGATAATTCTTTGCAATACCTTCGAATTATTGAAATCAATCAAACATTCCTTGCAATCTTTCCAAATGCCCCACAGTTTTTTTTAAATCCTCTGGGATTCCTAAAAACATTATAAAATCAATCAAAAGACCTTGAGAGCCGTCGAAATCCCTTGAAATCCTCAAAAATCTGATACAAATCTGATACAATCTGATATATTGTAATTAGCACATTTAATTGATTTAACTCGCGGATAATCCTTTCTATTGGAAATTAATGGAATTGTTCGTATATGGAAAAAAATTTAGAAAGAATGGCGCAAACACAGGATTTTGGGTTTCTTTTGTTCGTTTGAAACAAGGAGTCACTGGTCTTTAAAGTTTAGACTGTAAGACTCTGTCTCCTTAAAAATATTAGCCTTTCAAATATGTTTCCTATCTTTAAAAATTCTTTGCAATATCATCGAATTATTAAAATAAATTAAAAATTAATTGCAATCTTCACCCCTAAAAAAGAAACAATATTAATCAGGATGGCCGCAGGTCAGGGAAAGCCTGGAAATGAAAGAAATGTCAGGGGATTTCTATAATAAGAAAAACTCTAAAAAATCATCAAGGATAATAAAGTTTACAGTTTTAACTTCAATTTCAACTTGGTTTGTTTAGTGTATACAAGATTCTGCATTAAAAATGTTAAAAGATTCGAATTTTGGTTGTTAATATTCACAGTGAGGGAAAGTGAAAAATTGGGCCGACTTAAAAATCCGGTAACTGTCAAATTACCGCCAAAAAAAATACCGAAAGAGAAAATTGCCGATAAGGATAATTTCCAACATGTCGGGAATTTTATTTTTCCGGGTTTTTCTGAATCAGTCTTTCGTTAATTTCATCTACCAGGGCGTCTACTCATCTGGAAACCCTGGAATTTTCAGGGAATTTTTATATACCTGCATTTTAAAAATTTTTAATATAAATGTAAATAAAAATGTTTGTTCATTTGTAAAAGTAGCTTTATATTACTTGATTGAACTATTTTGTTGAATATTTGTTGTTTTTTTGGTTGGAAATTAATTTTTTTAACTGAAAGTTAAACTATTCTATTTAGTTGAAAATTAGACTGGTTGAAAATTCATGTATTTTGTTGGACATTTGTCTGTTTTGGTAGAAAATTATTCTTCTTGGTTGTAAATTCATCTTTTTGCTTAAAAATTCCACTATTCTAGTTGAAGATTCATCATTCTAGTCGAAGATTCATCTTTTTGTTTGAAAATTCATCTACTTGGTTGA
>CAKNYM010053213.1:355094-378026 GCA_932195095.1 Andricus curvator
GTTTAACTGTTTTTGATTTAAAATTGAAATATTTTTTAGTTGAGTTTAACTGCTTTTGATTTAAAATAATAATATTTTTTGTTGAAATATCAACTATTACATTTTTCGTCGAGAATTAATCTTTTTTAGTTGAAAATTTTACTATTTGGTTGGAAATTCATGTATTTTGTTGAAAATTCGTTATTTTTTGTAGAAAATTAATCTTTTCGGTGTTATTTCATCTTTTTGCTTGAAAAATCCACTATTGTAGTTGAAGATTCATAATTCTAGTTGAAAATTCATCTTGATTGAAAATGTAACTATTTTGTTGAAGTTTTTATTTATTTATTTATTTTTTTTTAAATATCAACTATTACAATAACCGTCGAGATCTAATTTTTTTAGTTGAAAATTCAATTACTTGGTTAAAATTTAAACTTTGTTGTTAAAAATTAATTTTTCTTCTGGTCAAGATATATAATTTTAGTTGAAAATTCAACTATTTTGTTGAAAAATGATCTTTTAACAACCATTTGGTTAAAAATTCATCTATCTTGTTGAAAATTCATGAAAAATCTCCTTACATTCCCTGTTTTTGTACATATCTTGTAATATTTAATGAATATTTTTATTTTTTTCAATGATTTTATTTGTTTACAAATGAAAAAACAGTTACTGTATTTTACATTTGAATAGTACTATTTTTGTACATTTATATATTTACATGGACTGAAAAGAACTTAATTTGTAATAAGATCGCGAAATTGTAAACATATTCTGTGTTGATTGTTTAAAAAAATTTTAAATACTTGAATGGCTCCGTACTATGAAAAATTATATACGTGGAAAATCTTGAGATACCTGGAAAAAACCTGGAATTGCCAGGGAATTTTTTTCCAGGTTTTGAGTAGACCCCTGTCTACAAAAAAAGCCTTAATAAAATGTCTAACATCGCGACAAAACAGAATCAAATATTTGATACGTCGTGTGCATTGTTTTATTATTTGGCTAAAAATAACCACCTTCTGGCAAAAGCTGTCGCCGGATATTTTAGCAAAACTCCAAGACACAGGCATGAATTCCTGATTGATCTTCCCATAGTTTCGAAACTTGCAGCATAGAAGCTACTTAAGGAATGCCTTTTCTCTCCGAAAATAGAGTCACATATTTAAAATATTTTATTGCAATTATTCAAAACAACAATCGTAATTTTTAAAGACTATGTGAGTTTTTTTTGCATTTCGTGAAAGAACAAATTAGTGAAGATAGGGGAATAATAAAAATAAATAAATGGCAATTTTTTAGGTACTTCAAGCTATGTTGCAATTTTGTCAGATCAAATTTAAATTTGGCACGCATTATTATTTTGGTATGTGAATTTGGCACCGACAGCTTAGGGAGAAAAATGTGTGTTAAGAATTGAATTGTTTTATGTGACAAACATTGAAAATATTATATGTATTTGTTAAATGTTAAGGTAAATATGACAGTTTGTTTCATAATTCTCAATTCCTAAGATTCATTTTTATTTTTGCATAAGATAAATTTTGACTTTGTAGAAGCGAGTGTTATTTTAACACTCCAGTATTAAAATAACCTGCAACAAAGTCTGTCCCCAGAAATTATTTGAGGCTGAGAAAAAAAATCGGAAAATTAAAGTATTATTTTTTGATCGGGAATTTTTCTAATTTTTGACAGAAAAATGGAATCACCTTAAATTTAACCTAATATCACACGAAATAATAAAATGCATTACAATTTCTAATTTTGCAATTTTGAAATTGCACAAAGTTCCAATTTTAATGCTTTTATGAGTTTCATATGTTTAGTTTCCAAATTGAAGATTATTCTGTTCACAATTCCCAATCCTTAAATTAAGTCCAAAGTGGAATTATGCCAGGAAGATCATGTACGGATCAAATATTTAGCTTAAGACAGATCACAGAAAAAGTTGGAGAGTAAAGAAAAAAGTTTTCTGTGCGTTTGTTGACCTAGAAAAAGCATTTGACAGGGTGGATAGAAAAGTAAACTTTGGGAAGTCCTGAAAGAGTGCGGAGTCAATGGATGACTCCTACCAGCAATAAAAAGCGAGTATGAGGGTCGATGGGAAACTGAGTGGCTGGTTCGATATTATGCAAGGTGCTAGGCAGGGATACATTATGTTCTCATGGCTATTTATTATATTCACGGACAAGTGTCTAAGAATGGCCCTCTGAGACGAAGAAGGTGTGGATCTCATGGCAGTGAAGGTGCGTGGGTTAGCGTTTGCAAATGATAAGGTTGTTATGGCTGAGTCAATTGAAGGCTTGCAAAGAGTGTTGAGCATACTGAATACTAGCATGAAGAACATGGGCCTTAAAATTAACGTGAAAAAAAATTATGGTGTTTGAAGGAAAGGGTCAGAAAACAGTATGCAACATTGCCCTACACGGTGAGAGGATAGAAGAAGTTGATAAGTACGTATATCTTGGTAGTCTATTTACTAATAATGGAAAGATAGATGGAGAGATAGATAGATAGGCGTATAGACGAGGGTAAGAAGGTTATCGGTAGAGTAGGATCCATTATCAGAAGTAAAAATATATCAATTAAAGTTAAAATGGCGATATATAATTCTATACTTGCACCGACTGTGCTGTACGGTAGCGAGACCTGCACATAACAAAAAAAGGATAAGAGTAAAATTAACGTGTTTGGCATGCAATACCTGAGCAAAGTGTGCGGTAAAACGCTAATGGACAAAGTCAGTAGTGAGAAAATCGTCAAAAAATGTTGTGTAGAGGAGACACTGTTTCACAAGCATTAAAAAAATGTGTTGAGATGGTTTGGACATGCTGAGAGAATGAAAGGTGAACGACTGACGAAACAAGTATATCGAGTTAAGATAAATGGTAGTGTATCCAGAGGCAGGCCAAAGAAAGAGTGGTTGGAAATGTGTGAATGATACCCTATTTCAAAAAGATATAAAAAGCCATAGAAACACAAAAGCTTGAATGAGGAAATGCGTGGACGTAAATGAAGCTAAAGAGTCAGTGGAGTGAATGACGCTGAATGATACTTGAATACTAATGGGCTCGAGTTGAGAGCTTTACATAGTGACTTTGTGAAGCTCTTCGCCTGGGCTGCTTGTTAGGGAGATTGATCAGCGACCTGGGATCAGTGTTGTAGAATGAACGTGTTATTTAATTAAACAACAAGGGCTAAAACCGAGTTAGTCACACTTACCCCAAAAGGGATATGACTTAATGTTATAATAATAATAAATTGTTAAATGTTTTTCAACACTTAAAAACGTTTCAAATCGGATTTTTTCTAATTTAAAATCCACATAATTAGGCAATTTTAAATTAATAATTTAAAAGTTCACAATTTATCATTTATTAATTGTAAATATAGTCTGCAAACTTGAATGATTTTTAATTGAAGGTTTTGAATTAAACTTTTTCAAATTGAAATTGATTGCGAATCGTTAAAATGTCAGAGTGTTGATTTCAGTTTTGCACGCTACAATTTCAATTGTGTTCCATCGATTGTTCCATTTAATGAGTTTTAATTTGGCACTTAAAATTGAAATGATTGATTTTTAAGAAGCGTAAGGCAAAATTTCAAATGATTTTAAAACAAAAATGAAAAAAAAAGTTCTAAAACAACATATTTTTTAAGGCTTCTTCAAAATTGTTTAGTTTCAAATGCTTTAATTGGAAAGTATTGGTTTGAAATTCTCTTTATTTTGAAATGCTTAATCCGGAACATTACAAATTTGAAAATATACCATTTTTAATGCACACTTTTGTGTGTTTTAAATGTTCTACCTGTCAAATTTAATATTGTTCAATTTTTAAGGTTTCTCGTTTAATATTGTTCATATGTAAGAACTTTAAATAACAAAATATTGAAATTTGAACGTTTCAAGTTTTTATATGCTTAATTTTGAGCTTTAAATTCTAATTTGTTGATTTTTAAGGGGGGTGGGGCGTATCGATTGTAATGAAACCCTACACAGCAAAACTCTCGACAAAGTTTTAAATTAAATTTTTCAGATCTAAATAAACTCTAAACACAGTACAATTCAATTATTTATGTTCGTAAAACTCAAATATAGAAAATTAAAATAATTTTGTTGCAATCCTCCAGATTTAAACTTTCTACCGTAAATTTTTTTTATTTTTTATAATTTTTATCATTTAAATTATAAAAACGCTACGGAAATGAATTCTGACCATGAAAATAGAAGAAAAAAATTATTTAAACATTGTCTACGGTATAAAGTTTAATTGTGTAAAATAAAAAAAATAATTTAAATTTTGTGTAGATTGTTACATTTACTAATTATTAGATTATCTCTTGTAGAGACAATTTTAATTTAGAACATTGTGTACCTAGAGTTTTTGCGATGAAGGATTTAATTATGAAAAATTTGAATGAAACTAAATACGTGCAGGGTTTTCCCGTGCAGAATTAACGGTTCAGAGTCTTATTCCTGTGTATAGACTCATAATTTGTGTGAACTTGATACCTCCACTTCTGAAGGTCATTACTTTGGGATTGTATGATTTTTTATTTTTTATTTTGAAACAAGAAGAAAAGAAAAAAGAAACATATTTTTTTTGTTTTTAGGAATTACAATAGGAGCATTTTGTGGTGGTTGTCCAAATTTGATAGCTGGATTTTTGTTTTATTTTCAGGAATTCTATACATTAACTCATTCCAATCAGAAGGCGTCTAATTTGTAATTATTGTGGATACATTATTGAAGTTTTGAACTAAAAAAATGGAGAATTAAAATTTTTTATTTTGTTATTTTAAATGCTTCGAATTCAGAAAAGTTTAACTTTGAATGCTTTACTCAGGGCGGCTACAGGTCAGGGAAAACTTAAAAAGCAAGGAAAAGTCAGGAATTTAAAAAAATTGTAAAAGTCGGGAAATTTCTGTAAGAAGCACACAGAATAATCAGGGCTGCCACACAGTCACTTTTAGTCACTGTTTTTCCTCAAATCATTTTTTAATCACTTTTTAAAGATAAAGTCACTATAGTCACTTTTTACAATGAAAAGATCGCTTTAGTTACTTTTCTATCAATAAATTAACCCATTGAATTAATCATTATTGAATGCAGGTCTAAACCTATTTCTGAATTTTGCTGAAGTCTTTTGAAATATTTTTGGGTTATTTTAAAAGATTCCAAGAAATTTTTAATTAATTTTTAAGAGCTTTAAAAAGTTTCAAATTATTTCAAATGATTCGAAATATTGTAGGGAATTTTAAAAGAATCCAAGGAATTTTTAATTGATTTAAATCATTTCGAAGGGATTTCAAAAGATTTGAAATATTTTAATGTATTTTAAGAGATGCCAAGGCATTTTAATGATTTTAAGGGAATTGGAAAAATTTGCATGTGGTTGCAAAGAATTTTTACAAATTTTGGAAGATATTTATATTTATATTTATATATTTTATAAGATTTCCTAGGATTTCAAGGTATTTTATAATATTTTAATGGATTTTAAAGAATTTATTTACAAGAATGAGGGGTTTCCTAAGATTTCAAAGATAGGAAGAGATTTTCAAGTATTTGTTTGCAATTAATTTGAATTCATTTAAAATTCGCCCAAAATTCTTATTAATATATCCCGAATTTTTTGGAATTCTCTTAATTTAAAAAAAAATTCACTTCAATTAATCTAAAATCACTCAATTATACCTAATTTAATGGATTAAAAAAAAGTATTTTTTGTTTGATTCATCTTGAAGGCTTTAAACTCACCTTGAATTCTTCGGCATTTCATTAGATTCTTTTGAATTCCCTTAAGTTTTTCTAAACTAAATTCAACTGAATTAAATGAATTTTTTCATATTTTTGAATTGTTTTCAATTCAGTTGGTGTTTTTTTTAATTCACCTTGAATTTTTATGAATTTCATCGAATTCTTCTCATTTCCCTTAAATTCCTTTAAATTCACTCCAACTTTACCGAAAGCAATGAAATTTTTAGGAGTTTTTTCCGAATCGTTTGCATTTCTTTCAATGTGACTTATGAAATATTTAAAATGTTAGAAGGTTACTCAGAAAAAAATGTTTTTAACTATAAGGACTGTTTTCTTGGATATACACATGAAAATTTGGTCGAATCATACAAATTTTAGTTGATTCAACCAAATATTTGATTAACCCCCAAAAAATTTTTTTGTTGAATCAACCAAATACTTTATCTACCAAAAAATTTACTTGGGTCAACCAAATATTTTGTTGCCCATCTAATAACCATATTCTATGGTTGAACCAACGAAAATGTTGTTAATTGTACTACATTGTTTTTTGAGTATAGAATTTTGTTCTTTAAATATTAATGGTCAGGGAAAATGAAAAATTAGTCAGGGGAAATTCAGGGAATTTCGAAAATGAAGTGTATATATATATATATATATATCTTATATATAACATAATATAATGTATATCTTTTAAAAAATAGCTTTTCGTTTTGGTCGAGGTTGTGGTGTAGAATGAGAAGCAAACAGGAAGAATACCGGAAATTTTGCTCTTCGATTGTAGTGGCCACCTGGAAGTTTCATTTTGAAAAGTCATAATATCTTTAAAAAAATAGCTTTTTGTTTTGGTCTAGGTTTGAGTCTCGAAGAAGAAGCAATTCATAAGATTATCTTCCTCGATTGGTCGCAAAAATGTTTAGAATTACAAAGTTTACCTTTTTAGCTTTAAAAGCTGCAATTAAAATAATACTAATCGCAGGAAAAAAATTAGCTGCAAACCGGAAGAATCCGGAAATTTTGCACTTCGATTTTAGTGTCCATCTGGAAGTTTCATTTTCAAAAGTAATAATATCTTTTAAAAAATAGCTTTTCGTTTTGGTCGAGGTTTTGGTCTAGAAGAAGAAGCAATTCATTATATTGTCTTCCTCGGCTGGTCCTGAAAATGGTTAGAATTGCAAAATGAATGTGGATAATTATAGATAAAATATTTAACAGTGAAACCATATTCCCTATGTATTGTAGGTTATTTTGTTTAAGTGTAAGTAATGTACGTACCTACAACATGAATCTGTTTCCCGCAGAACATAAAGAGAAGCATACCACAGCACAGAAGCATAGGCAGCTATCGCAAGGTAGCTGGATCAATATTCCGTCCGGTCCATCCTCTGACCCATATCTCTCTTTCCCTCTTATTTATACTTAACTATTATTTTTCTTATTCTTTTCGTGTTTTGAGATAATGCCACGAGTTCAATCACTCATTATTGACATAACTTTATTACCAGATTATCACTATCGCATATCTGCAACAAATGAATGAAGCTAGGGTCAAGTTGTAGGCATTGGATATATATACGAAGTCATAAATGTTTGAAAAATGCAATGCGTAATCACTAATCATATAAATTTACAACGACAAGAGTGAAATAGGAAGAGTGATTGATGTTTGAAAATAGTAAAACAGAAAGCATTGATTGGTTGGGCGTGTGGATCTGACAAGTTGGTAAGGAATCTTTGTAATGAAAATTTATAGTTATAGGTGTTCAATTCATTTCAATTACTTGAAGTCATTTTAGATTGCGGCCGCATAGCCAATATCCACTTATTATCAAAGTTATGGTTTTTTATTTTATTGTAAGGGGCCAAAAGCTACGGTTGGAAACAATAGAGAGCGGGGGATGTGCACTAAGAAAAAATGTTTTTGAACCAAAAAAACTGTTTTCTTGGATATGGATGAAAATTTTGGTTCAATCAATTAAATTTTGGTTGATTCTACAAAATATTTGATTGACCCAATAACATTTTTTGTTTAATCAACCAAATGCCCCGTCTACCAAAAGATTTGGTTAAAACAATCAAAAAATTTAGTTGGGTCAATCAAATATTTTGTTGTCCATAATAGCCATATTATATGGTTGAACCAACAGAAATTTGGTTGAATCAGCCAAATCGTTTTCTGAGTGTAGATAAATTTGAGCAATGTTCGCAAATTTCGCGAAAAATGATCCTGCAACGGTACAGTTCAATAATAACTTGATAAGATTGAAAATCACATTCATATTTCAGACTTCACACTCTTATCCCTATTCCCCTCTGTGCCCCTTTTTGAAAGAATTCCTTTTTTTTCTCCAGTTTTAAAAAGACTTGGCATTTTCTCATTTTTTCACTTCTGGTAGAATTTATGGTAGAATTAATCTTTCTTGGTTGAAAATGAACTTTTTGTTTAAAAATTCAATTTGTCGGGTTGAAAATTCAGTTATTTGGTTAAAAATACAACTGTCTTTGGTTGAATTTTAATCTTTTTTGTTTGAAAACTCGACTACTTGGTTTCCCTATTTTCATGAAAAATGACTCGTAATTCCGCTGTTTGGAGAGCATTTTTGGCAAAAATAAATTGAGAATTAACATACTAAGTATTTTAATGTGGCATTACGAAAAAAGATGGTGATATCACTGTTACGAAACGATATGTGAAACTTGCTTGTTTTTATGGTTTTTAGAGAAAAATTTATAGACTCGAACGTACTTTTCGTTCGAAGCCTTGAACCGATTGTATACCAGCATTTTTATGCTTATCAGAAAGAGATTTCGCGTATCAACTCGTTTGTGTCGAAAACTAATTTTAGTAGTGTGCTATATTTCTAACAAAACCTGTATTTATTTATTTTTTGCACGAAAAATCTGTGACTTAGAAATTCATGAAATAGGAAATTGATAGTCTCTTATATGAAATAATTGTGACAACTTCTTGAACACGTTAGGTTTTGATCGCTATCTTCTGTCACGATTTAAATACCTGCTCCTGCAATTGATACTGCGCATGCGTAATTTTCTTTTGGCACAAGCGCAATTCTTCATGGACCATAGAATTTTTCACTATCTTTTTCCTAGATTTTCACTAGACCAATGAAAAAGAAGAACGAGTTTTTAAGTTTTATTTACAAGTAATTTGAACTTGCTGTCAATAAATAATTACTAAAAATTGTTTATAGACATTTAGTTGGAATGGCAATTATTTCTTCAAAATAAAAAAATAACCCATTACAGTTACACATTATGAAAGTAACATGTTACCTTTCTAGAATTTTGATTGTTAAAGGAAAAATACAGCCATTGAATTCACGGATTACGAGTGAAGCTTAAATCCCTGTTACTCAAATTTGACTAATCCGAATTTTCAGTGACTTTTTTACAATTTATCAAAATTCTGTCTTTTAACCTAATTCAAATTTTAGAATTTCCGCAAGATTAATAAAATTGCGTACAATTTTTTAACACAGACTTCAGCCCAAAGGTTTACAACTATTTTCCAATAAAAAAATCTTTGCCAGAGCCGTTTTTGAAAAAAGCCCATTTTGATTTCGAAAAATCGAAATTTTCCGATTTTCTCGAAAACGAAGCGAAATATTTAAAAAATCAAAAGAAGATCATGGTTTCTTGGAGAAATGTCTACAAAAATATCTTCTTACTATTTTTTAATCTCACTTCGTTTTTTGAAAAAATTAATTTCTCGATTTTAAGAGGTATAAATTTCTTTTTCACAGTTTTATACGATAGTAAAAATTAGTATAGATAAATATTGTGATTCGAATTGTCTGAAGATAGTTTTTTTATTTTAAAAATGTTGTCAGTTTATGATAAACAGTTTTTAGTGTTAAAAAACACGTGGGTATGAGTATATTCCTAACTTTTCTACGTAAAAATAATTATATTGAGAAAAAAAATCAGAAAAGAATTCTATAGTGAAATCGAAAATTCAAGTTTTTCAAAAATTATTTGTAGATCAAAATTTATTTATTTTATTTTTTTAAATTTTCAAATAGTTTAAATAAGTGTTAATAATTTTTTCGAAAAGCTTCAAAAATCTACATTTTGTTTAAAATTTTTTTAATATTTTACAATTTAAAATTATTTTTGAAATGTTTTCAAAACTTCTAAATACCTTTAACATGATTCGAATTAATTAATTAATAATCAATTAATTAATTAATTTTTCAAAATAAAAAATAATTCCAAATAATTTTCCCAGGAATCTTAAGACATTTTTTTCTTATCTTAAAACCTTTCAAAATCCTTAAAATGTTGAATTTTTTTAAATCTTCCTTTTTGTTCAAAATGTTTTTTCAATCTTTTTAAGTTTCAAATTAAGTTTGAATCTTTTCAAAACTTCTAAATATCTATTAAACTTACTTGAATTTGAATAAAATAATAGTTGTTCCATTGTTATTGATGTATCACAATTAAAGAATTAAAATTGTAATGCCCATAGTTTTAATTTGAAATCTAATAAATAATAAATAACAAATAATAAATATCTGAAATTTTAATTATTTAGGACTTCTTATTTCAAACAAATCAGTTTCAAAGTACTTAGTTTTTAATATTTGATTTTGTTTTGAAATGAACAGTGAAATATTGCTAAAGATGAAAAACACTGTTCTTTGTCTCAATTAAAATTTTTTAATTGAATGATATAACAATTGAATATTTTAGACTGAAACAATATTTGAATAGAATTTCCAATTTAATAAACGTGTATGATCATGACTCTACTAATTTGAAATTATTTTAAAATTGAAAAGATGTAGTTTATAAAGTTTCAATCGAACTTTTACATTTGTTTAACTACTAAGGCTTTCGAATTGAAACGGTTCCATTTTTAACGCGAAATTCGGTAGGTTTTTTATTTTTTAACATTTTAAAAATCATTAGTTAATTTATATTTACAGCTGATCAACTTTCAATGTTTTCTATCCAAAATTTTCTATTTCAAACTTTTTTAATTTCTAATTGATTAAATGTTCAAAAATGCATTTTAAAATTCATTCAGTTGCAAATGTACGCTTAAAAATTAAGAACTAAACTTAACATTAAAAAAAACTGAAGTTGAACTTATTTTAAATTGCATTACATCATGTGATATTTCAAGTGATTGGATAGATTTTTCTTCTAAAAATGCGTGAATTCCCGGGTTTTCCCGGTAATTAGAAAAACTTGAGGGTTTAACATAAATTACTGTAAGTAAACAACGTTTATGTTTTAATCAAGATGCTTGAGAGTTTAAGTCATGTATCTAAAACTAAATCGAATTTAGAGAGTGGCTTATCGATAAGTCGATTGTTATTGTTGATATTGAATATTCGATATCATGAGTTGCCGGATGTCTTACGTTATAATTCACATACCGCGCGCTTAATTGTATATGTCCCTTGAACGAAAACGGTTCCGACTTTCATTCGTCTTCGGGAAGTTATCAAAACCAGTGAAAATCAGTGCCGAAAAATTTCGTTTTGTGCTTATAATATATTGCATATTTAACTTATAATATCCTCGCATATCTTATTCGCTCGTTTTTTTTAACTTTTTAAAGTGTTTCTATTTTGGCTTTCACAAAAATGGCTGATAAAAAACGGAAAGGTTTGTTGTCACCACTAAACCGATCCACACACTCAAGATCCTTTGGAATATCTGATACTCCTGTTGAGAGACTAATTGGTCGTTTCAGAAGCTTATCTCTTCAAACTCCTCAAAATTTTGGCGACTTGACCCACGAATTCGACGTACACGTAAATAAACGAGAAAGGAATTCTGGATCACCAGCATTGACTGGTTTGCAGAAAAGATTAGAAAAATGCCTTAATGAATCGTCCAGTGTTAATGATGAAACTTTGAACAAAATTCTGAACGAAGAACATCGCCGCAGGAGAAGCTCCAGTATGCAAATTCTCAAAGCCAATATAAAAAAGGAAGACGAAATCGATTCAGATAACAGCCAGGAAGAAGAAAATGGGTCTCTCACAAAATGGGACGTTACAGACATTCTTGAGTCGCCGCAAGCCCAGGAAGTGGAAAACGAGGAATCCATTTTGGAGAAGAGCATTCACGAAATTTCAGAAGTTTACGTTTTGTTGATGAAGTCAAGTTCAAATTTTGCGAAATGCGTATCCAAACCACAAATAAAGGAAATAACATCAAGTGTTTTCACAGAGGTCATAACTGAACAGCTGACGGACATTGTCTCAGAAAAACAAAAATCTATCATCAGCGAAAGTTTCCTCTCGAATTTGGACGATGAAATGGATTTTTTTCTGAAGCAATCTTTAGAAGAAAATAATAACACCGTGATGTCTGATTCTGGGTCGGTTTCGAAAATGAAGTCCGCTTCAGCCTCAAAGCTTCATGACAAAAAGGCTGTTTGGGAGAAAAGTATTTTGGAGAATAAAGGCAACAGGAGGAAACTCGAAAAATCAAAATCTTTAGGTGAAGATCACTTTCATCTGAGCGAACACGAAGCTGTTAGAGATTACGTTGAAGCGTCGACTTCTCTAAATATCAGTAGTGATTTGTGGTTCACACCTAATTCGAAATTATATGACAGTGAAGTTTTTCCGGATTTTTCCAACATGTCAGCACTTTCATTCGAAGGGATTGATGAGAAAGAAAAAATTAAGGTTGAGGGAGAAGAAAACCCTGATGATGCAGCATCAAATAAGTTGTTATTTTTGCCCGCTTTGAGCAGTTCGCCAAAGTCGTCGGGCAGTACAATTGATTTGTGTGATACTCCGCCTACAAATTTATCAAATGATGACTCGAACAAGTCGCCCAAATCAGAACCAACGACTGTGAGCATCTATAGCAGTGATCCCGAGCCCGTTTCTGAATCGGACTCGCCAGAACGAAAATCATCTGTGGACCTTTCGAGTGAAGATGATGAAAAAAGCCTCGATAATGTCAAGCCGGATGTCAAACCCGAATTACATCCCGAAATTGTAGCCCTTTTAGAAGAGGGTATGGTTCCAAGTATAATTTTAATTTAAGTATGTGAAATGTGTCTCCCAAATAGTGTTTTCAAAGCTTTGCTTTAGGGGCATGTCTCAAGGTGAGAAGGTTTAGAATTATATTCTGGGATTTTATTCATAAACTAGTAATTCAAATGAATTTCGTGTAAGCAGACCTTTAAAAATGAGCCACCAATCTTTCTGGTATACAAAGAATGGAAGAGAATATAATTATTAGTCATGGTTAAAAATGAACTTTAAAATCAAAGAAAATGTTCCTATTGTTAATTGTAACTAATGCTGGAAGAGAATTAAAGGCGAATTTCTGAACAAAATATTTCAGATTAAAAGTGTTTATTTATCAATAGTTATTTAAAGTTTTATGGTTCTGTCTTCTCTTTAGGTAAAACTTACAATTCTTATTTAATACTAAAATCTTGTAAGGCCCATTTTATTCTTAGAAGGATTCCTTATGAATCTTTTTGGTAGGTTTTTGTTTAAAAAATGTATTCAGAAATTGTACAATTGTTAATTTGATAAACAATATTTTTTCTAAATACATTTTTTAAATAAAAGCGTATCAAAAAGATTTGTAGAGAATCCTTCAAGGAATAAAATGAGCCCTACAGTATCAGGATTAAATAAGAATGGCAGCTTTTACCCGAAGAGAAAGCAAAAACATAAAACTCTAAATACTTATTGTTGAGTAAACAATTTTAACCTGAAATATTTTTTTCTCAAGTTCGCCTTCAGTACTCTTCAATAATTAGTTACAATTAACAATGGGAATATTTTTCTAACTAGTGCATTCATTCATATAGAAAAAAATTTTCTCTGGTTTTTGAGACTATTTTATAAATATTCAGAATAAAAATCTGTATTTTTTAATATTAAATTTTAAAGACCATATATGATGTGAAAAAATGTCTACAAAATTCATTTTTACCGTCTTCGAAATTCTACCATTTAATTTAATTCAAATACAAAAACCACAATTTATTATTTCAAAAATCGACGATCCTTAATTGCTTTTATTAATTCAAGGTTCGTGTGATAAGAGTACCTTTTAGAAAGACACAAGTTTGGAGGGATTTTTATTTTTTTTTTTATTAAAAAATGCCACGATTTATATTTTAAAAGGCCGTGGTTACGCTTACCGAATAGCCGAATTTTTACGGTACGAATAGCGGGACCTGGAAAAGGGGCTATTTGTACAGAAATTTGTGTATGGGATAGCCTGATTTTTCGGTGCGAATAGACACTGCCTTTTAAAAGTGCTGTTCTTAAAATTATAAAGAAATTGTGGAAAATGTAATTTAAAATTTCTGAATGTTTGATTATTAATATCTTCTTCCATATTAAAAATTACAATTTTTAAAGTAATGAAAACAAAATTTTAACTTTGATTGAATTAATATTTGTAAACCATTTGTTTGTTATTTTTGTCAACTTATTCATTTTTTAATTACACAAAATACTTACATCAATTTTTTTTCTTGGCCGTGGCTACGTGTACCGAAATTACGGTAGAAATAGCCGGATTTTTATGGCTAAAAATTTTTTTAAATTGTTTAATCGAGAATGGGAAAGTGTATAATCTGATTGTTTTTCGCTGATTGCTGAAGTTCATTTAATGTTAATTATATGAGAGTTAAAACTTTTTTTCTTAAGGAGGTTGAAAGCTATCAGAATTATCTATAAAAAACCCAGAATGAAGCAAAATAATTAAATAAATGTACATTATAAATAAATGTTCTAAAAACCTCATGATTAATTATTTTATATATTTTACAACAATATTTCTTTGAGTAGAAAAAATATCTTAATTTTTCCAACATTTTTGTTTCTACTTTAAACATGTTGCACCATGCAAGCAAACATTTTAACAATAATAGTGATAAGTGATTCTATAGAAATTTACCTTTTAAATGATCTCAAGGCTATTGAAAAAGGTTTATTAGATTAGATTTTATTGGAATCTTCAGAAAATATTGAAATTTGACCTACTTTTGCAATATCTGATTAAAAAATTGACGAAATGACTTCATCCTGGCTCATTTTATAGGGAATTCCGATAGATTTAAACCTATTTAGGAGAGAAAGAATTTAGCTCTTATATAGTTAACATTAAAAGAACTTAAGCTATCATCGATAAAAAGGTGGTTTCATAATCGTGATTGGCAATTGTAGTTTCGATTAATATTTATCACTTTAGTCAGTGATTCAGGATAAGTTTGGCACGTGTAAATAAATAATTGTTTTTTTTTCGATATAAATTTTGTATATGTATTATGTTAAAATTCCCATTTCTAAATGTTGGTTTGGGTCAAATTACAAAAAGGCAACTTTAAAATCGTCGGGGGAAAACCCCGGGAATTTCAAATTGCCTGAACACTATAGACATCCTGATTATAACTCTTCAAGTAATGCAAACAAAATGATAACTTTGATTTTTCTGCTTCTTTTTTCACAAAAATGATTAATTTGATAGTTGAAAAAGTTCAAATTAATATTTGCAAACAATTATTTTTTGGTTATTTTTGTCAACTTATACATTTATTTAATGCACATAATACTTACATGAACTATTATTATTTGCAATTTTAGAGATTTGCATGAAAGCGCTACTAGTTCGAAAGTTTCAAATTTTTAAACGTCCAAATCTAATGATTTATATTTCAAATATAATAAAAATAATAGGACAATTTTTAATTGAAATCGTCCGAAATTGAACAGTCTCAAATTTCAATTGTTTAAAATTTTGAAATTGTAAGGGTTAAATTGTTCAATTTTGAATGTATGCGAATTCTAATTTATTACAGAAGGTTGCGTCTTTTAGGAATTGTTCATAATATTGAATCTCAGAATTGAAAATTATTCAATTTTGAATGTTTAATTTTCAATTTTGAATACTATACTTGATGTTCAGTTTTGAATACTTCAAATTTTTGAACCCAGGAAAAATTGATAGGAATTTTCTTCTGAGATTTTGAGGAACACTCTGTAATTTGTTATTGTGGCAGCCCCTTATCAGGTCTATCATATTGTCACTTTTTTTCTCAAATCACTTTTTTATGATAATGTCAGTATAGTCACTTTCTAAATAAAAAGATCACTTTAGTCACTTCTTTCAATAAATTAAAACAGAGAGCGAAAGAATTTACAAATTTTATTACATTTTAGTGAATTCCTTTGAATTCTTTTGAATTCACCCGGAATTCTTTCAAATTCCCTTGAAATCCACTGAATTTAATGGTTTTCTTTTGGATTTTCGATTTTTATTTCAGCCTGGATTTTATTAGATTCTTATTCACTTGTTCTGTTCACTCCCATCTATTAAATGGAATTTTTGTCATTTAAAAAATTTGCTTTTATTGACTTGAATTATTTTTAATTTATCTTAATTTCGTGTGAATTTTGTAGAATTCTCTTGAATTCCCTTGAATTATTCTAAATACACTGCAATTTTATTGAAATCAATGGAATATATATTTTTTCAATTTATTTGAATTCATTCAACTCACCTTGAATTCTTAGGTATTTCTTCAAATTCTTTTGAATTCCCTTGCATTTTTCTTAATTCATTTCAAATTTAATGAATTCAATACATTTTTAAGTTTTTTCAAATTATTCTCAAGTAACTTGAATTTTTCAAAAATCCACCTTGAATTTTTATGAATTCTATCGAATTGTTCTGATGGAAGATTTTTTTATTTTTTAAATTTTGTTCGATTATATTTTTTCAAGTTCTCATCAATTTCATCAATGTCTCTTGAATTCTTCTAAATTCATTATAGTTTTACTGAAATCAGTTGAACATTTTGGATTAAATTTTTTTAGAACGCATTTGAATTTTTTCGGAATTCACCCTAAATTTTTATTAATTTATCCTGAATTATTTACATTGTTTTTGAATTCTTTGGAATTCTCTTGATTTTTTTAACTATCGCTTAAATTTTTTCAATTCACTTGAATTTTTCTAAATTCACTCAATTCTGCTAAAATTATTGGAATATTTTAGATTTTTTTTTAATTCGCTTGAATTTTCGTGAATTTCATTGAATTCATCTCATTTCCCTAAAATTCCTCTAAATTCACTCGAATTTGAGTGAATTCATGTTTTTTTTAATTTCTGCATTTTGGCCTGAATACGTTAAAATTCACCTGGAATTTCAGTGCTTGGATCGTGCGACTTTTTCGACATTTTAGGCTTTTTTGAAAAATGCGTTTTTTTGCGACTTTTTGAAGAAAACTGCGACTAATCGAATTTTTCCGTTTTTCTCAAAAGTTTGTTATACTTAGTTTCAATTTTAATCACAATTAAACTTTTTAAATTGAAATTGAAAAATAGAAAAAATTATACCATTTTAATTGACAACATTAAGAATTGAATAATTTCTCATAAAAACTTCACAATTGAAATTTTTTAATTAAGAGCGTTTGAAATTGAACAATTTTTTATTTCAGGAATCCGCATTCAAAGTTTTAATTTTTTCAAATTTCCATTCTTAACAGTTCGACATTTTTAAGGCGAAAACGTTTGAAATCGATTATTTTAGAATTTAATTACAGTCTTCACAATCATTCCTCTATTTCCCTTTTCCCCCATTTTTTGAAAAGAATTTCTTTTTTCCCCTTTTTTTAAGAAACTTCCCCCTTTTTTCGTTTTTTCGCCTGAATGCGAACTAAATTATTAGAACCTAATAAGAAAATCCAACTATTTTTGGTCGAAAGTTCATTCTTTTTTGTTAAATATTCAACTATTTGGATGAAAATTTTATTCTTTTGTTAAAAATGCAACTAAGGTAAATGTCCCAGTAATCGTGAGGGTCCCAATAATAAATAAACTTGGTTATAATTTGAATATTTTGCTTAAAAATATGTTAAAAATAATATTTAATGATAGAATCCATTTATTTTTAGCATGTTGTAGTATCAAATGGAATTTAAATTAATTCAAATCGCTTAAAAAGCAAGAAAATTGGCGTCCCGATTACTGGGACAAAGGTCACGATTACTGGGACGTTTACCTTATTTTGTTAAAAACTCATCTTTTTTGTTGAACATTTAACTGTCTTATAAAAAATTCGACTTTTTGGCATGAAAATTCAACTATTTGGTTAAAAACTCATTTATTTTGTTGAAAATTCCTCCCTTCAGATTGAAAGTACAACTGTTTTGCGCAAAATTATTATTTTTTTTAATCATCTCGCTTGGTTGAAAACGGTCAATCTGTTGAAAATTTAACTTTTCAGGTTTATAATTTAACTGTATTCTAAAATATTTGTCTTCGTGGCTGGAAAATTAAACTTTTCGGTTGAAAATGCAACTGTTTTTGGTTAAGTTGCAATATCTTTTATTTGAAAATTGGATGGTAGAAAATTCATATCTCTTAGTTGAAAATTAATTTTTTTGTTGAATTCAACTTTTCTGGTTGAAAATTCAACTGTCTCCTACAAAATTGACTTTTGGGCTTCAAAATTCAACTATTCGGTTTTTAGTTGAAATTTAATATTTTTTGTTTGGAAATTCATCCATTTAGTAGAAAATTCGTTTTTTTTTCAGGTTGAAAATTAAACTATTTTGCCAAAAGTTCAATTACTCTGGGAATCCCATTTAAGCCCTGTTTCAGGAATGCTTCTAAATGGCCTTGACCTAAAGCGAACACAACATTCGCTCGCTCAGAACGTAAACAGTCAGTGGCGTGAGAAACATTTCCTAATATTACACAATATTCGCTCGTGAGTACCTGAGCACTGCTCCTTTGTCCCTACGCCGCTGGTGTTTACGCATAGTTGAGCAACCCTATTTCGACCGCGAGGGGCTCCACTCTCAGCCTAGTCCAGACGCCAACCCCATTTCCGTCGGATCGACGAGGTCCATTCGATTTTTTTTTTGATTCTTATGTAAAATGATCTCCTGATTCCAAAACCGTGTATCAGAACTCTGGCAAATGTGCCGATCTCGAGATATTCGCAATTAATTATTTTTTTATAAACGTTACATTAAACATTTAAAATTTGAAACTTTTGAAATTTTTTTTTCTCTTCTTGTTAGACAAGCTCATGAGAAATAATAGTTGTTTCGGCATTTTTTTGCTCCGACGAATATTTATTGAACAAAATCAATTAACGTGTAAAATAAGTGGCAACAAATACTTTTATCAATAACCGGAAAATTATTTAATGAATGAAAAAAGCAACAATATTCCGAAAGTACAAACTGAAATACACATTTTTGCAATGAACACTTTTCCTCCAAAGTTAATAATTTGCAAGATAACAGAGCTTTTGTTATAAGTCATTTTACCACGTTACAACAAATAGTTATTTTTCCCTGAGCGAATTACTATTAGAGAAAAAATTTCCGCAAGGAACTGTACTTACCTACTTGATAAATAAAAGTATATCTAAAATCATAATTAGATTGTATAAATTTATACAAATTAGGTTGATTGTTTAATTTGCTCACTTTGATTTGATGTACCTCTTTCTTAAAAAGCCATAAAGGTGTGAAAATTGGCGTACTTATTCTTTGAGCTAGTACTAAAATGATGGAATGAGCGAAAATTGCACAATTTGAATATATGGACCTGCACAATTGTTTAAAGTTTTAGCGCCCATCTCTGCTTCTGCTTGTGATAGAAAGACGGGGAAAAAGCTAAAAAATTTCATAAATCACTACAAATTCAGTCATACAAATTAATTTATTCTTCTTTTATTCCTTGAAGAGTTATTAAAATTTATTTTTTGAGGAGGATGACAATCGGCCGATTAGTAACGCAGGCTACTGGGCAGCGGGCCGAGGCGCGCACGTGGCTGAAACGTCACAGACCCAAAGGCGTAGGCGCCATAGACACTATGCAAGGGTTACAGGGGCACGTTGAAGCTGTATCACAGCTTGCTGCAACGTAACTAAATTAAAAATCATTTCCTTTCTCACATAATTAACATATAGTAAAACACAAAAACTTTGTAAGGAACTGTTATTATTACTGCAATCTTATTGCACCAAGTAATGTAATAGTTAAACATTCGATCAATTAGTGCATTATCTAATTATTGTTTTCATTACTTCCATAATCACGTAATTAATTTGTTTACAAATTCTTTCATCATCAAAAATTGAAAATAATTTTTTATTCTCTGATGATTACTTCATTTTTTTGGCACTTCTATCGTAATATAAAAAATTAATAAGTAATATTAAAAATTCTGTACATACTTTTAACTTTTGTATATATAATGCTGCAGTGAACTATAATCAATTAATAAACTCACAAAGTTCATAATGAAACTTTTAGAATAATAACAGTTCTTTAAAAAGTTTTTGTATTTTGCTATATGTTAATTTTGAGAGAAAGGAAATGATTTTAATTCAGTTAAGTTGTAGCAAGCTGTGATACAGCTTAAACGTGCCCCGTAACCCTTGCGCAGTGTATGTGGCGCCTACGCCTTTGGGTCTGTGGCGTTCCAGCCATGCGCGCGCCTCGGCCCGCTGCCCAGTAGCCTGCGTTACTAATCGGCCGATTGTCATCCTCCTCAAAAAAATAAATTTTAATAACTCTTCAAGGAATAAAAGAAGAATAAATTAATTGGTATGACTGAATTTGTAGTGATTTATGAAATTTTTTAGCTTTTTCCCCGTCTTTCTATCACAAGCAGAAGCAGAGATGGGCGCTAAAACTTTAAACAATTGTGCAGGTCCATATATTCAAATTGTGCAATTTTCGCTCATTCCATCATTTTAGTATTAGCTCAAAGAATAAGTACGCTAATTTTCACACCTTTATGGCTTTTTGAGAAAGAGGTACATCAAATCAAAGTGAGCAAATTAAACAATCAACCTAATTTGCATAAATTTATACAATCTAATTATGATTTTAGATATACTTTTATTTATCAAGTAGGTAAGTGCAGTTCCTTGCGGAAATTTTTTCTCTAATAGTAATTCGCTCAGTGAAAAATAACTATTTGTTGTAACATGGTAAAATGACTTATAACAAAAGCTCTGTTATCTTGCAAATTATTAACTTTGGAGGAAAAGTGTTCATTGCAAAAATGTGCATTTCAGTTTGTAATTTCGAAATAGTGTTGCTTTTTTTCATTCATTAAATAATTTTTCGGTTATTGATAAAAGTATTTGTTGCCACTGATTTTACACGTTAATTGATTTTGTTCAATAAATATTCGTCGGAGCAAAAAAATGCCGAAACAACTATTATGTCTCATGAGCAAGAAGAGAAGAACAAGAAGAGAAAAAAAAATTCAAAAATTTCAAATTTTAAATGTTTAATGTAACGTTTATAAAAAAATAATTAGTTGCGAATATCTCGAGAACGGCACATTTGCCAGAGTTATGATACACGGTTTTGGAATCAGGAGATCATTTTACATAAGAATCAAGAAAAAAATCGAATGGACCTCGTCGATCCGACGGAAATGGGGTTGGCGTCTGGACTAGCCCGAATCCGTTGCGGCAGAAATTCTCGGAATGACCTAAATAGGATTTCCAGTGTACTTTCTTTAAAATTCGTTTCATTTGCTTGAAAGTTCTGAACTATTTGGTTGAAAATATTTATTTTTGTAATTCAACTATTTGTTTGAAAATGAATCTTTCGGGTTTAAAAGTCAATTGTTTTCTAAACCATTCGACTTTTTAACTTGAAAACTCAATTCTTTTGTTAAAAATTCGTCTCTTTCGGTTGAAAATTCAACTGCTTTGTTGAAAATGTAATATGTTTCTATATTCATTCTATTTAATAGAATTTATTTGCCTATTTTCGTAAAAAATCAGCCTATTTCCCCTGTTTTGAGTGTCTCAAATTTAAAGGCAGCATAATTGTTTAGTAATTTCAAGTTTATAGTGTTCAAAATGAATGTTCGTGAAGTTCAAAATTTATGTAAATTATAAACTTCTCCCAATTTATTATGCAAATAATATTTGAAACTCAATGAGAATTATGTATTCTATATTCATATTCATATATATTCATTCGACTTTTTGTGGACTTTTTTTCGCCTTATAGTCGATCCGAGCCAGTGTTAGGTAGTAACTTGTTACAAGTAACTAAGTTACTGGAAAGTTACGTTATTGGTAACTTATAGGGTAACTTAGTTACGATTTTTTGCAGTAACTTGGAACTTTAATTTTAGTTATGTACTTTGAAATTACTTTGTGTTTTTTGTTACCTCTTGTTAAGAGAGGTCTATGGGTCAGTTATGAGTAGAAAATTAATCTCTCTTGGTTGAGGATTCAGCTATTTTGTTAACTAATCTATTTTGCTTGAAAGTTTAACTACTTGGTTAAAAATTCATGTATATTAGTAGAAAGTTCAAATATTTGATTGAAAAGTAACTTTTTTTTTGCAAATTCATATTTTCGGTTTGAAAATGAAATTGTTTTGTAGAAAATTCGTCTTTTTGGTTTGCAAATTCAATAATTTAGTGGGCATTTTTTTTCTTTCGTGGTTAAAAATTCGGCTTTTTCGATTCAAAATTTATCTCTTTTGGTAAAAAAAATCTCATCTTTTTTGGCTGCAAATTGAACTATTTTGGTACAAAATTAATCTGATTTGGTTGACGATTCAGCTATTTTGGATGAATTCAATTGCGTTATAGATTTCAAATTAAAACCTTTTTTTGGTTGAAATAATATCATCGATTGTATTATTCGTTGAGAATTCATCTATTTTGGTTTAAACTTTATGTATTTTGTTACAAATAATTTAACTATTTTGGTAGAAAATTCAACCAGTTGGTTGAAAAATAACGAACATCGTTGTTGAAAATTCATATTTTCAGTTTGAAAATTCGTTTTTTAGTAGACAATTCAACTATTTGGTTAAAAATTAACTTTCTTGTTGGAAAATTAACCCTTTTGTTGAAAATTTGTCTTTTCGGTTTGAATAGGGTAGAAAATTCAACTACTTCGTTGAAAATTAATGTTTTCGATCTGAAAATTCAACTGGTTGGAAATTCATGTGTTTTTTAAAGAAATTAACTATTCAGGTAGAAAGTCCAACTATTTGTTTGAAAAGAAAATTTTTTGTTGAAAATTCATCATTTTCTTCAAAAGTGTTGTTTTTGGTTGGCAAATTCATCTCTTTTCGTAAAATAATTTCTGTGGAGGAGTTAGCTATTTTGTTGAAAATTCGTATTTTCTGGTTGAAAATGTAACTGATTGGTTCCA
>CAKNYM010053213.1:378126-427458 GCA_932195095.1 Andricus curvator
CCCCCAGAAAATTCAAATATTTTGGTGGAAAATTCAACTTTTTAGTTAAAAATTAACTTTTATGTTGGAGGTTTAACTCTTTTGTTGAAATTTTTGTTGTTGTTGAAAATGGTCGAAAATTCAATACTTTGTTGAAAATTAACTTTTTCGTTGAAAATTCATCCTTTCAGCTTGAAAATTCAACTCTTTTGTTAAAAAATGTTGTTTTTCGGTTTTAAATTTTATCTGTTTTCGTAAAAAAATTTCTGTAGAGGATTCAGCTATTTTTTTGAAAATTCGTTTTTTCTGGTTGAAAATTTAACTACTTAACTACTTCGTTAAAAAATCAGTTGTTTGGTTGTAGATTCATAATTTTAGTTGAAAATTCACCTCTTTGGTTGAAAATTTAACTATTTTGTTTCAAATTCGTTTTTTTCTGTGTGTGTGTGGGGGGGGGGTATACAATTTAAATATTTTGTATTTTCTATTTAATGTAACTATTGCCTAATTCTTTTTAAATTAAGTTTTAATGAATTATCATTTTAGTTATTTTGATTTTTAAATTATAAAATTAAGGAAGTGAAAAACTAACTTTTTAGGTAACTTTAAAGTTACTTTATCTAGTAACTGCAACTAGTCAGCGTTTTTCATTAAGTAAAGTAACTGCAATTAGTTACTCAAAACCAAAGAAAAAAAAACTTACCCAACACTGATCCGAGCCCTCTATTAAACCTAATTTGTTTTAACGGGCCAATTAATTAAAAATGGTAATTGAATGATATAGTCTAACATGTGTTTCTCTTGTTGGATTACAGGTGTACCATTTCCTCCATCACGAAAACTAACAATAGCAGAGGTATTTGACACGCGAACGGGGCGACCAAAACCGGAAGTGCTCAAACAACATTTTATTCTCGAAGGTAGAATAGAGGAATCTGCAGCACTACGAATTGTTAATGATGGCGCTGCTCTTCTTCGTTCAGAAAGAACGATGATAGATATCGAGGCACCTGTCACTGGTAGGTTACATAGAGAAACTAATTGCCAGTTGGCTTCAGATACCTGTTGTTAATTCTAATATCGACTTTTCAAACAGTCTTCTATTCAAGCAAAATTGTTTACCAGAGTAAAAATATCAATAATGGTCATTTATTCATTTTATCCACCTACAATCTACATTGCAAAAAAACTCTTGAATAGCGACATGTGACTTTGATGCATGTCAAACGACACATTCAGTTCTTCACCTACATTCTTTCAACATTATTTAAAAATTTTGTTTAGTTTTGTTTCGTTACTCCTTTTTTAAGCTAGTTTTGTTAAATCCCTTTAGAAAAACAATAGTCTTTAATCATATTGGCTTTAGGGTCTGAATGAATCTTAAGTTTTTTTATTGCAATTTATCCATACCTTACGTAATACATTAATAAAATACATTAATAAAAAAAGATACTTTTTTGAATTTATTGAGTAAGGTGTGAATAAATTACAGTAAAGGAACTTAACATTCGTTTCGATTCTAAAGCCAATATAATATTAAAGATTGTTCTTTTTTCAAGGGATTTAACCAAGATTACTTCAAAAATCATATACAGGGTCGCTAAAGGTCATGGAATTCCGGAAAATCAGGGAAACTCCGAAGGTTGAAAATTTTTTTGTTGTTAAAATTTAATTTTTTACGAAAAATGTAACTGTTCTATTTTTTCTATTTTTTTGTAGATCCATTTCTTTGATAATAAACTGAAATTAAACTTGATTTTATTTTTTGGTTGAAAATTCGACTTTCTCGGTTGAAAATTTGTCTTTCCGGGTTGAAAAATCGTCTTTTTTGATTAAATTCAACTATTTTTGGTTTAAAATAAAAATATTTTTTAGTTGAAATGTCAACTATTACATTTTTCGTTGAGAATTCACCTTTTTGGTTGAAAATTCAACTACTTAGGTAAAAGTGAAACTACTTGTTAAAAATTCGTTTTTTTGTTGTTGATTATTTACCAGTTTATTTGAAAAAACTTTTTTTTTGTTCCAAATTTAACTGTTGTGTTGAAAATATATTTCGTTTTGAACATTAATTTTTTCAACGAAAAATTTAACTATTCCATATTTGATTGAAAATTTATTTTCTTCTGTTGAAAATTCCACTATTTGGATGAAAATTCTTGTATTTTGTTGAAAATTCATCTTTTGTGGTAGAATATTGATCTACTTGCTGGTGCCTAATTCATATTTTTTGTTGGAAATTTATTTCTTTGGTTAAAAATTTAACTATTAGGATGAAAATTCCTTCAAAAATTCAAATATTTGGTTGAAAAATTCATGTATTTTTTAAAAATTAATCTTTTTTTTGTAGAAAATTAACCTTCTTGGTTGAAAATTTATCAGTTATAAGTTAAACTTAAAATATTTTGTAAAAAAATTGTCTTTTTTGGTAGAATCTCATTATTGAAACTTCATCTTTTTGGTTAGAAATGCATTTTTTTTCTTGAAAATTGAACTATTTTATTCATTTTTTTTTTTTTTTGAAAATTCATTCTTCTAACTGAAAATGTGATATTTATTATTTTTTTTCATATAAATTTAATCTTATTGGTTGCAAATTTATTTATCTAACTGAAAATAGAACTATTCTACTATTTTGGGTTGAAAATTCAATTGTTTGGTTAAAAATCCTTTTTTTTATTGAAGATTGTCAATCATTTTAATTTTAGATTTATTTCTTTGGAGAAAATTCTATGGTGGCAAATGTAAATATTTTGTTGAAAATTCGTTTTTTTAGGTACAAAATAATTTTTTTCAAACTGAACATGTATCTATTTCATTTTTGCCTGAAAATGTATCCTTTTTAGTTAAAAATGTATTTCTTTTCTTGAAAATTCGTTTTTTTTAGTTGTAAATTCAATTATTTTGGCACAAAATTCAACTTTTTGTTAAAAGTTCATATTTTCGGATTAAAAGTGCAACATTTTGGATTAGATTTTTTTCTCTATTGTCTGAAAAATCTTTCTGGGTAGAAAATTCAAGTAATTTGTTGAAAACGCCTATTTTTTTCGGTTTAAAAAACTGTTTTTGATTGAAAATTAAAATATTTTTCGATAAAAATATTAACCACTACACTCTTCGTTGAGAATTCATTTTCTTATTGAAGATTTATCACTTTGGTTGAAAATTTAACTATTTTGTTAAGAATTCATTTTTCTTGGTTGAAAATTCTGTATGACTATTGTCACTAAAAGTTTTTAAGATACATTGTAAAACAAACCTTTTTTTTGCACTATCATTATTGATCTTCTAGGTTGTAGTTTTTCATATCTAAAAGAAAATTTATGAAGGTCAGGACAAATGAAATTTGGTCAGGGAAAAGCCAGGTAAAGTCTGGGAATTTTTAAATTGGGATTTTGTAGCAACCCTGATATACATATTCATATTTATTGAAGCCCAAGAGCTTTTAAAAGCCAGCAATTAGAGGGTTTCCTTAAGCCTAATTTGTGATTATAAATGAAAATTGTGTGTCTTCCTTACAAATCTAATGTTATATATGTATATTTTAATCAGCTACTCATATGCTTTCTTACTTGATATAAATTTATTTTATATCTTTTATTTGTTCATTGTATTGTTTATTTTTTATGTCACTTCGTAATTATTTTGAAAGTTTTCAAATTTTGAAGGATCTAAATTAGGTGAAACTAAAGTTTTCGATGAGTTTAAATGTTGAAGCCTCAGAATTCAAATTGTTTAAAAGTCCAAGATGGAAAACTTTCTTTTATCAAAATTCTCAAATTAAAAGTCCTTTAAATCAAACATTTTGATTTTGTTTTCATACTGAGATTCTTTTAACTACAAATGCAATTTCAGTCTCTTCAAATTGTATAGACATCAAACTTATTTCTTTTGTATTACAATTCTTTGAAAAATAAATCAGAATTTGAAAAAATGTCAAATGGAAAATTATTGTTTTTTCGAAACTGAAAAAATACCTGGAATAGTGATTTGTATATTGAATAGTAAAGGAATAGTAATTTGATTTGATGCTCGTTGATATGCGACAAATCCTGATGTAAAATCTTGCAATTTGAATGTATTCAAATTAAACAGTTTTCAAATTTGGATGGCTTTAAGAGTGATTGCCAATTAGCTGACCACTTTAAGTCTTAGTCATTTTCCACTTTTGTTTTAAATATCTAAATTTAACTAATCTAAATGATTTCATTTCCTTAAAAATTTTAAAATACATCAAATTAAAATTGCTCAATTATAAAGCATTTTGGTTTAAAATTCCTCGTTTTGAAATCCTCTTAATTTAAAAATTAGTTTCCGATGCTTCCAAATTGAAATCGTACCATTTTTAGTTATTTAATTTCGAATACGAATTTTACAATTTCAATTTATCGACAAATTTCATTGTGGATGCATTTGTGTTTAAAATGGTTCATTCTCTTTTTTCTAAAGGCTTCCAATTTAAAGTCTTTAATTGTTTTCATGACCTTATAATTCCGAATTAGTTTTGTAATAAATTTTATTAGCCTCATTGAAGAAATTTCCTTTTTCGAAAAACTGATATTTCTCAACGTTTTAGCAATTTTGGGAAACAATTAGATCATTTCTAATTCAATGAAGTAAAAGGAAATTAGGTTTTCGTGAGTTATTATAATTAAATAAGAATAAAACGACGAATAAAAATTAATTTTAATGTAATTTAAACATTCTCTTTTTTTGTTACAGTCTGCGGAGATATTCACGGCCAATTCTACGATTTGATGAAATTATTTGAAGTTGGTGGGCCACCGTCAACAACAAAGTACCTCTTTTTGGGTGATTATGTTGACAGAGGTTACTTCAGTATTGAGGTAAATAAAAGATAACTTACTTCTATTAAAAGTAATATTTTTCCCTTGCGAGTTTCTCTAAATTTTATTTATCCTTATCATTATTTTATACAGGATTTGCGAATCTTTAATCGCGAATGTAAGGGAAACCTCCCTACAGTGGATAATGCAACCTGCAGTGGATAATCATTAATTAAGAGCACAAATAAAAGAAAAATAATTAATTTTAATTTTGATTTATTTGGACGTATAGTCTCTTAACTTTCAATTAAATTAATTAATATACATACATTAATATTTTTAAATAATGATTACTTCCTGCAGGTGGCATTATCCAGTGTAGGGAGGTTTCCTCTAAACATCAACTTAAGTTAAAATTTTTTGTTCCTCCAGGCCTCTGACTGCTAAAAAATCTTCTTCCTAATTCTTTTCACTGCACTGATTATGAATTTTCTTTGGATAATGGCGTCAGGTGAATTTTCTTAAATGCAATTTCAAGTAAAAGCAAGTTAAAATTCAAAATTTCAAATTGTTTATTTAAATATCTATTGTTTTTCCCCCTTCAAATTCCAGTTATTTCGAATGATTCTTTTTAAATGTTCTGCAATTTGTTATACATACTGGAAAAATTTGTATTTCTGTTACAGTGCGTTTTGTACCTGTGGGCATTGAAACTGTGCCATCCAACCACACTCTTCCTTCTCAGAGGTAACCATGAGTGCCGGCATCTCACGGAATATTTCACATTTAAGCAAGAATGTAAGTAACGATTACTTTTTTTTAATATTTCGAAAAAATGTTTGATACCCCGGGTGGTCAGGGAAAGTCTGGGATTTAAAAAAAAGTCTTGCAAAAGACAGGGAATTTCTATAACTGGCACTTTAAATAACTGTCAAGAATAATCAGGGCTGCCACTGAAAAAAATATTTTTTAAATATAAAAAATTTATTTAAAAATCTAGGTTAAAAATGTTACAAGAATAAGATTCTGGTCTTTGAATATTAATGGTCAGGGAAAAATGAGAAATAAGAAGAAGAAAAATAATATTCTTGTTAGTAATTTATTTCCCTTGTATTTTTATTTCCACTTTTTTCGGTTGCTTCTTCCAGACGATTATATTCTCAGTTAAAATTGTTTATCATTTGGTTAGCAATTCAACAATTTTGTTAAAAAGTCATCCTTTTTTATTAAAAATTCGACGGTTTCTTTGAAAATACGTCTTTTTGGATTGAAAATTCAACTATTTTGCTAGAAAATTATCTTTTTTGGTGCAAATTAATATTTTGGTGTTGAAAATTCAACTGCAATATTTTTTGGTTGAATATTTAACTATTTTGTAGAAAATTCTTTTTTTGTTCGGTTTAAAAATGCAACTTTTTGGTCGAAAATTCTTCTTTGGTTCAGTATTCAAATATTTTGTTTGAAAATTCGTTTTTTTTTTTTTTTTTGGTTAAATTCAACAGTTTTTTATTTAAATTCAAATCTTTTTTAGTTTAAATATGTACTATTACATTATTTCTTCAGAATTCATCACTTTGGTTGACAATTCGTTTTTTTATTGAAAATTAATTTTTTAGTGGAAATTTAACTATTCCCGTTGAAGATTCATAATTTATATATTTTTTTGTAGAAAACTAATCTTTGTGGTTGAAATTTCCTCCTTTTGTCTTTTGGCTTGAATTTTGAACATTTTCGATGAACTTTTCTTTCTTTCTTGACTGAAAAATCTTTTTTTGTTGAAAATTAGTCTTTTTCATTGCAAAATTAACTTCTGGGTTAAAAGTTGAACTACTTTGTTAAAAATTCATCTCTTTGGTTGAAAATTTGAATATTTTGTTGAAAATTGGTTTCTTGTTGTTGTAAATATTAATTTTTTTACTGAAAATTTAAATTTTCTATTTTTGGTTGAAAATTTATTTTTTTACATTTTCATCTCAATGAGAAGGTATTGGTTTTATATGAAAATTCAAATCTTGATGTTTTCGGACTCACTGATTGAGAAAAAATGGAACTTACTTCGGGGTATGCCTGTCGCCGTTGTCCTTGGCGAAAATTCAAAGAATTTCTAGAGAACTTTAGGGAGTAAATTAAATGGAATAAAATGTTAAGTAACTTCTAGGGATTTCAAGGGGTTTCTACGGATTTCATGGAATTTTATGGGGTCTTAGCGGATTTCAAAGATTTAAAGACTTTCAAAGAAAACTTAAATGATATTAAAGATTTCAAGATGTTGTGCGGGATTTTAAAAAGATTTCAGGTGTTTTAAGGGGCTTTATAAGATTTTATGGAATTTTGCGGGATTTCCGAGGATTTCAAAGGTTTCATAATTTTTTAAAGAGATTTGATAGATATTACAGACTTCAAGATGTTTGAAAAGATTTAAGTAATTTTATCAATTTCAAGGGATTTTAAAGACTAGGGTATTTTAAAAGATTCCAAGGAATTTATTGAGATTTCAAAATTTTTAAGGGTAAGTTTTTATTTATTATTTAAACTGATGATTACATTTTTTATCGCAATCCGCAGCCGTGACTGTTCCAATTTGTGGTCAGTGTCACTTTGAGGTTGTCGACTGACACATCTATTTTGTGGAAACTGAATAAATTTTAAGAATAAATTTTTTTGTAGTTAAATCAGCAACACGTCACTTCGGAAGTGGACTTATGTCTTATCTTTAAATGGTGATGTAGATTTTACAGAATGTTTTTCCGCTCTTCTGAAAAATTCCGATTTTGTTGGTTATATACTCCTGAAGAATTTTCAAAATGGAGTTTATGCCCTTTAGGAACTCGACCCTTCAGTTAATTTAACATCTTTTGGAGGTATACAAGTTTTGAAAAAAAATCGATCTTTTTAATAAATAGATCCTAGTTTGTATTTATCGATTAATTAGTTCGCAATGATTCCCTAGTTTCCTATTTAAACCTTATCAATTTACAAAATCGAAAAATTGCAATGAAAATTGTTTTCGGGAAAAGCGAACTTATTTCGAACGTCTGTAAATCATTTGCTTTTTTTCGAAGGGAAAGAGAACGGGAGAAGATTTACGAGAAAGAAGATTTATGAGTGGTTTCCCCTCGTGGCGATCGAATCTAACCTTAAGTTTTTTGTTTACATAAATCCAAGAATAAGTATATAATCAACATATCATTTTAAATACTTACTTTGTCGGTTTGTTTTAGCCCTTGAGTGTTTTTCAATTTTAAGAAATATTGAATTTTATAATTATTTCTTGCAAATTTTGAGAGAACGACTAGGACGTGTTGATTTATTTCAAAGATAGTTCTTTTCTTCTTAAATCACTAGCTTCTTTTTATATGAAAGTCTTCTGGATGTTCATAAACAAACTATTTTATTTATACTCGATTTATGAAAATAAATTTTGTCGTGGAATTTTATAACATTCGAAAATCTGAAACAATCTATTTTGGAAGATCCTATTTACATTTTTAACCGGCATCTATACTTTACTACCCATTTAAAAAATTGAAAATTATCCAAAAAGGCTTCATTTCGTTATTAATTGAAATCATTTTAAAATCGGATGAATTTAAAGTCATTTTCCATAGTTTAATTACTTAATCCGTAATCGATAACTAAGATATTTTCAAATTTTAAAGATTCCAAATTTGAAACATTAGAAATTGGAATCATTCCCAATCTTAAGGTGTCCAAGCAGGAGTCTTGCAAAATTTAAATGCAAAATTTAAGTTGAATATTAATTTAATTGGTTGTTAAAATTTGAAACTTTGAAACTTGCTAGATTGCAAAATAGTACAAATTGTTCAACATTTGTACATATTCAAATACTTTGAAACTTCATACTTTGAGTTTATGCGCTTTTTAGTTTGATCTCGATTGTAGGTCCGAGTCATTCGAATAATTCAGAAATTTTCTGCATGCCAACAAATTTGATAATCTATCAAATTCAATTTTAGAAATTTGATATCTTTAAATTTGATACCTTTCACATTTTCATCAGATTCAAATTTTGGAAAAATGAAATGCGAGTCATGCTTTAATTTCTTGAAATCCTTGACATTGAAGTATTTTGTATTTGTTATTTATTCATGAAAAGTTCCTAGGGTCAGGTAGCCCTATAAGGAACAGGTGATACTTAAATTTAAAAATCATTAATTACAGTAAATTATATTGGTTCTTGAATTAAATTAAATTATTTTTATTTATTTTTGAATATAGGTTAATGTAATTTCATTTTATGCTGTAATTAAAATTGGAAAATTTATGTTATTTTATCAATAATTAAAATGTTATAATATTAAAATTTCATATAATTAAATTTTACTAGAGTGCTCAGTAGATTTTCATTATTAATTAATATTTTAAGAGAGGTGAACTGGAAATTTGGTTTAGTATCTTGCAAATACCACGATTATTAATGATGCGCTTAATGCGAGTGTTTAAACATTCATTTACATTTCCAGAATTTGATGTAGATTTGGGTTGATTAATAATTGTACAAGTGTCGGGCTGGAAATTCTGAAAACTTCCTATGCTTTGGAAGTTGAGTAATCTTGAAATCAGAACTTCGTAACAATTCCGAGTTGGATAACTTGTGAATAATAATATTATTATTTATTTGTGACTTGATTTGAATGTTTGTGGATTGAGCTAAAAATTCGTAAACATTAATCTTCAGGTTTAGAAAGTCAACTAATTTTCGAACTTAAAGTTGTTCGGTATCCTGAGTTTAGTCATTTTTTTAAATTTCTGTCTTACAATTCATAGGCAATTAATTTTTGAACAATGTCTTGATCTTGTCAATATGCAGGGTTTTTTTACTGAGAAGATACAAAATCTAAGAACTTGGAAATTATTAGATTGACAATTATTCAAAATTCAAATAAAAAAATCTTTGCATTTTTTTAATTGACCAGTATTTTCAAATTATTTTTCAATTTGGTTTATATTTAAACAGTTTTAGTTTAAAGGACATTCAACTTGTAAAATAAAAAAGAGCAGTTCGAGATTTAAAAATGTATTACAATATAAAAACAATTCAAGCAGAAATTAAGGATTCGAACTTTCAAAGCTAGCAGAAGTTTCTCTAATATAAAAACAATTCAGTTTAAAAAAAATGGAATTTGTTTGATTTGAGAATAATTAAATTTGAAAAATTTAGAATTTTAAAAACAAAAATATGCCAAAACATTTGCATTAATTTTTTACTCTTTATTTTATCTTGTTTTAATCTTTTTATCTTTTTATACACATTTTTCCATTTTTTAATAAATTTTCCATTTTCTTTGCAAAGAATTCAACTTTGCTTAGAAACCTCGTTGAAATGAAATAATGTCTATTTTTTTAAATTTTTCGAAAATTGTTTCAATTGAAACAAAAATTATGTTCTTTAAATTGAAATCAGGGTGTCTACTAACATGTAAAACTTGGAAAACCTGGAAATGTCAGGAAATTTTGTTGGTCAGGGAAAAGTCAGGGAAGGTCAGGGAAAAACTAACAGTCAGGAAATTTTCAATAAAGAGAAGTTAAGGTTAATTTTATTATCTTCTCGAAAATTAAACAATTGTATTAAAAAGACAATCACTTTGGTTCAAAATTTAACTGTTTTGTTGAAAATTCGTCTTTTTTGGCTGAATTCAAGGGTTTTTGGTTTAAAATTAAAATCTTTTTTGGCTGAAAATTAAAACTACTTAGTTGAAAAAGGAACTTCTTTTTTAAAAATGCATTTTTTTGGTTGATGATCCATCATTTTAGTTACAAAAAATTTATTTTCACAATTTAATAAATAAAGGTTGCAAATTCTTTAAAAATTCAAATATTTGTTTAAAAATCCATGTATTTTGTTAAAAAATTATCTTTTTTGGTAGATAATTAATCTTTTGTGTTCAAAATTCGTCTATTTGGTCAAAGAAAAAATTTTCGTTAAAGGTTCATCGTTTTAGTTAAAAATTCACTTCTTCAACTGAAAATTTACCTATTCCATTTTTTGTGGAAAATAGATCTTTTTTGTAGAAATTTAATCTTCCTAGTTGAATATTTATCTGTTTAGTTGAAAATTTAACTATTTCGTTGAAAATTTATTTTATTTTGTTGAAAATTATTTTTTTTTACTGAAAATTTAGCTATGCAATTTTGTTGAAAAATTTATTTCCGTGGTTGAAAATTTATTTATTTTTCTAACTGAAAATTGAACTATTCTATTTTTGGTTGAAAATTTATATCTCTTAGTTAATTAAAATATTTTGTTGAAAATGTGCCTGTTTTGCGTTGAAAATTCATTTTATTTTGGTAGAAAATTCATAATTTTTTGTTGAAAGTTTAACTATTTTGTTGAAAACTCTTTTTTTTTATTGAATCTTTTTTTTTTAACTGAAAATTGAACTATTCTATTTTTGGTTGATAATTTATCTTTTTTAATTGGTCTTTTTTTCGTATAAAATCCAAATGTTCTATTAAAAAATCTTTTTTGGTTGAATATTTTCAATAATTTTAGTTGCAAATTAATTTCTGCGGTTGAAAATTAATCTACTTATTTAAAATTCCTTTTTATCTAGTTGAAAATCTATTTTTTGAACTGAAAATATAACTCTTTCGTTTTTGCTTGAATATTTATCTTTTTTAGTTGAAATTCCATTTATTTGGTTGAAAACTCGTCTTTTTGCGGTTGAAAATTGAATTATTTTGGTAGAAAATTCATATTTTTGGGTCGAAAACTCAACTGGTTTGCAGGGAGTTCGTCTTTTTGACTAAAAATTTAACATTTTGGATGAGATTTTTTTTCTTGTTTGACTGAGAAGTCTGTTTTGGTTGAAAATTCAACTCTTTTTGTTGAAAGTTCCTCGTTTTGGTTTAAAAATGAGTATATTTTGGTTGAGGATTCAACTACTTTGTTGAAAATTTGTATTTTTTGGTTTAATTCAACTGTTTTAGATTGAAAATAAGAATATTTAAAATTTCTGTTTTCTTTGTTGAAAATTCCTTTTTTCTTGGTGAAAATTCCTTTTTTCTTGGTTGAAAATTGTTTTAACTGAAAATGTAATTCTTCCATTTTTGGTTGAAAATTTGTTTTTTTCATTTGAAAACTCAACTAATTGGTTTGAAAATTCATGTATTTTACGTATGTCTTACGTATGTTTGACTTACTGTTGTCACTAAAAGTGTTTAAAATATATTGATAACCAAATTTTTTGTATCAACATTATTGATCTCCTGGGTGTAAGGTTATTTTTATACCTAAAAAAAATTATGATGGTCAGGGAAAATGGAAAATTAGTCAGGGTGTTTTGAAATTGGGATTTTGTAGCTACCCTGATTCTTAATCTTCTTTGAAATCTTATTTCTCTAGTTATTTTTCTCATCCCCTATGCAATACGCATGCAGAGTAAGTGGGTGTGTATTAAACATTTTTTTCCTTCTTTACAGGTAAAATAAAATACTCAGAGAAGGTGTACGATGCATGTATGGATGCATTTGACTGTTTACCGCTAGCAGCCCTGATGAACCAACAATTTCTCTGTGTTCATGGTGGTCTTTCGCCGGAAATCCACAATTTAGACGACATACGTTCGGTGAGTTCTTCACTATTGATTTTTAAGATGCTACACGGGGAGACTTTTTCTCAGCGGTTTTGATACTATTATAATATTTCTCATTAAAATATCCCCTCTCAGGGATCGTCCATAAACTACGTTACCAATTTGAGGAGGGAGGGGTCACGCCAGAAACTACGTTCAGGAACGGGGGGGGGGGGGTCAGTGGAAGTAACATTATGAACTTAGATAACATTTAGTACATTTCTTGATAATAAATTTTAAAGAATTTTTTTTTCTCTGTTTTTAAGAAACATAAACCTTTGTCTCCTTTTTCTCGGCTTCTCGCTTAAATGTGACCTAAATTAATAGAGCCTAACAACAAAAATCAACTACTTTTGATTGAAAAATCTACTATTATATTTTTGGTTCGGCATTCATCTCGTTTGGTTAAAAATTCTAGTATTTGGTTGAAAATTTTATTATTTTGTTGAAAATGCAACTATTTTGTTAAACAGTCATATTTTTGCTCAGAAATTCAGCTACTTGGTTGAAAGTGGAACTAATTTGTTAAGAATTTATTTTTTGGATTGTGGATTCATCTCCGTGATTGAAAAATTAACTATTCCATTTTTAGAAAATTAATCTTCTGGGATAAAACATCATCTTTTGGGTTGAACTCTTTTTTTGAAAATTCATCCTTTTTAGTTGAAAATTCATCAGTTTAGTTGAAAATTTATCTCTTTTATTGAAAATGGAACTATTTTGTTGAAAATTCGTATTTTTTTGGCTGTGAATTAATTTTTCTAACTAACTTTGTAACCCTTTCATTTTTGGTTAAATATTTATATTTTTAATTAAAAAATTTATCTTTTCAAGATGAAAATTCATGTATTCTGTTAAAAATTCGTCTCTTTTGGTCGAAAATCAATCTTCTGGGTTCAAAATTCATCCTTATGGATTAGAAATGCAGCTGTTTCAATCTAAATTAATCTCGTTTATTTGTGGATTCAACAATTTGGTATAAAATGAAACTATTCAGTTGGAAATCAACTTTTTTGTTAAAAATTAAACTATTTTTATAAAACGTTATACTTGTTGGAAGATAATTAATTTGTTGTTGTTGATAAATCATATTTTTGGGTTGAAAATTTAACCCTTTTGTAGATAATTTGTCTTTTTGGCTTTAAAATTCAACAATTTTGTTGAAAATTAATGTACTTTGTTGAAAATTCGTGTTTTTTTGGCACGACATTAATCTTTTTGCTTGAAAGTTCATCTTTTGGGATGAACTCTTTTGTTGAAAATTAATTTTTTTTTAGATTTATCATTTTAATTGAAAATTCGTCTCTTATGTTGAAAATTTAACCATTTGCTGAAAATTCGTTTTTTTTGTTTCATGCTTAATGTTTTTAACTAACAATGTAACTTTTGGTTTCTTAGTTAAAAGTTAATATTTTTATTGAAAATTGATCTTTTCTAGTTGAAAATTCATGTATTTTGTTTAAAATTCGACTTTTTTAGTCGAAAATTAAACTTGGATGAAAATAAATCCTTTTTGGTTAAAAATGCAAATGTCTGGGTCTAAATTAATCTGGTTTGGCTGAGCATTTAACAATTTGGTAAATAATTAAATTATTCCTTTGAAAATTAACTTTTTTGTTAAAGATTCATTTTTTTTTTTAAATTCAACAATTTTGTTTTAAAATTATGTGTTTTGTTAAAAATTCGTGTTTTTTGGTACAGTATTAATCTTTTTTTTTAAATTCATCTTTTTGGTTGAAAATGTAACTATTTGTTTAAAAATTCATATTTTTTAGTTAAAAATTCAACCATTTGGCTAAAAATTGAACTAGTTCGTTAAAAATTCATATTTTCCGAAGATTCGCCTATTTGACCTAAATATTAACTTTTTAGTGAAAAATTCAATTTTGTTGTTGTTAAAAATTAATTTTTTTATCTGAAAATTGCACTGTTCCATTTTCGGTTAGTTTATCCTTTATAAGTTGAAAATTCAACTATTTTGTAGGAAACACATTCGTTGAAAATTCGTCTTTTTGGGTAGAAAATTATTCTTATTTGTTGAAAATTCAATATATATTTCGACTTGAAATCTTAAGAATTTAAAGTGTTTTATATTCCATTCAATATGGTACTTACATTGATAAATTTTATTTGAAAGAATTTATTGCTCCATTATTACCACTTTTTCGTGAAAAATAACCCTCTTTCCTATGTTTTGATAGAATTCTTGGCTACGTTACTTTTCGGGGGGCGGGGGGCCCCTAAAGACAAAACTATGGTTGTCAACGAGGGGGGACGAGGGGTCAAAAATAGCCTACAATTAGTAACGTGGTTTATAGATGACGGCTTATCCATGCCTCGTTTCAACGTTTTCGACTCGAACTTGTTGCTCCCTGCAGAAACGCCTTTTAGTAATCAGTAGTATCTAATCATATGAAATATTTTATAGAAAGCAATAATAAGGAGAAAAAAATTACATATAATACTGCAAGATCACTGGAATATAAAATTCGAAAATGAGGAAGCATTTATTAATTTGATACTGAATTTAATTTTTAAGACTTTATTATAATTTTCGATTCTTGCATTAGTTATTAAAAATCTTTCCCACAACATCCTTATAATCTCTCACTGAGTCATATTCCAGATAATGAACCACAAAAGTTAAAATGGAAAGAGTGATCTGATTCATTTTTATTTTGCAATTAGAAAATGAAAATTAAAAAAAGTTCTAGTTTCTCTTGAGGTGGTTGTTTAGATTTATAAGAGTAATATATCAGATCGAAAATTAGAATTAGAGGATCGTTCGATTGGTCGAGTGTTATGAGAATCGAGGTAGAGAGCCGGAAGCGAACCAGGCAGCTCGATGTGCCGCCACCTGCTGTATTGATCGACCATTTACTCCATGATATGAACCTTTTTGCGTGTATATCCGCTTTCATATAAATGTGTATAAAAGTATTTCTTAATGTGTTTATAATACAATAGAAAAGTTGTGGCTATTTGTTTAAAACTTTTAGACTAAATAACTTTTGAAATAATCTCTTTTTTAAACAATAACTAGGTTTCTTCTTTGGATTGCTAGAGCGGATGTTAATTATTTATTGCAAAAAATATTAGGAATAAGATTATAATAATTAACGACTCTCAAAAGAAATGTTGTCTTATTTGAAAACAAAATTTTATATAATAATTGTGAGGCCGGCAAAACCAAATAAGACCGAATTTCGATCAAATTAAAAAACACATCGATTACAAAATCGATAAAATCACAATGAAATGTTGATATTTAATTTAAATAATTTGTATTATAAATTAAGCAAGGCAATTCTTTTAAGAAATTTGTATTTCAATGTATAAAAAAATTACAAAAATAGCCATTTTTTATGAAAGGGCGTTTGGCCCTGAATTTCTTCAAATAATACAAAAATATGGGCTTCCAGGACTAACTACGTTTTTTAACAACACCTTATTAATCATGGGTTTTCCATAGATTAGAATAATTTTAAAACCGCTCTCGTTTTTCAACCACCTCCTCTTGTTTAAACAAATAAAAGTCTAACTAAAATTTTTGATAAAATTATTGAAAAACTATTCTTTCTGAACTAATATTTAGAAATAACGAACTATAATAATTAGATAGAAATATTTGATAAAAAAATATTCGTTTCATTTTGTTCTGCTTATCATCAGAATAATGATTATAAATACTCTTTTATTTCGAAAATTAAAATGTTGTAATTCCTTCCTAATTTACGGTTTCAGGGGGAAAATGCTTGCGGTTTCAATGTTCAAAATGTTGAAAATCAAATTTTGCAAGCAACAAAATTTGATGTCTTTCAAATTTGAGGGTCTTAAACAACATTTTTTGGAAATTCTAGGATTTTAAATTTAAAACCAAATAGTTTTGAACATTTTAAGCTTTGGAAACAATGAATTTTGAAATCCTCAAATTCATTTTTGGAAATTTCAAATATACAGTTTCAAATTTTAGAAAATGAAATAATACATTTTTTGAAAAGGTTACCAATCTAGAGCTTTTACTCGATACCTTTTTGCGTGTATATCCGTTTTCATATAAAAGTAGTTCTTTATGTGCTTATAATACAATAGAAACGTTTTTCCTATTCGGTTACAATTTTTAAACAAATTAACTTGTGAAATAAGCTCTTTTTTAAACAATAGGTTTCTTCTTTGCATTGCTGGAGCGTTTTATTTGACAACTAAGTTTTATATAATAATTGTTTATTAAGGTAGACCCTGGACCCTCAAAACCAAAAAAAGATTGAATTTTTATCAAATTAAAAAAAAATCGATTACAAAGTTAAGAAAATGTCAATGAAATGTTGCTATTTAATTTCATGAATTAGGGTTATAAATTAAATAAGACAATTCTATTCAGAAATTTGCATTTCAATTAAAAACCAAATTACAGAAAACACCAATTTTTTACTAAATGGCTTTTGCTCCTGAATTTCTTTTAATAATACAAAAATATGGAATTCCACAACTGACTTTTAAGTTCTTAAACAACACCTTTTTAAAATTTTTGATGAAATGATTGAAAAATTATTCTTTCTGAACTATTATTTAAAAACAAAGAACTATAATAATTAGAGAGGAATATTTGATAAATAAGGTCGCAATAATGATTATAAATTTTTTGGGGGGAAAATCGTTACTCTTTAAATGTTGAAAATAATAAAATTAAAAATATTACAGTTTTTAAGTATGGAACTGTGATATATGCATTTTACAAGCAACAAAATTTGAAGTCGTTCAAATTTGAGGGCCTTAAATTTGAAATTTTTGAAATTCTAGGGCTTTAGATTTGAAACCAAAAAATTTTATATAATTAAAATTTTTGAAACAATTAACTTTGAACGCTTCAAATTCGGTTCTTCAAATTTGAAATATATAGTTTCAAATTTTTGAAAATAAAAGATACATTCTTTCAAAAGGTTTCCAATTTAGAACTTTATGTTTTTCTAATCACTAATTTTTTATGTTTTAATAATGAACGTTTAATTTTTTTTTAATTTAATAAAGGTGCTAGTTTTAAAGTGTTCGAATTTTAAAATAAAATTGTAAGAGTATAAATTTAAAGGCTTAAAAGATTCACAAAACTTACATTATCAAAATCTACATTTAAAGCATTTCTAAATTAAAGTAATTGCCGTAGTATGCAGATTGGCATTGAATTACATTTTTACAAGATTGCATGGGAAATTCTTTCAAGAATGTCGGGAAAACCTGATTAATCAGAGAAGTTTGTAGTTTTTATAAAAGAAAATTTAAAAATTTGTGAACAATTTATGCTCACCTGTTGATCATTAAAATATTCATGAATCTCAGTTGAGTGGGAACCATAAAAACTTGATTAAAAAACTTGGAAAACTCAGGGATTTTTCCATTTGGATTTTTTAAAGTGTTTATAAACAAACAGAGGCAAAATGTGAATTTATAAATTTATTTCAGCAGTCACGTTGATTTTTATAATATTATACAAATTTTATAACTATTGTCTGTTTTTCTTTTCTTTTTTAAATAGCTAACCAATTTTTGCAAACCATAAAGAGGCCGTTCAAGAACGTCACACTCAAGGGAGAAGGAATTAACTCTGAACATGTGGCATAACACATTGAAAATATAAATGTGAATAAAAATTTTTGAAATGCTTGAAAAAATGAAAAAAATTGGCTACGGGTACCGAAATTTCGGTACAAATAGCCAGATTTTTTTAGGTACGTGTAGACACTTCCTACAAGTAAAGAATCTAAATACAGACTTAACACTCTTTCTCCTATTCATCTGTTTTTTAATTAATTGCTCTTTTTCCCCTGTTTCAAGAATTTTTGTAACCGAGAATGTAACTATTCTATTTTTGGTTGAAATATTTTCATTTTATTTTGAAAATTCAACTATTAAATGTTTAAACTTTTTGTTGAAAATTCAACGGTTTCGTAGAAAATTCCAAAACTTTGTTAAAAAGTCATCCTTTTTGTTTGAAAATTGTTAAGCATTCATTTTATTGGTTGATTATTGAACTTTTTTGTTGAAAATTAATTTTTTTAATTGAAAATTTAACTATTCCATTATTGGTTGAAAATTGATCGTATTTAGTTGAAAATTCAACACTTCGGTTTAAAATCTATATATTGTGTTGTAAATTTATCTTTTTTTTTAGAAAATTAATCTTCTTGATTGAAAATTGAATTGCCTGGTTAAAAATTAAACTACTTTGTTAAAAATTCATTTTAGTAGTTGAAGATCTATCTCCTTGGTAGAAAATTTAACTATTTTGTTGAAAGTTCGTTTCTTGTTGAAAACTCATTTTGTCAACCGCAAAAACTATTCCGTTTTTGGTTAAAAATTTATCGTTTTTTTTTCAGAATTCAATTATTTGGTTGAAAATTACCTTTTTGTAGAAAATGATTCTTTTCAGTTTAAAATATTAACTATTTTCGTGAAAAATCGTCAACTTGGGACGAAAATTCTATTATTTTCGTAGAAAATCTAACTATTTGGTTAAACATTCATATTTTCGGATTAAAATTGAAAATTCAACTGTTTTGTAGAAAACATGTGTTTTTAGCATGAAATATCAACAATTTGGTAGAAAATACAACAATTTGGTAGAAAATTCAACAATTTTGTTGACAATTTAACTACTTGGTTAAAAATAACTTTTGATTGAAAAGTCAAATGGTTGAAAATTCAACTTCTTTGTTAATAATCTAATTTTTTTTCTTGAAGATTCATAATTTTATTTGAAAATTCAACTGTTTTGTAGAAAATTTAATTATTTAGTTAAAAATTCAACTATTTTTTTTAAACATAATTCTTTTGTTGAAAAATTAACTGTTTTATTGAAAATTTGTCTTTTAGGATAGAAAATTCAACTATTTGGTTAAAAATTCATATTACCGGATTAAAATTGAGTATGCAAGTGTTTTGTAGAAAACTCGTATTTTTAGCATGAAAATTCAACAATTTGGCAGAAAATTCAACGGTTTTGTAGAAAATTCAATAATTTTGTTAAAAATTCATCCTTTTTTCGCTCAAAATTCAACTAGTTGGTTGAAAGTTCAACTATTTTATTAAAAACTTAATTATTTCGTTGAAAATTTAACAGTTTTATTAAAAATTTCTCTTTTTGGGCAGAAAATTCAACTTATTTGGTTGTAAATTCAACTATTTAGTTACAAAATATCTTTTTGTTGAAAATTCAACGGTTTGTAGCAAATTCTACAATTTTGTTAGAAAGTTTTTGGTTAAAAATTCAACTGTTTGGTGAAAATTCATATTTTCCGGTTAAAAATTCAACTGTTTTGTACAAAATTTGTATTTTGTCTTGGAAATTTAACAGTTTGGTAGAAAATTCTACTTTTTGGTTGACAATTCAACTATTTTGTGAAAAATCAACTTTTTGGTTGAATTATTTATATTTTTGGGTTGAAAATTCAACTGTTTTCTAAGGGATTCGCCATTTTGATTTAAAAATTGAACAATTGGCTTGAAGTTTGTTTTCTCGCTTGCATAATTTTAGTTCAAAATTCAACTATTTTGTTGACAATTTAACTGTTTGGTTAAAAATGCAACTGTTTTGTTGAAAATTTAATTATTTTATTGAAAATTCAACTGTTTTTCGTTGAAGTTAGTCTTTCTTGTTTAAAAATTTAACTATTTTGCTGAAAATGCAACATATTATATATTTCGACTTGAAATCTGATACGTTTCATATTGAATTCAATATGATAACTATATATATTAATTTTATTTAAAAGAATTTATTCGTTTGTTGTGAAAAATTGCCCTATTTCCCCAGCTTCAAGAGAATTTTGGGCTGTGAATGTTGTGTTTTATTTTAGGCGTTTGTGAAATGAAATCGAACAACAAATGTTTACTTAAAAGGGGATGGGGGATATTCGTATTTGTGACGTTACCCTAGGCCCTAGGGGTTCAAATTTTGTGTGATGATCCGTAACGAAAAAAAGGGAAGGGTGGAAAAAATGCTCAAAATAGTGTGACGTAGTTTTTGAACGGCCCCAAACTTATTAGAAAATTGTAATATTCACCCCGATTCGTAATTTTTAAATTACTATAGAAAATATGTTTTCGTGCTTATTTTTCTAAATAATAATCTCTTCTATTTTTTGATAGTTGGACAGGTTCAAAGAACCTCCTGCTTTCGGCCCTATGTGTGACATTTTGTGGTCAGATCCTCTAGAAGATTTTGGGAATGAAAAGAATGCGGAACATTTTTCCCATAACAGTGTTAGAGGATGTTCATACTTCTACAGGTGAGTTCAGCAATTTGATTTTCGTTTTAATATTTAATCCAACTGGGAATTTTTTGCAGTTTCTTTATGGTCCTCTAAACAAATTATTCTTTCTTCGTCTAGTTATACGGCATGCTGTGATTTTCTCCAGAGTAACAACCTTTTAAGCATTATAAGGGCTCATGAAGCTCAAGATGCTGGATACCGTATGTACCGCAAATCCCAAACAACGGGCTTCCCATCATTAATAACCATCTTTAGTGCTCCAAATTATCTCGACGTATACAATAATAAAGTAAGTGTCATATTTTCCATTTCCAAGCCATAATATAACCAGTGGTGTAGTCCTAAAAGAACAAGAGGCCTGGCGGTACTTTCCATAAACTACGTTACCAGTTTGTGGGGGGGCTGAAAAATATGGTTGGTAACAGGGGGGGGGGGTATAAGTGGAAATAACATTATTAACTTACATATCATTTAGAACTTAAACCCAGTAAGAAAATCCAACTATATTTTTGGGTAAAACTTATTTTTTACATTCTCATTCTAATGAGAAGGTATTGGTTTTATGTAAAATTTGACATAGTCGGTTTTCATCAAATCTCCACGTTTTGAGACCCCCTGAGCTGGAAAAAACGATTTTTACGAAGGTGTCTGTCTGTCTGTAGTCTGTAGTCTGTCTGTCTGTCTGTCTGTCTGTCTGTCTGTCTGTCTGTCTGTCTGTAGCCACGATAACTTTCGAAAAAATGATCAGATTTGATTGAGCTTTGGCACACTTTTTTATGGCCGAAAAATAGAGAACGAGTTCGTTAACCAGCTATTTTGGATGAAAATCCAAAAAGTGAGCACATTTTGAAAATTTTTGAGACCACTTTTTTGGAAGATTTGAAAATTCTATGTGCGGTTATTAGTAGTACGCAAAATGACGAACAAAATATTCTTATGACTTTTCGTGATAAAAAAAAAATTACTGGAGTTATAGCATTTTCAAAATTCCAAAAAACAAACGAAAATGAACATTTTAAGCCGAAAAACGCACGATATGAAAAAAAGTCAAGAGACAAATTTCTTATTATTCACTTTTTGATATGACGCGCAGTTTTTGTTTTATTCGTAAAAAACAGCATTGAAAATAGAAAAATCAAATTTTCAGACTAATATTACCAGCTACGAAAAAATGACCGAAACAAAATTTGTTCATCCAAGAAAGTGGTACAAATTTATTGAGACTCATATTTCGATAGGATGCGTGGTTTTTGTTTTATTCGTGAAAATAACATTGACAGTAAAAAAAATCAAATTTTCGAAAAAACAATGCAAGGTACGAAAACATATAAATGAACAAAAATTGTGCATTCAAAAAAGACTTACAAACCCGTAATCCATTTTTGTGGTAAGAATATATTCAAAATGAAAAAATTAACTTTTTTGATAAACGGCACAAGCTAAAATAAAATGTTAACTAGTAAAATTTGTCGCCTGAATTATATCATTACTTTTCATTTGAAATAAAATACAAATTTAGTAATTTGTATATGAAGAACATATAACACGAAGCACAAAGTGCGCGCTCAGTGTATTTACCAAATCGCACGCCGTAAGTGCGCTCAAACTTTTTTGTTTCCATCATACGGTTCAAATGATTTTCAAATCAAATATCGAGCGCGAAGCGCGAGTGTCTGGATGAGAATGTGTTCCTTAAGGTCGATAATAAGGCCCACACTTGTAGTTATTTATAACTACAAGAAAAACCTAGAAACACTACCCGAATCGGGTAGTGTCACGTCTACCCTGAAAGGGAAATGGTTTAATGGTATATATATATACGGTTCAAATGATTTTCAAATCAAATATCGAGCGCGAAGCGCGAGTGTCTGGATGAGAATGTGTTCCTTAAGGTCGATAGAACCTTGAGTAAATAAAGTTCCTTTTCAGTCTAAAATAAAAACAAATTTAACAATCACTTAATATGTAGAGGTTTTGATAATTTTATAATATTTGCAAACAAACTTTTTCTTTTCATCCAAGTCGAACACGAAGTTCAAAAATCTAGAGGAGCCGAGCGTAAAGCGCGATGTAAATACGCCCGAGCGCGTAGCGCGAGGTGAATACATAATCGAGCGCGAAGCGCGAGATGAATATATGATCGAGCGCGAAGCGCGAGATCCAACAGTCGCGCGCCGTAGGCGCGCTCAAACTTGCGAGCGAAGCGAGCCGCGCGCGAAGCGCGCCATGAGAATGTGCCCGCGAAGCGGGCAGATTTTTTTTTTATTGAAAAGACTATTATATTTTTGGTTCGGAATTCATCTCGTTTGTTTAAAAATTCTATTATGTGGTTGAAATTTTAATTATTTTGTTAAAAATTCAAGTATATTGTTAATAAGTCTTCTTTTTTATCAAAAATGCAACTGCTTCGTTAAAAAATGCATTTTTTTAGTTGAAGGTTCATCTTTTTGGTTGAAAATTTAACTATTTTGATGAAAATTCGTTTCATGTTTGGTTGAAAATAATTTTTTTAAACTGACAATTGAACTATTCCATTTTTAGTAAAAAAATAAAAATTTATCTTATTCAGGTAAAAATTGAACTATTTGCTTAAAAATTAATCTTTTTTAATTGAACGTTTAACTTTTTGATTAAAAAATTAATTTATTTTGTTGAAAATTCGTCTTTTTTGGTAGAAATTTAATCTTCTTGGTTGAAAATTTATCCTTTCTTGTTAAAAATGCATTTTTTGGTTAAAATATCAGCTGTTACATGCTTCGTTGAGAATTCATCTTTTTTGGTTGAAAATTCAATGACTTAAAGGTGAATCACTTTGTAAAAAAATTAATTTTTTTTTTAATAAGGATTCATAATTATAGTTAAAAATTGAAATATTTTTTTTAATGAAATTTTATGTTAAAAATTCTACTGTTTTGTGGAAAATTCATCTTTTTGGCTTGAAAATTCAACGATTTGGTAGAAAGTTAAACTTTTCGGTTGAAAAATCATATTTTGGGTTTTAAAATTCAACTTCTTTGCAGATAATTGGTCTTTTTAGCTTTAAAATCAAATAATTTTTTTGAAAATTCATGTATTTTGTTTAAAATTCATCTTTTTGGTTGAACATTAATCTTCATCGTCGAAAATTCATCTTTTTGGTTTAAATTTATTTTAACATTTATTTTATGTTTTTAATTTTATGTTGTTATGTTATGTTTTAAATTTTATGTTTAAAATTTTATTTTATGTTTGGTTAAAACTTTATCCTGTTCATTGGAGAAGTTGGAAATTCGTCTATTTTGATAAAACATTAATCTTCTGGGTCGAAAATTCCTTTTTGTTTTGTTCAATGTTATTTTTTTTTTATCAGAGTTTTTATCTGAAAATTTAACTATTCCATTTTTGGTTGAAACTTTATTCTGTAGATTGTATACGTTAAAAATGCAACTATTTGGTAGAAAATACATGTAATTTGTTGAAAAGTTGTCTTTTTAGGTAGAAAATTAATCTTGTTTGTTGAAAATTTAACTATTTGGTAGAAAATTTATATATTTTGTTAAAAAGTCGGCTTCTTGGGTAGAAAATTATTCTTGTTTGTTGAAAGTTTAACTTTTTGGTTGAGAATTCAACTATCTTGTTGAAGAGTCATCTTTCTTGGTTGAAAATGAACTTTTTTAATGAAAATTCAACTGTCTTCTAAAAAATTTCTCTTGTTGGCTTAAAAGTTCAAATATTTGATTGAATTTTAATTTTATTTTTTTGAAAATTCAACTGTTTGATTGCAAGTAACTTTTTTGTTAAAACATCGTCTTTTTGGCTTGAAAATTTTACTATTTGGTTAAATGTTTAACTATTTTTTGGGTAACTCTTATCTCTTACTGGAAAGTTCATCTATTTGGTTGTTAATGCAACTGTTTGTTTAAAAATTAATCTTTTTTTGGGGTATTTTAAAAAATTCCAAGGAATTTTCAAGAGCTTCAAAAAGTTTCAAGGTATTTCAAAAGATATCAAAGGATTTAAAATATTTTAGGGTATTTTAAATGATTCGATGAATTTTTTAAAACAGATTTCAATAATCTGAAGGGATTTCAGAATAATACAAAGATTTTCGGGTATTTATAATCATTCCAAGGAATTTTTAAGAGCTGTAAAAAGTTTCATGGATTTCAAACAATTTAAAATATTTTAGAGTAATTTAACAGATTCCAAAGAATTTTTAATAGATTTCAATAATTTGAAGGTATTCCAAAAGATTTGAAAGGTTTTAGGGTATTTTTAAGACTTTCAATGATTTTAAGGGATTTTAAAGGTTCTCAAAGAATTTTAATAAGTTTTCCAGGATATCAGGAATTTCAATAATTGGCAGGGATTTCAAAGAAATTGAAAGATTTTAGGGCACTTTAAAAGATACCAAGGCTGAAGAGGTTAAAAAAATTTCAGGAGATTTCCAAGAATTTTAAAGATTTTAAGGGATTTTAAAGTTAAATTTGGACCTTTTTAAAAATATTTACAGAAACTTAATGATCACACGGTCTTAATTACCTTTAACCGTGCATGTGCAGTGTGCACTATGTACCGATAAATTAATGTTTAAAAAGACATTTGGAGGATTGCAATATTTTTGGAAGAGTGAGGTTTGAAATTATTTCTGCTAAATCATTGGAACACGAATATATTTTAGAAAATGTTCATCAAATGAAATGTTACAAGATATTGGAATATCAAGGAATTTTAATACATTTTCCAGGATATCAGGAAATATCAGATTTCATGTAATTTCCGTGGATTTTAGAATTTTTTCATGGATTTTACAATATTTTCATGGATTTTAAAGAATTTATTTGAAAGAAGTGAGGGATTTTGTAGGATTTTAAAGCTTTTCAAATATTTCAAGGTAATACCAAAGGTTTTTCAGAATTTTAAACAATTTATGATGATTTCAAAAAAATAAAAACTGTAGGGTATTTTAAAAGATTCTAAGGCATTTTGAAGAGATTAAAAGAATCAATAGGGATTTCCAAGAATTTTAATGATATTATGAAGCGATTTTTTAAAAAATCATGGGGTTTTAAATAATTTCGGAAGATGTGAAACGATTGTATGGGACATATAAGATTTTAGGATATTTTAAAAGATTCCAAGGGACTTTATAAGATGGTTTTAATGATTTTAATGGATTTCAAAAAATGTATTCATAAGAGGTGACGAATTGCGTAGGGTTCCAAAAATTTGAACAGATTTTTAAATATTTTTTTTATAATTCATTTGAATTCACTTGGAATTATCCCTGAATTAATATTAATTTATTCTAAATGCTTTTGAATTCTTTGGAATGCTCTTGAATTTTTTTAATTCAGTTGAATTCTCCGATATTCACTCAATTATACTCAATTCAATGGATTTAAAAATTTTTTTATTTAATTCAGCCTGCATTTTTTTACAGTCTCCTTGAATTCTCAGGCATTTCATCAAATTCTTTTGAATTACGAAGAACTTCTCTAAACTCATTTCAAACTTACTGAATTCAATGAATTTTTTCATATTTTTTTAATGTTTCCAATTTGCTTGAATTTTAATGCCTTTCATCGAATTCTTCTCATTTCTCTTAAATTCCATTAAATTCACTCCAATTTTACTGAAAGAAATTGAGTTTTTTAAATTTGTTCAAATCCATTTGAATTTAACTTAAATTGTTTTGAAGTCTTATGAATTTATCCTGAATTCACTGGAATTCACCTGGAATTCTTATAAATTTCATCGAATTCTTTTGAATCCTATTAAGTTCCAAAAAACATTAGTCATATTATTAATGCACATTAGGCACTTTTAGTCACTATTTGGGTTTGAAATTACTCATTTTGTTTCAAGTAAATTAGGCTGTATCATTCCTGAGAATAATAAAATGAAAACTTTAAAATTTAGATTTAAAGTTGTTTTATTCCATTTATAAAAGATTTTATATTTAGAATGTTACAAGATTAGAATTTTCGTCTTTAAATATTAAAGGTCCGGAACAATGAAAAATTAGCCAGGGGAAAATCAGGGAAAAGTCATGGAATTTTGAAAATTAAGTTTTGCGGCCACCCTGTTTTTTGTAATATTTTTAATGGCTTTTATGGATAACATAATTTTCAATTTGTTGCTCAATTATTAATATTATTTTTGATTCTTAAGGCGGCTGTGCTCAAGTACGAAAACAACGTGATGAACATCAGGCAGTTCAACTGTTCACCACATCCATATTGGTTACCCAACTTTATGGATGTTTTTACGTGGTCTTTACCATTCGTTGGCGAGAAAGGTATTTACGCTTCGGAAATTATTAATCATTCTAACTTAAAAATGCAGTTTAAAATTTCTTATACTAATTCCGCACATTAATTAACTGAAAAATCCAGGTCTATATTTTCCAAATCCTAAAAGTCATTCACCTCTTTTTTTTGCATTTAAACAACAAGGCTTTACGTTTAAAATTGTCTTGAGAGTTGGAAAAACGGACTCTTCCTAATGCCTCTAATCGTATAATTCTTGTAAATTACAGTCACAGAAATGTTGGTAAACGTTTTAAACATTTGTTCGGATGACGAGCTCATGAGCGACGGAGATGAGGGACTCGAAGAAGGTAATATCCGTTTTCATTTTGCATTTACATTGTTCTTGAATATATTTTAGTCTAAAAGGAGAAAACCAATCAATTTTAATTTTTTTAATGACTAAGAAATGCAAAAATAGCAAAGGTTCTACTAATTTGATAATTACTTTGGAATACAAACATTTGTAATATTTATTTGAAATTTATAAATCAGGTAACAGGAGATACCAAGGTATAAGATATTAATAGAATTTAAATAAATATAAAATAGAACAAGATATAAACGTTTCACTAACAAAAGTATTAAATTATGTAAGGAAATTCAAATATTCCTTAAAATTCAATTCCTTACTCAAAACCATTAAGTTATTGACTACAAAAATGACAGATGGTGTCTTGAATAATGTTTAGGAATACAATTACGTCTCTTTTAATATTCCTTTATCTTTTAAACATTGCTACTCGGACAGATGGTAAGAAAGCATTAATCGAATTAACTATTCATCACATAATATTAAACGCTTCAATTAGTATAATTCATTTTAGTTATTTGCATACAGTCACGTAACTAGAGGTTGGCTTTTCATACCGCTATTGAAAAATGATTCAACTAGCTACAATGTCTCAATATTTGCACTGAAAACTATAGTTACGTTGCTGCATACGATAGTGTTGATGTATTACATTTTTTTTTATTCATCTAACGTTAATTATAGTTTTACTTCCACTTCACTTACAAACATCCATACACACACCTCCAAGTATACGTCCATGATCAATTCTCGTCTGAATGAAGTTCCTTCACCTCTTGCACTCTTCTTTTATTCTTGTACATTTCAACTTTGGAATTTCCATTCCTGATTCACGGCTCTAACTTTGGACCTTTTTAAAAATATTTAGAGAAAATTAATGATTACAGGGTCTTAATTACCTTTAACCGTGCATGTGCACTATGTACCGATAAATTAATGTTTGAGAAAGACATTTGGAGGATTGCAATATTTTTGGAAGAGTGAGGTTTGAAATTATTTCTGCTAAATCTTTGGAACACGAATATATTTTAGAAAACGTTCATTTACGGTAGTGACAACTAACTAGACTAGACTTCATACATAATTCGGGGGGTAGGTCATCACTGACAGGGTGGCCGCAGGCCAGGGAAAAACTGAAAATCGGGGAAAAGTCAGGGAAAGTCAAGGATTTTGAAGAAAAAAAAAATGGCAAAAGTCAGGGAATTTGTATAAGAAGCATTTTAAGTACTGTCGAAAAATATCAGGGCTCCAACATAGCCTCTTTTAGTCCCTTTTTTTTCTCAAATCACTTCTTTTAGGTACATCGAAAAAAATGTGTAGTTCAAACAGACAGAAAAAAGGTCGGCTCATTTTGAGTCGTAAATTAACCCAAAATTGAGTCTATAGTCACTTATAAAAGATCACTTTACTAACTTTTCTCTCAATGAATTAACCCATTGTTTCACCACTATTGAATTAAGGTATATAGCTATTTCTGAATTTTCTTCAATTCTTTTTAAATATTGGATGCTTTTTTAAAAGATTTCTCAAAATTTGGAACATATTTAAATAATTTCAATGGATTTCAAAGGATTTAAAAGATTTTAAGCAATTTTTCATATTTTAGGGTATTTTGTAAGATTCCAAGGACTTTTTAATAGAATTCAATAATTTAAAGGGATTCCAATGGATTTTTAAAGATTTAAGGGTATTTTGAAAAACTCCGAAGAATTTCGAATATATTTCGATAATTTGAAGGTATTCTAAATGATTTTAAAGATTTTAGGGTATTTTAAAACACCCAAGGAATTTTAAAGAGCTTTAAAAAGTTTTAAGGGGTTTCAAAAGATTTAAAGGGATTTCGAAAGATTTCAAAGGCTTTGAAATATTTTAAGGTATTTTAAAAGATTCCAAGGCAATTTCAAGTGATTTACAAAATTTTAAGAAATTTCCAAGGATTTGAATGATTGTGTTTTAAAGAATTTATTGCCCAGAATTTCGAAAGATATGGACAGGTTTTATAGGACCTATAAGGTTTCAGAATATTTTTAAAGATTTCAAGGGATTTTATCAGATTTCCGAGGATTTCAATAATTTTAAGGGATTTTAGAAGCTCTCAAGGTATTTTAATAAATTTTCTAAGATTTAGGAAATATCAGATTTCATGTAATTTCACGGGATTTCATAATATTTTAATAGATTTCAAAAAATTTATTCACAAGAATTGAGGGATTTCGTAGGATTTCAGAGATTTTTAAATATTTCAAGGTATTTTCAAAGATTTTAAATAATGTTAGGATATTTTCAAAGATTTCAAAGAATTTTCAATTGATTTCAATAATTTGAAGGGATTTCAAAGAATTTTTAGATTTAAGGGTATTTAAACAAATTTCAAGGAATTTCCAACAACTTTTACAAATTGTAAGGGATTTCAAAACATTTGAAAGGATTTGAAATATCTTAGATTTTTTTTAATTCTAAGGAATTTTCAAGAGATTTTAAAAGTATCAAGGGATTTCAAAGCATTTTAAATATTTCAGGTTATTTTAAAAGATTCCAAAGCATTTTCAAGAGATTTAAAACATTTCAAGGGATTTTAAAATATTTTAAAAGATTCCAAGATATTTTATAAGATTTCTGAAGATTTGAAGCGATTTTGAAAGCTCTCAAGCACTCTCAAGGTTTTTAAATAAATTTTCCAGGATTTCAGAAAATATGAAATTTCACACAATCTCGCAGGATTTTATAATATTTTCGAGAATATTTTAATGGAGTTTAAAGAATTTATTCAGAAAAATGGAGGGATTTCGTAGGATTTCAAATATTTTCAAATATTTCAAGGTTATTTCAAAGGATTTGAAATATTTTAGGATATTTTAAATTGTTCCTAGGTATTTTAAAGAGCTTTAAAATTTTCCAATGAATTTCAAAGGATTTGAAATATTTTAGGGAATTTAAAAATAATATTTTAGCGTATTTAAAAAAATGCCAAGGTATTTTCAAGAGATTTAAAAATTTCAAGGGATTTCGAAATATTTTAAAAGCTCTCAAGGTATTTTAATAAATTTTTCAGGATTTCAGGAAATATCACATTTCACAGAAATTCACGGGATTCTAAACTCATTTCAAATTTTCTGAATTCAATGAATTTTTTCATATTTTTGTATTGTTTTCAATTCACTTGAAATTGTTTTAAATGTACCTGGAATTCTTATAAATTTCATCAAATCAAATTCTATTGATTAAATATTCTATATTAAAAATGTCACTAGATTATAACTTTGGTCTGTAAGCAATAATGGCCAATGAAAATGGAAAATTAATCAGGAAAAATCAGGGAAAAGTGAGGGAATTTTCAAAATTAAGTTTTTCGGCCACCCTGACTGAAAACATGATTGTTTCTATTTTTGAATACGCTTTATGATTTCCTTGCAAATTTGTCAACTTGATTCGCATTTTCTCAAAAACTAAAAATGCACTGACTGTCTTTTATCGTACTCCTTTTGTATTATATTTATATCAATCACACTGGTCTTGGAATCCTCCTATCTTGGCACGACACTATGCTACTACCTCTACTACTTCTACTTCTACTACTACTACTACTACTACTACTACCTCTACTACCACTCAAAACTCCGTTGTTCGGCAAATGCAACTACGTTAAGTCACAGCCAAAGTCGTTGTCCAAAAAAAGAATGGTAAGTCCGCCTGAAGACTTACTTGACGCAAGGAAAAGCGCAGAAAATATTTTATTTTAACCACAATCGTGACCAGCATTGTCACGTTCAATGTCGCTGAATCTCGTTCTCCTGGAGGAATAAAGTTCCCACATTTTCAATTTCCTTCATTTATGAGCGCGAAATTCAAGTTTTTCTATTAGGCCTCTATTTTCAGTTCTCAAATTTCAATCCGTGACATCAGGACATCAAACAAGCATTTTTTAGAATATCTCTGACAAAAACATGCCCCGCAATCTGACCTACAATAATTGGCAACAATTTTCATAGTATTAATAATCCCCTTTTTTGTAGCCACAAGCAGAATTTCGTTTTTATTTTCAATATATTTTTTTTATCTACGTACATATATATTTCTTTTTAATGGAAAAGGGAAAAAGTAAATTTTAAAATAAATCTAGTATAGCTCCAGTAGTGCGACTGCGACAGGAACGTTCCACGCAATCTAAAACAGCTTTTTCTCTAACGCGTGCGCAGTTACAGTTTCATATTGAATGGAATATTAATCGCCAGTCGAGAAAATTAATCTTTCTTTTTATTTTACACTGCCGCCTATAATTTTTTAATTGTTTCCACTTGCATTACACTGCTCTCGCGATTACATGCCGAAACTCACATACATGCAAATAACTCACGCGTCCTCTATATAGTTCCACAACATTGGTTTTTATATTTGTACCTCTTTTGTGAGACAAATTTTTTCAGCGTATATTTTCCAAACTTCAGACAAATGCGAATTTTTATACAAAAACGGTTGTAGATGAGGATTCAAATTTGGATTAGAAAAAAATAGATTTCTGTTACCGAAACAAAATATAATTCTTAATAGTTTCCTGTATCTTCTAAAAATTTTAACAGGACCACTGCCAGGAAAACGAGAATTTTTTTTCACTGGGAAAAATCGGGAAATGCGAGTGAATTTATTTACTAACCAGGAATTTCTTTAATTTTTATTTTTAGTAGTCCATTGAAAGATTAATTGTAAAGTCGTTTAATTTTCAAAGCTTGAATAAATTTAACAATTTTAATTTGTAACCAAATTGGGACGACTGAAAATACCAAAAAATAAAATTCCCGACATTCTAAAATTCCCGAATAATACAATTTCCGAATAATAAAATTCCCGACAGTTTATAATATTCCCGAATTAAAAAATTCCCGACAGAAAATTGCCGAATTACAAAATATCCGAACTAGAAAAATCCCCAATTTAAAAAATTTTGTAAATAAATATTATTTATTAAAAATACAATAATCAAATATTTGTATTAAAAAATTTTTTTGCAATGTTTAAAGTTTCTAAAATTATTGTTTGAATTTCAAATAACATTAATTGAAAAAAATATATTTCTGGTTGAAATTTTTGTTAATTATTATTTTTATTTTGAATTCAAACAATATTTTAGAAACTTCAAACATTAAAAATATTTTGTTTTTATCCAAATATTTTATTATTGTATTTTTAATAAATAAATAATATTTATGAAAAAAATCAATTGCTTAAATTCGGGAATTTTCTAGTTTGGATATTTTATAATTCGGCAATTTTCTGTCGAGAATGTTCAAATTCGGTAATCTTATAAACTGTTCGGGAATTTTATTATTCTGGAATTTTCCAATTCGGGAATTTTACAGTGGCCGGAATTTTATTTTTCTGGATTTTTCAGTATTCCCATTAAATTTTTTGTTTTCAAATTTTTATTCCTCAAGATTGTATAATTTAGAAGATGATAATTAAATAATTTAATAATTAAAGGTCGAAACTTGAGTAGTTAAATTCTTAAATAATTTCTTTTCTGTAGCGTATAAAATTCAACAATATCTTAAATTGAACCCTTCTAGATTTAAGAAATTTATTTCAAATTAAAAGCCATGATAATTGAAATTTCCGAACGATAAAACTCGAACAATTTCAGATTCAAATTTGGAAAAAATTTTAATTAGAAGGGCTTGAAATTGAACAAATGTGAAAAATAAAAAATTGTTTTGTCCAAATTTAAATCATTCAAAATTGTGCAATTCAAAAATTAAAACTCCAAATAAAAATGTGTTACATTTTCATCTCTTCTGGTTTGTAATTGTTTAAATTTTTCTCATTAATTCGGAGATTTTCTAATTTTGAAGAATACTTCTTTGGCATGCTACAATTAAGAATAATTCATCCTGAAATAATATTAGATTAATATTACTTTTCAATTTTAATTTTCAATATTGAACGCTTAAGTTATTTGAAAATGTTTCACATATCAAGATTCGAATTTTTCCGCATTAGATTCGTCAATTTGGAAATTCTTTTTTGAATAATTTGAATTATAAATGTTTTTAGTTCAGAAGGTTTCAATTTAAAAATTTTAAATTGTCACGGACGGCAGATCCTCAATGTCGGTAATAGGAATCTACAAGTTTATAACTTAAGTAGCATATCTAATCTTTTTTAATAATTAAAAAATTAAGTAATTAAGTAGTAGGCAGTAGTATTTAGATTCAAAGGAATCTAAATATTTTCCTTTAAAACGTGTTGGTTTTTCGAAAATCCAAACTAACTTGAGATTTTGACTAACATTGTTGTGAGATTTACTTGAGATATATACGTAAGTTAACATTACTTGCATGAGCTTACATACAGAATTATTTTATTACAAATAAAAAATGTGGATTATTATTATTATTGAAATGCTAGGGCCCTCCGAAACAAAAAAGCAAAATTGAACAAACAATCCGAATTCAGATAACTTCATACTTTTCTGTTTATTTTAAACGTGTTTAAATTAAGTTGCGGCAATTTTAAAACTCCCGACGACTAATTCTTCTAATTAGAAATATAATTTTCTTGCGTATTTAGGATTTTTTCAGTTTCATATTAAAAAATTATTTATTGTAAATAATAAATTCAGCAGAGCTACCATAATGGAACAATATTTTGATACAATTATATAATGGAAAAAATCACGATATGACAGAAATCCACTGGCCAGTGACATTTTTTAGTGTCCCTCTACTTTTATAAGTATTATTCTGATTAGGAAATAGGTTTAAACATTCCGATTCAATCTACACATATTTATCACTCTGTGTATTCCATCTGTACTGTACTTTTTAGCTTGCCATTTTCCTTTTTTCCCGATACTTTCCTCATCATTCCATGCATTTTTTATATATTTGTTATTTATCATTTGTACATATATTCTCATCATAATTTGTTAAAAATGAAAATTTTTTGTATAGTGTCAGTTTATTTGTGCATGTCTATTTTCAAGTAGCTTTGATTAGGTAGCGAAATTATACTTATGTTGTCATAAGTGAATGCGTTTTATATTCAATGGATTGTACTGAAATTATAAAAGAAAACGCAATTACTCGTGGCATTCTTGACATAATATTTATGACTGGATCACATCAATTTTTGAATATAAGAAAAATTGGTTTTTATAACCAGTATTTTTATGAAAATGTATTTCTTGAGAATAAATTCGTTTGTTTTAACTAGACGAAAATGTTTTCTTTTGAAGGAAAATGTATTATTATAAAAAATATATTCTTAGCATCATTTCAAAATCGAAAGCGCGAGATGTCGGCAAAAAAAATTTAAAAATTCTAAATTTTCTATTTTTATATTTATTACTTATTTGTAATCGAAACATTTGTAACTTGAATATTTTTTATAAAAGAAAATTGGCGAGGTCCGTCATTTCAATGAAAATGTATGTTGATAATCTGTTTTTGCAGGAAGCTTTATTGGTTTTTATACCTCTTTTAAACGCAGCTTTTTTCTTTTATAAATTTATAGGTAGTTTAAATAATCAAGTACTCATTTTAATTAGAAAAAAATCATATAAAAAACTAACATAAAACTAGAAATAACATAACTTTGTTTGAATACTTGAGAACATTTCGTGATACACATTGTATTATGTAATGTCATATTTCTGAATATAAACCGTAGACTTGAAGCAGCATTGAAAATGCATCTAGATTATAGAGTTCATACACAAACAAAAAAGAAGAATGTTATCATTTTTCTCGTTCCATTTATAAAGTTTAGAGAATTGTATATGGAAGATATTTTTATTTGTGTAAGAATATATGTTTATTTATGTATTCCACACTTTTTTAAAGCAAAGCTTCGTGTTTTGTCCGAGGAAAGGACAAAAATAAAAAAATCAGACTGATAATTTTAAATGCAAAAATAGTCCGTTTATTATTTACATTATATTTGTTGTGATATTACTATTATTATTCTTTAGAGTTATTTGTTATATTTTTTTATTTTAAAATATATGATTTTGTGAACATCGAAACAAAATTTTCTGTAGTTAACAATACATGCATTGAGAAAAATTGCTCTTCAATCAGTAAAGTGCGTATTCAGGATCTAAAATGCAAATTCTATTGTTTTCAATTCCAACAAAAAGTAGTAAATGTTAAGCTTGAACAGGAATGAAATATTCGTACATTTCGCTGGGTTAAGAATATTAATCAAATGCGCATTTTTATTGAGTTAAATGCACTTTTGTTGATGTATTTATTACTTGAGAATATTTTTGAACGCACTATAAATAATCAATTATGTGGCGCAGGCTGCTGCGATAATCTTTAAATTTTACTTAATTGAGAGATTACAAAAAAAAAGTTTTAATGCAAAAAGTAATTAATTTTTCTTTAGAAATTGGGTATGTCGTGGCAGACAGCGCATTCTATTTATTCACTAATCAACTTAATTCTTATGATTTCAGTATATAGATCTCACAAGTATAGAGATCGTCTGAATTTTGACTTTCCTCAGAATGCGCAGAGGGCTGAATGATAGCTCACGCGCATTTCGCAATTGATAAATCGATATTCGAGATTGAACGAAATACCATTATATGTGAAGAATTATTTTTCCACTTGTTAGATAAATACCATGCTTTCGGCTCTGTGGTTGCATCTCCTGATTACATGCTATCAACTACTCGAGGCTATAGCTCAATATTCGCAACTTGAAAAGAAACTCACATTTCAAAATAAAATTGTTTTTCATAGAGGATTTCTAAAATGGGTCATATGATTCCGAAAAAAAGTTAATTCATCTATTTCCTAATAATTTTATTCAGGTCATATACCAGTAAATTATATACCTATTTTATTTGATGATGTTGATTAGAAGCTTCAAGATATAATATAGTAGGACGGAAGTCGTCAGATCAATTTTCAGCTTTCAGCTTTTGATCTTCTAATTAAGGGGCTCAGAAATTGAAAATTCTAGAAAATTTTTATTTTTTAAAGACTTCGAGTTGATTTATGTGGAATAATTGCAGCTATAGTAGACAAGCAGATTTGATGGATATCGGTTTGTCCATGCTGAAAGGGTTCGTGTCAATACCAAATTTTCAAAAATTCGAATAACTTCAATGCCTTCAGGGTGTCTACCTGACGGAAAAATCTGAAAAACAAGGAATTTTATTCAGTGTCCGGGATTTCTTTCTCGAATGTACTAATATGCAAATTGAAAATGGTTTCGTAAATTTAATTACTTTAATTTTGAGTTGAAACAAAGAATTTGTGAAAAAATCACAATTCTCGCTTGGAATAGGACATTTTCCAAAAGAATTACAATTCTGACTTCAAACAGTGAATTTTCTAAAAGAATTATAGTTCTGAGCTGTGACAGGGGATTTCAGTAAAGAATGATAATTTCGACTTGAGAACGGAATTTTCTAAAAGTTTATAGTTCTGAGTTGGGATAGGAAATAAAGAAAATAATATTTTTTTATTTACGTAGAGAATTACAATTATTCTGACTTGGAACAGAGAATTTTCGACAAGAATTATAATTCTAAGTCGCGGTATGGAATTTCCGTAAAGAAATATAATTTTTAATTTAGGACAGGGAATTTCTGTGAAGGATAATTTTGAGTTTGAGACAGGGAATTTCAATAAAGAAATATAATTTTTGTCAGTTGGGACAGGGGACTCTCGTAAAGAATTATTATTTTGACTTTTGAACCGGGAATTTCGTAAAAAACTATAATTTTGACACAAGCAATTTCCGCACATGGAATTTTTGAAAGGAATCATAATTCTTAGATAGATTCGGAATTTCCGTAAGAAATATAATTTTCATTTTTATTCTAATTTTCATTTCATTAAAAAAAATGCCTATTTCAAGTCCGAATTCGTCATAATTTGAAACTTCCCTCTTCCAAATTTTGGAAAAAAGGAGTTACTTGTTTTCTGAAGTATAATAGACAATTTTTTAAATAAGTATAGTTCTAATTCGAAACCAGGAATTTTGGAAATGAATTGAATTGTGACTTGGCATAGGGAATTTCCTAAAAGGATTATAATTCTCAATTTGGATGAGAATGAAAAGAAATAAAATATTTTATAAAATTCCCGAAAAGAATTATAATTTTGACTTCGAAACAGGGAATTTCGTGAAGAATTATAATTTGGTCATGGAACAGGTAATTTTTGACATGAAGGGGAAAATTTTGGAAAGTAATTTTAATTTTGATTTATAAAAAGGGAACTTACAAAAACAGTCCCGTTTCCAAGTTAAAAATTGTCAGATTTTTAAACTTCCTTGTTCCAAATCAGAATTTGTTTGAATTTAAAAATTATTTTCTTCGAAAATAAAAATTTACCAGAATTTGAAATATTCTATTTGGAAAAAGGGAGTTACAATATTTCTTAATTATAATGGAAAATTTTGCAAAAAATATAATTTTGATTTGGAACAGGGAATTTTTCGAAATAAATATAATTGTGAGTTGAAATAGGGAATTTCCTAAAGAATTATAATTTTCACTTGCTACCAGGGAATTTTTTAACAGAATTTTAATTCTCAGTTTGAACGGGGAATAAGAAAATGAAATATAAAAAAATCATGCAAATAATTATAATTTTGAAAAAGGGACTGACAATTATGACTTGGAGCAGGGAATTTTTGGAAATAAATGTAATTTTGAGTTGGAAAATGGAATTTCCATTTTGAAATTAGCAGTTTTTAGAAATTTGTGACTTTTCGGATTCTGACTTTTTCTACTTTGAAAACGTAGTAATCTGAATAGATTGGTTCAAAATCAACCAAAAATTATAATTTAGACCTTAGGTCACGGAATTTACTTCAAGAATTATTATTTGACTTTGAACAGAGAACTTTTGACATGGAACGGGAATTTCGGAAAATAATTTTAACTCTGATTTAGAAGAAGCGAGTCAGAAAATCCCTGTTCAACTTCAGAACTATAATTCTTTCCCAAAATTGCCTGTTCCAAATCAGAAATCTTTGAAATCTTTTTAATTGTTCAGAAATCTCTCGAAATCGTTTGAAATCATTCAAATGTATTGATCTCTTTTAAATTGACCGGGAAAAATTAACAGTAAACCGGGAATTTAAAATCACCTGTCTTTAGTTTGGACGCGAACCCTTTTAGCAGAGACATGAACCATCGATGTCGGTAAATGTCGGTAAGAGGAATCTACCTCTACATATTTGCGATTTCTCCTTTAATTTTTGAATTTAAAACAATGGACTGTAATGGAATCTAGTGAAATATTTCGAATATCGTTTCGCACACGCTTGTGAATGCCACTTACGCTGTGCACATGTTTTTCGTCTGTTCTATGTGTTGTTTTCTTTCTACTACACTACTACTTGTGCTACTTCTACCTACTACTGCTGCTGCTACTACTACTGCTACTGCCACCACCACCATCACCACCAACCACTACAATCATCAATACTACTATCACGATCATCACCCGAATACTACCACGATCATCACCCAACTCGAAAAAAAAACCTTCGACGTCTATGATCGAAAAAAAAATCCGGCCGTCTTGACGCTGCTGTTCTTACATTGTTGGTACTTCTGTCCCTTTACTCACGTCCTGTGAACTCCATCGGTATCCAACTATTCACCATCGTCCGGTGGTAACCCGACCATCCATCCGGTCCGAAATCGGCCCCACGTACCTCCGCGTATGGTGAGTTTATTTCTGTTGAAATGTAAGTTCCAGCAGAAGACGACATCGAATCTCGAACCGATTTACACCTTCTTTGGAGATCGTTTCAAATTTTTCGAGATTGTTTTATATTTTTTGACCCTCATGTGTTAAGGGTGTTGGATGAACGACTTAGGAAAGATTGGAAATCGTTAGTGTGGTCCTGAAGCGATAATTTTGGTAAATAAAGGTCATGACCCCAAAGTAAAATTGTGAAATTCCTAGGACCAAGTATTTGGCCAGTTTCGAGAAAAACGGCTTTAAAGTTTTCACCGGCGGTCTTACGGACTAGAAAAATTTAGCTTGCAACTGGCGGAGTAGCTCAGGTGGGGTAGCGCATTGGGTTTGTAGTCGGAAGGTTTCGGGGTCGATTCTCGCTGCCCACATTTTTTTCAAATTTTTGTTTTGCAGTTTATTTAGTAAAATGTTTTAATATTTAATTCACTTCTAAAGTTTTTTTTTAATCGTGCAAAATAAACATTTTAAATGATTTCTTTCAATGAAAACTCGCATTTTCGAACTTTTTCTCGCAACAAAATTTATTTTCTATGTATTTGATTAATTTTATAACTTTTCTTTGAAATTTGCATACATATTTTAAAATAAGAATATGAACGAATAATCATGATTTTAATAAAATTTAATTCACTGTCACTCTCTGATTTAAAAATTTAAATGCTTATGCTTATGATTTTTTGAGAAAAACGACAATCATGCGAAAAAGCGAGTTTTTCATTGAAAAAGAAAACATTTAAAATGTTTATTTTTGCATAATTGAACATAAATTTGATTTAAATGTAATGTTTAAACATTTTAATCAATAAAATGCGACAAAAAATTGAAAAAGAGTGTAGGCAACGAGAATTGAGCCCACAACCTTCCGGCTACAAATACGAGTCCATAAGACGGTAGCAAAAACTTTAAAGTCATGTTTAACGAAACTGTGTAGTTTCTTGAGTATTTTGCAACAAAAATCGGAATCTTTTATAAAGCCGTTTTTTATTAAATCCATTTCTTAGGTTATAGAATTGAATTTTTAGTTTTTTTTTAAATTTAAATTATGTCTATCAGCAGGATAAAAATGATGTATAAAGGTTAATTCTATAAAACTAAGATAATTTTTTTCATTAATAATTTAAAAATAATGATATATGATTTCATTGAAATTGTTCATTTAGCTATTTTTTTTCGATCAAAATTCGAATATGAATTTAATTAGTGTAATGTATCTCGTAAAAATATGCTTTTTATATTTTCAAACATTTGTACAGGTATTTTTTAAATTTTAGTAAGAAAAAACGTATTACTTAATTAATTTACAAAATATCTTAAAATTATTAGGTATAAAAGAAGTATGAGTTATCTAAAGATCATTCTATTGCATATTTACAATAAAAAGAACATTTTTTAAAAATCATAATCTTTATTCTTTTTCCAAACAGTTTCAAAGTCGTCATGCACCGCCTCCATAAATTTTTTGAAAAGATCACCTGAAAATATAGAAAACATAACACTAATTAAATGTAGGGGAAACCTCCCTACATTAGATAATACAACCTAGAGTGGATAATCATGATTTAAAAATACTAATATATGTAAAATAATTAATTTAATATCATCAATAGTTAATAAAATATACGTGCTCACTAATTAAAATTAAAATTATTTATTTTTCTTTTATTTGTGCTCTTAATTAGTGATTATCTACTGTAGGTTGCATTATCCACTGTAGGGAGGTTTCCCCTATATTAAATTTTTCATCGAAAAGGATATATTAATAGCTGAATAAACAATTTCCATTAAATTATATTATTATTTTTAAATTAATAATGAAAAGTCACTTATTTTTATAAAATAAATCTTATTATATAATTTTTATTATGCTGATACGCATAATTTAAATAAAAAAACTAAAAATTCAATTCTGCAACCTAAAAAGTGTATTATATAAAAAACGGCTTGATGAAATATTTCGATTCTCGTTGAAAAATATTCAGGAAACTACCTAGATTCAAAATCTACAAGAAGATTTACCAACTTCTAAAGTGCTTTTGTACCTGAAGTGTTTTAACCTAAATGCCTCAAAATGAAATAATTAAATATTACCAATCTCAACATTGTACAGTTTCAAGTTTAAAACGACCACAGAGAAGAAATCAAGATATAATAATTTAAACTTGGAGAAGATTAATTTTGAAAGGTTTACGAATTTTGAATTGAGAGCTATTAAAATGGAATAATTTTTTATTAAAAAATTAAGAACTCTTTGGTTTTAGTTTAAAACATTAAAAGTTGTTTAATTTTGAATGAAAACTTTCCCAATTGAGTAATTTTGAATTAAAAGCCTTTCGAATTGGAAATTTTTGAACGATTTTAAATTCAGTTAAAATATTTTCAATTCAAAGCATTCAAAATTTCATAATTTGGATTAAAATATATAAGAAAATGGTTTGATTTTAATTATGGTTTAATTATGGTATTTTAGACAAAAAATAATTATAATTTAAAGAAGATTTAGAATCTTTTAACAATTTTGAATTATATTAGTGTTTTTCGGCGGAATTGGTAATTTTAGTTTAGAAAAATATATTTTAAAGAAGATTCACAACTTTTAACAATTTTAGATTATGTTAGCGTTTTAAACCAAAAATTGGTATTTTAAAACAAAAATCATTATAATTTGAACAATATTTATAATCTTTTAACCATTTTTAATTATATTAGCGTTTATCGTCGGAAATTGGTATTTTTAATAATAATAAAAAAAGATTTCAAAGAAGATTCACATCTTTTAAGAGGTTTAGGTTATGTTAGTGTTTCACAAAAAAAAAATTGGTATTTAAAACAAAAATCATTATGGGGTTCGATCAAGATTTGCAAGTTTTGAATAGTTTCAGGATATATTAACGTTTTTCTTAGGAAATCGTTTTTCTTCAACAAAAATCATTAGGTTTTGAACAAAATTTACAATTCTGAACAATGTTTTGTTATTGTTAATATTTAGATTTTTTCAACAACTTTAGGTTATTTTAATGTGTTTCACCTATAATTGGTATTTTTAAACAAAAAGTCATTTGATTTAAATCCAATTATTTTTGTTGCAAATAATATAATTTACAAGCTTGTACATAGTTTCAAACAAAAATCATATTGATATTAGTTTCTTTTGACGGGAATTGGGATTGTTAACAAAAAAATTACTAGATTTCAAAGAATATTTACAATGTTTGAACAATCATAGGTTAAGTTATTATTTTTCGCGAAAAATTGGTATCTTTGATAAAAAAAATGCAACGGTTTGATTGTCTAAATATGTATTGTAAAAAATTATATATATATATTTATTCTGAAATGAAGACATCAATTAAAAATATTGTCCTTGATCTTCTATTATTTTAGATAATAGATACTATAAAATACAACAATTTTGTATCAATATTAATTTCGTATTTTTAATTTAAAAATTGCGTGAGGAAAAAAATCGCGCGCGTGTTTTTTTTCTAGTAAAATAAAAATTGTTCAGTTTTAAGACTTCAATTTTTTTAATTTGGCAAGCAGCGAATTTTAAAGTATTGATTGATTTCATTTTGTATGTTCCAATTATAAGCAATTAAACTCAAAATTATTCAATTCTGATATTTTAGAGTTTAATGTTTCATTTTGAAATATATCATTTCTAAAGTATTTATCGTTTAAAAATGTAATTTGTGATAGGGTCTTATTTGGTACGTCTTACTGTTTGTTGAAATAATTAATTCAAAGGGACAAGCGGTGGCCTGAATATTTTGTTTTGATCCCAGGACCCTTTACCACAACATAAATGAGAAATTGTATAAATTTGATGGATTTTAATCAAAAACCGTCACCTAAAACGATTTACTCCTGTTTTCTATATTCTGTATCCAACACCCTTAAGGACTCATCTTTTGCACATTGAAAGAAATACTTCGACAGACATTTTATTAATAGATGTAACTATACTATATTGTTCTTTTAAAAAACTGAATAGTTGCGCCAACCAATTAAATGGACAATCACATATGACTAATACAAATTGGATGTTTTTTTAGTGCAAATGAGTTGATACCACAATGTGTGTCAGAGGTCAAAAACTTTTTTTATATCTCTTTAAAATTTCTAAAGTATTGAAAAGTCTCTACTTAGTTGAGAAGAATATATATATTTATTTTTAAATTGGTAGTATCCCGATTGTTGAATCAATTTTTCGAAATAAATAAATAAGTTTCAGCTTTTTATACAAATGTTTTGTCGCTGCTTTTTCATGGGTCTCCGCTTTAGTCGAAGGTCTCGGTGCTAGACTCGATTACGTTAATTTGATGTTAGCTCGATATCATTGAATCGCAATGGCCTCTGTCTAGTAGAAGGAGTTATAAATAATTTATAAAAAAGAAATAAACAAACTAAACTCCACTCAAGTGTTACAGGGTTTATATGTATTCTTTTTTTAAATCCTTCAACTGACTTTCATGACTAGGGGTAACCTTCCTACAGTGGATAATCATTATTTAAAAATACTAATATATGTAAAATAATTAATTTAGTTTAAAGCTAAGACACTATACGTGCTAGTAAATCTAAATTATAAATCATTATTTTAATTTTGTTTGTGGTCTTAATTAATGATTATCCTCGGTAGGCTGAATTATCCATTGTAGGAAGGTTTCCCCTACACTCATAGTAAGCACATTTTCTGAAACTTGTACTATTTAATTTACGGATTTTGAATGAAATATTTAAAGTGAGAAAAACTAACTTAAGAAATTGTCATATTTTATTTATTATCAATTCTTCTTCTTAATATTAAGCACATTTCTGTGAAAACATTGTCAAAGCAGAATTTTTTGTATTGAAAAGCGGCCATTGCGATCCTGTAAAATGTTGATAGATGTAAATTGTGAAAAAGTAGAGAAAATGAATAAAAGACTGAAAGAATGTGGGCTGGAGAATGAATGATAAAAAAAAGGTGGTAGAAAGCAGCTTGATCTGTTGTAAAATAGTAGTGACGTTCATTGTTGTTTGCCGCGAGTGTCTCAACGATATTTTTTTACATATATATGTTGGGGTGCCCAAAAAAGTGTATTTTGGAATTTTGCAAACGCTACCCCCTAATTTTTCTTCCTTTTGGTGTAAAAATACTGTAATTTTTCTATTATTTTTAAAAAATTGTTCAGAGGTTCTGCTAACAAACTTAAGGCTAAAAAATTCTTTTACCCCTAGAAAGTATTTGTTCTTTAATTAGGAATAAGCCCTACATTTCATGAAACAAAACAATTTTTGGAGATAAAATCGGACCCAGAATACGAAAAATTTTATTTTCAATACATTTAATGGTCTGGAATTGATCATAAACATTTTTTTCCTGCACGGAATTTCTTCTATAATATAAGGAGTAAATTTGAAATACACATGATTTTTAGAAATGAAATGATGTTATCAGTCATGTATTATGAAACAAAAAACACTTTTTTTGAAGAAAATTTAAAACTTACAAAAAATAATTATTTTAACAATAGTTTTTGTAATTGAATTTGATCTTACTATCGCTTCTTACCAATTTTTTAGAAATGGTTGAATTTAAATAAATCATTACTTATTTTTTCGGGAAAAACTTTCCCTAAGCCATCAATTATTAAAATCCAACCATTTTTTAAAAATTGGTAAGAAGCGACAATCAAAATATTCAATTGCAAAAAATATTTTTAAAATAATTTTCTTTCTGATTGTTTCATTAAAAAAATGTTTTTTATTTGAAATCACATCATCAGTAATATTCTGTTCATTCTTAAAATCATAGAAAAATTATTTCGCTTACCTAATCGCTGATCGATTTTATTGCATTTTTAATATCTGAAAATAAGAGTTGATATAAAATGATACGTCGAAATTAAAAAAAAATTAGGTCACCCGGTATAAATATGTTAAATATATTTCCTATGGAGAATATTTTCTTTATATTGTAAATCAAATTCTGTGCATATTATTCCAGGAAAAAAAATGTTTCGAGGCCATTTCAGACCATTAATTGTAATTAAATTACAAATTTTGGCAATCTAAACCCGATAATATCTTAAAATTTTTTGTTTCGTTTCATAAAATTTAGGACTTATTTATCAATATTTTTTTAAAGTTGAAAACTAAGAAAATTCATTTTGAGACCTAAAAAAACCTAGCGGAACCTCTAAACAATTTTTTTAATTTAGTAGAAAATTTATGGCACTATTTTCACGCCAAAAGGAACAAAATTTAGGGGGTAGTGTTTCCAAATTCAAAAACACATTTTTCTTCGACCTCTAACTTACATTACAGGAGGCTAAGAAGTGTTCGAAAATAATATAAAATAAAGTTTATTTCTGAAAGAATAGAGAAGTTACAGTAAAAATAAATATTCTTGATTTTATATATGTTTCGTACTTGTGCATGGTTCGATTATTATTATTTAAAAAGTCTTATAATCGTCTATTGAAAAAGGAAAGTAATTCTAAAGGGTTCAGAATTAAGGAATCGGTTCCTTGTCAAGGAACTTCAAAGTAAATTCAATGATGTCGATTTATCAAGAGTTTGATTCAACCATCAAAATTTTATTAAATTAATAAAATATCAAATCAGAAAGAATTTTATTGAACCAAATTATTTTCTTGAATGGTTTAACCCCTTGTTTTTTCGAATTATAATTTTCCTTTTTTATCTTTTGAAGTTGAAAAAAATTATTTTCACTCTCTATAATCTGAATTCAACCTGTGTTGAGTACATATCTCAACACTATTGACACAAAATATTGCTCATTACACTGAGGTACTCGAATATGATTCAAATTGGGTGGTTATTAATTTTAGTTATCATTAATGATAAAAATTCGAACAAGTCAAATCTAATGGTTGATTTAATCTTTCTTATTATATATGTATTTTATTCCAGAAGACAATTTAAAGATTTCGTAAAATGTAGCACCTTTACCTGACATCAGAAACGTATGTCTGTACATAATTCTTCGACATTTCATCAGAGATGGAACAATGTTTCAATTACTCTACGATGTCTACAAGTCTTTCTTAAAAACTCCTCTGTCCCGAAATAAAATAGGAAGTTTACACACTTCAAGCAGAAATCGCACTCTTTTGCTAAGAAAAAATTTGTGTTAATAAATTGTATTTTGTTATTCAACAAAAAAAAGATGCAAAGTCGTCGGTGGGAGATTTTAATTAACGAGGTTACTTTCAAGAAGAAAAAATGCCAAAAATTTGTATTTGTTATATTTCATATTTACGGTCTTATTGATCATTGTTGGAGAGCGGATTAGCACAACTGTGGAGTTAGTCGATGAACGCAGCTCGGCTCTCACATGCTGAAAGCTCGGCTCTCATATGCGGGTAGCTCAGATCTCGCGTGTGAGAGTCGAGCTGCGTACGTCAGCTAACTTCACAGTTTCCCTAATCCGCTCTCTAATGATTATATGGTTTTTAACACACATACACTTTTTTATAATAAAATTTAATTTTAATGTTGAGCAACGCCACTAGCTAGAAATTTTTTCTTTTGGCCCAGTTAGTGTAAATATGTAACTTTTATAGTTAACGAGAAATAATTCATATTCTTTGATCCTTTTCTATACAATTATACTGCATGTGCATGTTTGATGTTCTGAATTATATAATACGCACGTTTGCGCAGCTTAATGCACGCACACGCGCGTTTTTCTCTTCTTACTATAAAGCGTCAAGCATAAGCGACAATAACGTTAAGTAAATGTGGAGGAGCACAATAGAGTAACGATAAAAATAACGTATATAGCTGGCTGGCAGTTAATGTTTCTACTGTTGGGATGAACTACAAATAAATGTTGAAACTGATCGAATAAATTGCACCTCACGCAAGTTTTACTTAAAAATGATCAAATGCTCGATGCGCTTTGGTAAGACAATTTTTAACTAATCATTGAAATTTATTTGATGTGAACTGGTGGAATGTGAGTGATGAACTAACAAACTGGGTTTAATAATAATCAATAGCAGGGATCACAGTCCGTCCCCTTTTTTTACATGATGCCCTTTTTCCGCCTTGAATTTGAAAAATCCTCTAAAACATCTAAAATCGAGAATTTGTACCCAATTTTCTCTTTTACCTTGGGGATTTGAAAGGAGATTTTTCACGAAAATAGCGGAATAACGTCTCTAAAATAACATTAATGTAGGAAATATTAAATTCAAATTACAAAGGCTTCAAATTCCTAATAGTTCGAATAAAAATATGAATTTTCAACCATAAAGATTAATTTTCTACGAAAAAGACAAGTTTTCAATCGAAGAGATGAATTTTCAACTGAAATTATGAATCTTCAACCCAAAAAAGTAATTTTTAACTAAGTAGTTTAACTAGTAGTTGTATTTTCAGCCAAAAAACATGAATTCTCGACGAACAATGTAATAGTCAATATTTAAACCAAAAAATATTTTTATTCTAAATGAACAATTCAGTGCCTCCAAAAAACACAACTTTTCAACAAAAAAGTTAATTTTCAACCACATAGTTGAATATTCATCCAAAAATGATGCCTTTTAAACCAAATTTTTGTATTGTCAACAAAATAATTAAATTTGCAACCAAGTGATTAAATTTTTAACTGGAAAGATGAATCCTCAACCAAACAGTTGCATTTTTAACTAAAACAGATGAAATTTCTACCAATACAGATGAGAATTTTTAAACCAAAACGAGGAATTTTCAATCAAGAAGATTAATTTTCTACGAAAAAGATGAGTTTTCAACCAAAGAGATGCATTTTCAACTAAAATGATGAATCTTAAAAAAAATTATAAGTATTTTAACTTTTAATCAAGTAGTTGTATTTTCAACCAAAAAATATGAATTCTCAACTTTAAATGTAACAGCCAATATTTAAACCAAAAGAATTTTGAATTTTAAATCAAGAATAATTATTAATGCATCCAGAAAAGACAACTTTTCAACAAAATAGATTTTTCAACCAAACTGTTAAATTTTCAAGCCAAGCTAACGAATTTTCTACAAAAGATTTTAATTTTTAACCCAAAAATATGAATTTTTAACAAAAAAGTTCATTTTTACCCATATAGTTAAATTTTGACTCCAAAAGAGGAATTTTCAACAAAAGAGTTTAATTTTCAACCAAGAAAGATTTTTTAATCTCGAAAGAAAAAAAAAATCAACCATATTGTTGAATTTCCAGGCCAAAAAGAAGAATTTTCTACAAAGCACTTGAATTTCCCGCAAAAAAAAAGTTAATTTTCAATCACATAGTTGAATTCCCAAAACTGAATTTTCAGCCCAAATATATGAATTTTCAATATAAAAATTTCATTTTCAGCCAAATAGTAAAATTTTATACCAAAATGGTTGAATTTTCAACCCAAAGAAAGGAGTTTTCAACCATTTTCAATCAAGGAAGAAAAAAATGTCAACCATCTTCTTGAATTTCTAACCCGAAAAGAATACATTTTCTTCAAAACAGTCGAATTTTCCACAAAAAAGTTAATTTGTAAACCAAATAGTTGAATTTTTAAGACAAAAAGAGCTTTTTACGAAACAGCTGAATTTTTCACAACAAATTTAATTTCTAACCAAATAGTAGAATTTTCTACGAAAATAGTTGAAATTTGAACAACAAAGGATGACATTTTAACAAAATTGTTGAATTTTCAACAAAATAATTAAATTTTTAACCAAATAATAAAATTGTTAATAAAAAAAGATGAATTCTCAACCAAAAAGAATTAAGGAACTAACTTTCAACCAAAAATAGTTGAATTTTCTTTTTGGGTTATTTTAATAATGCAGTTCGCATTCAATTGGAAAATACATAGACATTTTGATTCATTTTCAATACTTTTAAAATATGTAATAAAATACGTAAAACGGCGTATCAGAGAAAAGCATGTTAGTTGTGGTTGTAGAAAGACTGACATTTAAAAATGTTTTGAAGATTTCAGAGTTTTCAAGTAATAAAAATAGATTTGAAACAAATTTAAAAGTCTAAGGAAACAGAAAAAGTAGGTTTTTCATATAGTAATTTTTGCATTTTTCAAATTATCTCTTTCTATCTTACTTAGAAAAATACTTGAAGCAACTCAGAGTTCCGTACTGAAAATAATACCCCAGAAAAAAATGGATGAGAATAAGGAATCAAAATCTGTGTACTTGATAAAAATAGATTTTTAAAAATTCAAACAAGCCATTTTTAATTCTATTTATATATATTTTTCAATCTAATCTTGAAAGTAAAAAAAAATTAACACAAAAATGACTAGAAAGCTTGTTAAAGAATATAAAACAATATAATAAAAATAATATAAAAAAGATAAATATATATATATATATATATAAATATATAATTATATAA
>CAKNYM010053213.1:427558-455496 GCA_932195095.1 Andricus curvator
TAAATCAAATCTCCTTTTAATCTCCTTTTTCGGAATAAAGTACCCTTTATTTTACCTAAAATTGAACTGATGAACCGCTGTGATCCCTGCAATGGTGAACATAATTATTGGAATTTGATAAGAGTAAATTTCTTTCATAAAATGATTATAGTAATTTAAGTAATTACAAAATTTAATATCAATTTGTATCGGTCGTGTGACTAATACAAAATATTTATGTTTATATGTGATTATTTGCCAAAATCACTTTTTTGAGATAACAAATTGAAATTTCGCTTGCTTCTTGTAGTCGCGTTACTATAGTTTTTTTTAAATGCTCTTTACGCTTTCCCAGGTGCAGCAGCTAATCTTCGCAAGGAAGTTATCAGGAACAAGATCAGAGCCATTGGAAAAATGGCGCGTGTCTTCTCAGTGCTCAGGTCAGTGAATGCAAATTGAAAACCAACAAACAGTATTTATAGTTATCCAGCATAAACTGATGCTTTTGAGCTCTGATTTTTCTTTCAAAGTGACACGTCTACCTGTATGTAGCGTTTTTGAAATAGCTGATCTTTACTCCTAGAATTTTTAGAAGTAGGGGAAACCTCCCTACAGTGGATAATGCAACCTACAGTGGATAATCATTAATTAAGAGCACAAATAAAAGAAAAATAATTAATTGTAATTTCTATTCATTAGCGCATATAGTGTCTTAATTTTTAATTCAATTCAATTAATTATTTCATACATATTAGTATTTTTAAATAATGATTATCCACTGTAGAGAGGTTTCCCCTATATTCCACAGGGTATCTACTAGGGTGGTCTAAAAATGCGTTGGAAAATGTTTTTTTTTTTCGAATTTTCATGCATATCGAACTCAAATTAGTTCGAATCCATAACAAAATAAATGCAGTTTTTTTTTGTAAAAAAAATGATATTCAGAGGTTCCGTAAGCCCCATGAAGTTTAACACGTATTTCCCGTAAGAAAAAAGACGTTTTTGTCCATTTTATTCAGAATCGTCAATATTAGGTGAGTCGAGATGAAACTCAACATTTCTTTTCACAATTAGCTACATAATGCAAATGAATTATTACTTTTTAAATATCAGGCTGGTGACCTCAGCATAACACACCAACCAATTGAGACTCTCGGTTTCCATTCTCTGTCCTCACCCCCTCCCCCTCCCCAGTAACAGAAGTTTTGGTGGGACTGATTTCGACTCACAAAACGAATTTCGCGCATAAAGGTGGTAGTTGGGTGTACAATCTAAACAATGAATAATACAGACAATAAAAAAACCTCAGAATGGACTGCAACTTTGATTGACGAAATGCATACACACGGTAAACGTAAAGGTCGAGTTTCAGGCGATTAATGCAGACCGGGTGATTGAAAAAGCAAGGCAGCATCTAAAAGATCATGATTTTGTATCGCCCAGATTGTTATGGACTAGAATGAAGGTAGGAATCAGAAGATTATTTATCATAGCGTGCTATGCCCCAGTTGATAGCGATTCGAGAGACGTCAAAGACGCCTTCTGGGACACTTTAAATGATACAATAAGTACTTGCGATCAGGGTGAAAGAATCATTCTGCTAGGAGATATGAACAGATGGGTCGGCGTCCAACACCTGGTGTAAAGGAAATAACCACAGTATAATTGACTTCGTTATTGCGGATGAAAGACTAAGAGAACTAGTTAAAGATATAAGAGTCATGAGGGGTTCTGAATGCAATACTGATCATTGTCTTCTAGTCTCGAAAATAAACTTAGGGCGGGGATAGAGAAGCAAGAGAACAAAAAAAAATGAAACAAACGCGAATCAAGATTGAAAATTTACAGAAACCGGAAGTGCGAATAGATGTTCAGAATAAGATAAACGAACGCATAGATAGGGCAACTTGGGGGGCGCTTAGAAGCAATAAAGATATAGAGGGCTTTGTTACGGGCTTTGTTACGGGATATTATTGTTAAAACTGCGATTGAAGTGTGAGGTACGGCAGTGGTAGGAAGAAAGTCTGGTGATGCGTGGTGGAATGATGAAATTCAGGCAGCCTGACAAGAAAAGAAAAAAGCCTACAAGAGAACATTAAACATCACAGATCTCAGCGATGAGGAGAGAAATAGACTTAAAAGCGATCACAGAGACAAAAAGAGGAAAGTTAAACGACTAGTCAAGGAATGCAAAGATAAAATCAGAACAGAAGAAGAGAAGAAAATACAAAACGACTTTAAAGGAACCATGAAACTATTATTTAAAGAGATGAAGGAAAGTAAAAGTACAGAGTTTGTCAGCATGAGAAACAGCAAAGGTGAAATTCTATATGAAACAGACGGGATAGTAGACGCTTTAAAAGACTCTTTTAAAGAATTATTAGGTGACGATATAGGGCAACAGAACTGCGACATAGAACATAATGCATGAGAAAACCCAATTAAAAAGGCTGTGTCACTGAGGTTAGAGATATAATTAAGAACTTAAAAAACGGTAAGGCTGCTGGTGTAGACAGTATTAGCGCTGAAATGCTCAAATACAGTGGCGAGTACATACCTCACAGGTTGTGCGAATTGATAAATTTATGTATCGAGACGGGAGAAGTCCCAGACGATTGGAGAAAAGCGATTATCGTACTAATATTACAAAAGAAAGGGAGATAAAAGCAACTGCAATATAATACTCAAAAATACTCATTCGTAGGGTAATGAAAATTACAGAAGAAAAGATATGGAAAGTCCAAAGTGGATTTATGCCAGCAAGATCATATACAGATCAGATATTTAGTTTAAGACAGATCACAGAAAAAATCTTGAGAGCAGGAAAGAAAGTTTTCTGTGCATTTGTTGACCTAGAAAAAGCATTTGACAAGGTAAATAGAAGTAAACTTTGGGAAGTCCTTAAAGAGTACGGAGTAAATGGAGGGCTCCTACAAGCAATAAAAACAATATATACAGGTAGTAAAGCGAGTGTAAGGGTAAATGGGAAACTGAGTGACTGGTTCGATACCATGCAAGACGTGAAACAAGGATGCGTTATGTCCTCGTGGCTATTTATCATATTCATGGATAAGTGTCTAAGAACTGCACTCTTCGACGAAGAAGGTGTAGATCTCCAAACAGTCAAGGTACGTGGGTTAGCTTTCGCAGATGACAAGATTGTTATGACAGAATCAGTCGAGGACTTGCAAAGAATGTTGAATAAACTTCATACAAGCATGAAGGACATGGGACTCAAAATTTACGTAAGTAAACGAAAATCGTGGTGTTTGAAGGTAAAATTTAGAAAACAATGTGCAACATTGTCCTAAATGATGAGAGATTAGAACAAGTTGACAAGTACGTATATCTGGGTAGCCTATTCACTAGCGACTGAAAAATAGATTGGGAGTTAGATAGGCGCATAAATGAGGGTAAGAAGGTTATCGGTAGAGCAGGGTCCATTCTCAGAAATAAAAACATATCAAAAAAATCTAAAATGGCCATACATAATTCTATATTCGTACCGTCAGTACTATACGGTAGCGAGACATGGACCTGTCAAGAAAAGGACAAGAGTAAAATTAACGCGATTGGCATGAAACCTCTGCACACAATATGTGGGAAAACACTAATGGACAAAGACCGAAACGAGATAATCCTCCAAGAATGTGGTACAGGAGAGACACTAGTTGACATATGGGAAAGAAATCAGTTAAGATGGTTCGGATATGTTGAAACAATGAAAGATGAACGACTGACCAAACAAGTGTATAAACGTCAAGTAAATTGCAAAATGCCCAGAGGTAGACCGCCGAAAGAATGATTAGAATCTGCGAATGAGACATTAATTCGAGGAGACATAAGAAGCCATAGAAACACGAGAGCTTGCATGCAAAAATGCATGGACGTGAAGGAAGCTAGAGTAGTATGCCAGGACAGAAAAGTGTGGCAACAAATATTTTGTAAACAGAGTGACAATAGAGTGAATGATGCCTGAATCAAAGACCTTGGATACTAATGGGCCCAAGTGGGGAACCACACATAACAATTTTGTGAGGCTCTTCACTTCGGGTGATCGTTAGAGAGATTGATCAGCAACCTGGGTCGGAGCAGTGTTGCGGAACGAACGTGTCATTTAAATAAATAACACGAGAATTCTAGATCAGTCTAAAAAATCTATACCCCTTACCTCACATTACTCCTTTCCTCACCGAGCAAGTCACTCCTACTCCGAACGGGAAATGGCTTAATGGTATCATAAATATCACCCCCATAAGTCTGTTTTATAGTTTCCCAAGAAAACCCAATAAGTGAAAAATTGGGTTTTTGCGAGTTTTTGACTTTGATTATGATTTTTTGCGGTTTTTAAAAATACAAATTGTTTCTAGTACATAAAATGCTACTTTATACTGATAATTATATGTTTAAATAAATGATTTAAACAATTTATTACTGATTTTAGTAATTTTCTCTTAGAATATAGTTAGAAAGTGGCGGTTTTCTCCGAACTTTTCAATTCATTTTCAACTTTTCAATTAGAGCAAGGCAATAATCAATTCAATTCAACAAAAATAATAGTTTAAACAAATTATTATTTTTAATAATATTCTCTTTGAATAATGCTAGAAAGTGGCAGTTTTCTCCGAATTTTTCAATTTATTTTCAACTTTTAAATTAGAGCGAGGCAGTAATGAATTAAATTTAACAAAATTAATTGTTTAAACAAATTATTATTTTTATTAATATTCTCTTTGAATAATGCTAGAAAGTTGTGGTTTTTTTCTGAAATTTTCAACTTTTTGCCCACTTTTCACTTAGAGCGAAGTAATAATAAAATAAATTTAAAAGAAACAATTGTCTAAACCACTTATTATTATTTATAATAATTTCAAATTATTTTTTATTTAAAAAATTAAATTCTAAACGAAAATGGAAAAATATTTCAAATCATCTCATAAAATTTCAAAAAAGGGTATAAATGATTTTAAAGCAACAAATGTTCAATTTTTCAAAATTAAAAATTTTTAGAAAAAATTAGTTTAAGTTTAAGAGATATTTAGAAGTTTTGAAAAGATTAAAAAACAATCTAACAATTATTTAATTTGCATATAAATAGTACTATTTTTACAAATTTAGATATTTACAAGAACTGAAAAAAAACATTATTTGTAATAAATTCGCGATAAATTCGTGTACATATTTCGAGTTGATTATTTTAAAAAATGCAAAATATTTAAATGGCTCCATATGAAAAAGTATACCGGAAAAAGAACCCTGGAATTCTTAGAGAATTTTTTTTACATGATTTGAGTAGATACCCTGTTCCATGTTTCCCGTATCTTTTTTCAAGTATGATTCCTGATTTTGTAATAACCGAAAGGAGAATCACTACTAAAAAAATTTCTCAATAAGTGTTATTATTCTTATAATTTGTTGAATAGAATTACGTGCATATTTTTTATGTTGAAACTACAGTTTTTAATGTTGTTTTCTATAGGGAAGAAAGCGAGAGTGTTCTGCAGCTTAAAGGACTTACACCAACCGGATCTCTCCCTCTTGGCGCCCTATCAGGAGGAAAGACGTCTTTGAAAAATGGTAGAAACTTACGAACTACATATGCATATATATATAAATATCCATATAAATTTTGGTAAACTAGTTTTCTGTGAGAAAGCTCCCTTTTTACTTGGAGTTTCAATTCCATGTTTCTGAGTGACAGGGAGAAAAATCATCGATTTTTCAGTAAACATAAGCATTTTGATGGTTGAAAGATTTACGGAACAACATTTTATTTTAATTGTAATGATTATTCAATTCCCTGGAAAGGATGGAATAATATTATATTTTTCGAAATTTGAGGTTATGACTCCGGTGATTCCCCGAAGGTAACAATCAGGGTGGCAAACTGATTCAGGAAACCAAGAATTTAGTTTTTGAACAAGAAGTTGATAAATTTTGACATATAAGTAGAAAAATGTATCCAATCATTCAGTTTTGACTGTTATCATTTAAAAATGGTGAACCAGGGTGGCCGCAGGCCAGAGAAAACCTGGGAATCAGGGAGAAGTCAGGGATTTTGAAAATGAAGTTCTGCGGCCGCCTTGATATAAAATTCTTGTTAGTAATTTATTTGCCTTGTATTTCTATTTCATTTTTTTTTGTAGTTGCTTCCTCGTGACTATTATATTTTTAGTTAAAAATTGTATTATTTGGTTTAAAATTTAACAGCTTTGTTAAAAAGTAATTCTGTTTGTTTTAAAATTCACCTATTTTGTTGAAAATTCGTCTTCTTGGGTTCAAAATTCAACTATTTTAGTAGAAAATCAACTTTATGTTGAAAATTTCTATTTTTATGTTAAAAATTGAACTGATATCTCTCTTGGATGAATATTCAACTATTTTTTGGAAACATCGTAGCTTTGGCTTAAAAATTTGTCTGTTTTAGTAGAATTTTATCTTTCTTGGATAAAAATACAACTGTTTGGTTAAAAATTAACCTTCTTTGGTTGAGGTCTTAACCATTTTGTTGAAAATTCGTCTTTTTTAGTAGAATTCATCAACCGTTTTTTATTTTCATTAAAAATCGTTTTGGTTGAAATATTACATTAATCGTTGAAGATTCATAATTTTAGTTGAAAATTCATTTCTTCGGTTGAAAATTGAACCATTTTGTTGAAGTCGTTTTTATTTTTGGTTTAAAATTAATTTTTTGAAACTGAAAATGTAACTTTTCCATTTTTGGTTGAAAATTGATTTTTTTTTACTTGAAAATTCAATTCTCTATTTGAAAATTTATGTATTTTGTTCAAAAATCGTCTGTTTTGGTAGAAGTCTAATCTTCTTAGTAAAAATTTTTCTTTTTGCTTTAAAAATTCATCTCTTTTGATAGAATTTCATCTCCTTTGGTTGAAATATCATCTATTAGATTATTTGTTGAGAATTTATCGCTGTAGTTTGAAAATTCAACTATGTGGTTAAAAAATGTATTTATTTTGTTTAAAATTCGTCACTTTTGCTTGAAAGTTCAACTATCTGGTTGTAAATGCGACTGTTTTTGGTTGAAGTTTAATGTTTTTGGTTTTTGAAAAATTGATTATTTGTTTGAAAAATCACTTTTGTAGGTAACAAATTCAAGTATTTGGTCAAAAATTTAACTGTTTTGTTTAACATTTGTCTATGTGAACAAAAAATTCGTATATTTGGATTGAAAATACATCTCTTTTTTTATTGAAAATTCAACTGACTCCTAAAAAATTCAATTATTTGGTGGAAAATGCAACTATTTTGTTGAAAATTAGTTTATTTTGTTGAAAATGTAACTACTTTGTTAAAAAGTCATCTTTTTTGTCAAAATTTCCACACTCTTTTTTTGGTTGTAATTAATAAATTTGAAATGTCATAATTTTATTCTGAAATTTTATTGTTTTATTTCGTTTATAAAAGATTTTATGCAAAAAGTGTTACAATATTAAAAAGCTGATCTTTAAATTTGGCAAGGGAAAAATCAAGGAATTTAGAAAATGAAGTTTTTCGGGCACCCTGGTTAAACTAATCAGTCTTACCGAATTCAGCTTAAAATTTTGCGTGATCAGGAATTTTTATTTTAAAGCAGAGAAATGACGTTTAATTTTTATTAGTTCTGAGTGGCCACCCTGACAGAATAAATGAGGTTTTTCACTTGGAAAACCATTTTACTGGTATTTTAGGCCACTCGTTCTCAGATTCTGGAGAAAAACTTTTTGTAAAAGATTTGATACCGTAAAAGCTGATTAAATGTTTGGTATTATGATGTTTTTAGCGTTACAAGGTTTCTCGCCGAATCACAAGATAACATCATTCGCGGAAGCTAAAGGACTTGATGCGATAAATGAAAGAATGCCACCTCGAAGAGATGCTCCTACAACGCCAGCTGCCGAGGAACGACCAGTAGAAAATTCACCCGTTGATGCAGGAGAAAGGCGGGACCAAAACGGGCCACAGCCACAATCGTGAGCCACGCAGTCGTCCAATTAAGGTACATATTTTCCTCAATTTTATCATTTAAATTTCAAATTCTGTGCGAGCTAATTGCAGTTAAGGGTATGTGACACCTATATTACCTATATTACCGACCTCAATTTTTCAGTTTATTAAATTTTTTTTTGAACCTAAAATCTTTTTTTTTGTAAATAAAATATCTTGCTGAAACTTTGTAATATGTATCAGAAGACCATAAACTACGTTTATGTACTTTATTTGAGTAGAAATTACGCTAAAAATTATTTTAAAAGAAATTAAAACTGCGACCATTTTTGTACATATCGTCTTTGTACCTTGAAATTTTTTGAACCTAAATACTTTTTCTATAAATAAAATATCGGCTTCAAACTTTCAGAGATGCAAGAGCCGACAGTAAAGTACGTTTATGTACATCATTTGAGTATAAAAGATGCAAAAAGAAAAATTCCAACTAAATGTCAACAACGGTTGCCAGTTCGGTCGGTATTCGCTGTGAGCAAGAAAATGCGAAGTCTGGCGGCCACTAAACGAAGCCAATAACGATTTCAATACTTACATAATTCAACATTGAAACAACATATTTCACTCAACTTTTATGCTGGACACAACTTTTATAAAATATTATTGTAAGAACACCGCATCATCAATCTTTGACAGCGTGGACCCCATATTTCAGATGTAGACGAGCCAGCTGATAGAGCCTCGATTAGTGGCCGCCAGACTTCGCATTTTCGTACCCATCGCGAATACCGGAGTTGACATTTAGTTGGAATTTTTCTTTTTGCATCTTTTACACTCAAATGATGTACATAAACGTACTTTACTGTCGACTCTTGCATTTCTGAAAATTTGAAGCCGATATTTTACTTATAAAAAAAGTATTTAGGTTAAAAAAATCCACCCAGTTTTAATTTCTTCGAAAATAATTTTTTTCGAAGTTCCTCCTCGAATAAAGTAAGTAAACGTAGTTTATTGTCTTCTCATACATTTTCCAAAGTTTCAGCCCGATATTTTATTTACAAAAAAAGTTCTTAGATTCAAAAAAAAATTCGGAAAATTAAAAAAGTGAGGTCGGTAATGTAGGTATTTGACTGTGTCACATGCCCTTAAACCATAGTAAATTTTACAACGATATACAGTGCACCAGAAAGCACTTTTTTTTGACAATAATCGCTCGATAATTCAATTTTTAACGGATTTTCATGTACATGTTCTTTTTTTAATGACAATAATGCGTTCAGGCATAATGTATAACTGCTCATTTTTTAATTTAGCCATAGCAACCTTTTTTATTTCATAACAAATGGCAATTTTTCTAATAACTTTTTAAGTGTACAGAATGTAAAAAAATTTCTTATAATTAAAAAAAAAATTTTCCTGCCTGAAAAACCTGGAATTGTTAGGGAATTTTTACCTACCTCAGGGAATCTTTTCGAGATCGTGCTTATTTTGTTTTAAATGGCAATATAAAATTGAATAAAAATGATTCTTCATTTGTAAAAGTTGAAAAATCATCTCTGTGGTTGAAAATTCTTCTTTTTTTGTAGAAATTAATCTTCTTGGTTAAAATTCATTTTTTTTCTTTAAAATTTAACTGTTTCAGGTGAAAATTCATGTATTATGTTGAAAAATAGTCTTTTTGGTAGAAAATTATTTTCATTCTATGAAAATTCATCTTTTTGATTGAAAATTCAAGTATTCCAGTTAAATATTCATCGTTTTTGTTGAAAATTCATCTTTTTGCTTAAAAATTCACCTTTTTGTTTAAAATTCAATTATTCTAGTTAAACATTTATAATTTTAGTAGAAAATTCATCTTTTTGCTTTAAAATTCAACTATTTTAGTTAAAAATTCATCACTTGGTTTGAAAATGTAACGAATTTGTTGAAAACTTTTTTTTTGTTATCAAAAATGATTTTTTTTGTACTGAAAATGTAAGTATTCCAATTAAGTATTCCATCATATTAGTTGATAATTCATCTCTTTGGTTGAAAATTTATCTTTTTGCTTGAAATTTCACCTTTTTGGTTCAAAATTTAATTATTTTAGTTTAACATTCATAATTTTAGTTGAAAATTCATGTGTTTGGTTTAAAATTAAAGTATTCTAGTTAAAAATTCATTACATTGTTTGAAAGTGTAACTATTTTTTTGAAAACTAGTTTTTTTTTGGTTAAAATTTTTATTTCACGGAAAATGTAACTATTCCAATTAAATATTCCATCATATTAGTTGAAAATTCATATTTTTTCTTTAAAATTCAACTATTGCAGATGAAGCTCATCATTTTAGTTGAAAATTCACCAGTTTGGTTGAAAATACATTTTTTAAACTGAAAGTTTAACTATTCCAGGTTTGGTGGAAACTTTCTCTTTTTTAGTTAAAAATTCAACTATTTCGTTGATAATTCACGTATTTTGTTGAAAAATAGACTTTTTGGTAGAAAATTAATTATTTTGTTTGAAAATTAATATTTTTCTTTGAAAATTCATCTGTTTGGTTGAAAATAAAACTACTTGGTAAGTTAAAGTTCATTTTGTTGTTTAAAATTCATATATTTCAGTTGAAGATTCATCATTTTAGTTGAAAATTTATCACTTTGGTTGAACTTTTTTTTTTATGGAAATTTAATTTCTTGGACCGGAAATTTAACATCTTGAACCGAAAATTCAACTGTTCCATTTTTGGTTGAAAATTGATCTTCTTTAGTTCAAAATTCAAATTTTTGATTGAAAATTAATATTTTCTGTTTGAAAATTCAACCGTTCGATTGAGAATTCATGTATTTTGTTTAAAAATCGTCTTTTTGGTAGAAAATTCAACTATTTCGTAAACAATTCATCTATCTTGTTGAAAATGCAATATTTTTACTTTAAAAGTTAGGAATTTGAAACGGTTTAAATTGGATTTAATATAGTACCCTCATTAATTTGACCTAAATTTGAACTGAAGTATAAATTTAAGTATAAGAAGATAAAATACATTTTTTTTAAATTAATAATCAAATTCATGGACTTTCGAGACAAATTAAAGGAATTATTAATTATTCGTTTAGTACTATTTAAGTATATAATTAATCGATCGTGCTAATATATTTAAGAATATCTCATAATATAATTTGCCAAAGCATTCTAAATTTAACATGTTAATTGAATCCCTAGAAACTGAAAAAAAACCATTATTTGTAATAAACTCGCGAAACTGTAATCATATTCCTAATCGATTGTTCTAAAATATGCGAAACATTTGAATGGCTCCTTACTATGAAAAATTATAACTGGAAAAAACTTGAGATACCTGGAAAGAAACCTGAAATTGTCAGGGAATTTTTCCAGGGTTTGAATAGACACCCTAATTATGGAAAAAAAATTGTGATAATAAAAAACGTAATATTTTGCAGGTGGCAAGAATAGGACATAGGTCCTCGAGCCGTCGCCATAGGTATAACCACACAACCAATGCTCGTCTCTCCCCGGATGTTAGACTGTAGCGCGAAACCAATCGAGTCAACAAAACATCGTCGAAAGTCAAGAGTGAGCAAAACTCATCATTATCATCAAAAACGCATCACTACGACAACAGTCATAAATCGCATAATATACACATACACATGCGAAACGCATCGTAGGGAAAAAGCGTACGTGTAAATGGATAGTATTGTCAGCTATCTATTTATCCATCTATTCTCTACTCCTTTTACCCGTATGCCATTGTATACAATGAATGCGAATAAATGCGTAAATCCGTGAATGCGCGCCCGCAATTTATATAATATCTTCTTGTTGTAGTAACTTCGTTTTCCTTCTAATAACACCAGCAATGGTCTTTTCTCATTCTTGTACTACATTCTCATATTACTTATTCTCATATGTTTTCCCCAGCAAATATTTTCCCAAATTCAGTTACGATTACTAGAAGTTAATGAAGCATTTCAGGTCAGGTGAATTCAGAATTCGGGTAAAATCTTTCTTCTTCAAGTGTGGATTTAACCACTCTATTTTCTCTTCTTTTGAAACATTATGCTAAGAGACTGCTTGAGGTATCAAGCAATTACTGTTCACGTATAACGTATCTACTTTCTTAATAGTTGCCAGAAAGCAGCTGACACTCGAAATTGTACTTTATGCATGGATTGAAGAAAATGTATCTAGCGATAGTTAAGTAATACGAAATTGAAAGTAATACTAGGAAAGCAATAATAAAAAGAAAAGTGATGGGTGATTTTTGCGAGCTCGCATTCACGGTATAGGAGAGCCAAGTAGCTATGAGAGAAACATTGAAGAGAGGTCGAATGATCTTCGCCAAAGAGCAGCTGGTCTGCTCAAAAAATGGCGAAGCTTCCGATTTAGAATTATTAGATTCTTAATTCCGCCCTGGGTGGATGGCGCAAGGGCATCGTCACGGCGGGGTGGCATTACTTAAACTTTAAGTCAAATTAAGCCTAGACTAAGTAAGTTATGTCTGGAAAATTTATTTAATATTATCTCCTAAACACATAATTTTATAAATATATTATATATATACTACACGAAATGAGTGCACATGACCTACGCGTGGTGAGTGGGTCATCTTTGAAAATGATAGCATCACGTCTAGCGCATCGCCCTTTTAAAATTATTTTCATTACGAGTTTATCAAATCAAAAAGGAAATTTAATTCCTTTTTTTGAAGACTGTTTAACACTTAGAGTGTCTTTGAATATTGGACATACGATCCACTCTCAGTAAATTAAATCATCTATTAATCCTTTTTATATTTATATCTCCTATATGGAATTTACTATAGAAATATCCAAGTTCATATTTATATGTCGTACAGTCATTAACAAATAAATAAACGAGTCGTATCCTATTCCATAACTATATTAATTCGGAATATAAAATATGAATAGCTTTTATAATTAAAAAGATAAAAAGCTTCCAAGTCAGGATCTGTGGATAAGTTAGTTTATCACTATTTTTAACTTTCCTTTCCCAACAATAGTTTTACATCATTAGATAAAAATTGTTCCGACCATTCCTTGAATTGTCGTACGAAGTCTTGTATACGAAAATCCTATTTTTATTTGCTGGGAGTCGATTCCCTTTTGATATCGATAAACTAATAATACTTTTATACAAGACGGGAAAATTAAAAGTGCTAAGAAAAATTACCAAACGCCTCTTATTAGTCAAACTAATATTCTGGTGTCACTAGCACTTTTGAAGTATTTAAAATATCAGTAAATATATTTTTTAAATTTACTTGATACTTTTATAACAATATTAATGCAAGGTTTTCTTATCATGAAACGTTTCGGTTTAAACTTTTGCACGAGCAGGGTGGTTGCTGGACTGCGAAATCGGGAAATGAACGGCAATTAAAAAAATTTGATAGAACAAATTTTTCTATCATTTCAAATGTTACTAAATATAACATTTCAAGTGTAAAATAATTTAGTTTACAAGGTAATTCTCTAACTTTTAAAAGTAATTATTTTTCAGTCGTAATTTCTAATTCATTTTCAAATTAAAAGATTTGAAAATGCAGGTTTGAGGACATTAAAACTTTGATTTAAAAGTGTACGAAATTCAACAATTTTGATAGTAAGGATATTCATTAAAGATTTAAAAAATTAAACTATAATATTTAAAATTGAATAATAATTAACTGTCTAAATTAAAATTGAAGGATTTTCAAATTGAAACGTTAAAAATTATAATGGTTCAAAGTTTGTTTCAAAACATACTTAATTGTTAAGAAATTGTTAATTTCATATTGAAGTTTTATAAATTATTTTCAATTTTCAAATAATTTCAAATTGGAGAATTTTAAACGTGTTCGAATTGAAACTATTTAAAATTGAATTTTTTTAATTTGAAGCCTCAATATAGTGGAATGATTTGTTTAATAATTGTGAATCTAAATGCTAAATCTTAAACTTTGATCGTTAAAATTTAAATTGGTCCATTTTTTAAATTATCCTTTTGTAACCGAAATTCTTGAATTTCGAAAAGTATAAATCACAATTTGACTATTGTTATTTATACAATTTTTACGATTCCATTTTAATATTTCGAATAGAAGTTTTACCATTTATTTTCAATTTTCAAATAATTACAAATTGGAAAATTTTTAATGATTTGTTTAAAGTGAAACTATTTAAAATTGAAGTTTTTAATTGGAAGCCTCAATATAGTGGGAGTGATTTGTTTAATAATTGCGAATTTGAAATTGACTATTATTATCTTTAAAATATTTACGATTTCAATTTAAAATTTCGAGTTTTGACCTGGAAAACGTGTTTCAAACCGGGCTAGGATTTTTTTCTTGCATTTTAGCGGCCACCCTGCTTGAGTTTAAATAGATTAAATTTTGAAAATTTTTGTAGGTACGCTAGAAATATCTAAGTTACATATTTCGTTCTTAAAGAACAGTACAATTATCGAAAAAAGTTTATTTTAATCAAAATAATATTTTTGATTCGATTTTATTTAATAATTTATAGTATTTTAAAGCTTTCAAAGCTATTTATAATCAACCAAATATGAAATATTGAAGTTTTAATATACTACGCAGTTTTTTTGGCGAAAAAAAAGTATTAACCATATAAAGTCCGCATAAGGCGGCGCGCTGGACGATAGCTATATTGAAGAATCTCAAGAAACAGTGAAATTATCTCGATATCTCAATTTCAAAGTATTTAACATTTCAGGGACGGCGAATATTGTATTATCTATATGACGAGTTCCATACCGACATTCTCGAAAATTTTGTCTGGTATGGCTCTCGATTCCACTATTTAAAAAATAAATAAAGAGAATAAACTATACGTAATAGAGCATTTTCAAAAAAATGTGGCACTCCTTCCCGAAATTCAGATTCAAAAAATTCGATTATCGTGGAAGTGATTGCTGGATCCTCGGATGCTTGGAGAAAGGCACAAAAAATGTTATGAAGGATTCAGCAATCAATTGAGTTTCGGTCCACTATGAAATGACACTCTTATAAATTAATAGATGTCGATAAGCCATGACATGTCAACTCCCTTAAACGCGGTGTCGACCCTTGCTCCAACCAACCGTAATTATGGCGGAAAATTAACGACTGATGGAGGGAAAACAAACGAGATGATAAAACTTTCATGATAAAAATTTCGTCTTGAAAGTGATCGGTTATCTTTAGGTCAAGTCGAGGAGATTTAACTACGATTAAAAATAATTCCGAAGAAATGTTCAACACGTTGTACGCAAAATTTGATAATATTTTCTTAAACGCAATTTTTATTAACTTCAATTCATCTTCATTTTCACGTCGTCTTCAATAATACGTTTTTAGCAAAGTTGGAACAGACATGGAGAATGCTTCGAGTTTTTGGAAATAACCACGAAGGTGATTGAGAAACTGAGACTAAATACTTTTCCCGAAAAATTGATGAAAGTCTTAAACAAGTTGACTTTCATCAATTCTTCAGGGGAATATTTATTATTTTCGATATCTCAAAGCCCGACTTTTTCTTGCCTATTGTATGTCATCTAAAAAAATGGAATAAAAATAAAATTAAAAAAGCTTATAAATTGATTTCTTATTGTGATGAATGGCGTTTAAAATTGTGTCTGAAAGACCAAGAAATTAGCCATTAAAAATGAAGTTTCATAATCTTTTTTCTCTTGTAATCGTTTTTTCGAGATGTTTTTTGGGTCACATTTTCTCTATCACTTTACAACTGACTTTCTGATATATGTATAGTCGTCTGGTATGTTTTAAAAGTAAACCGATTCGAGGGTTCTCCCGAATTTTAATAATTATAAATATATACATATAAATATATATATATAATAAAATTCGTCCCGTGTTGCATCTCGGGAATTTATCGTCGTTTTCGCTGTTTTTTCTACCTCTTCTCTAGGAATCGCGTCGGCTTTTAGTGTTGCGCGTTGCGTGACAGAAGGTACCTATGTATAAGGCAACTGGCCACTTTTAAGAGCCGAACGCAGCGTGACATTGCGGTCAGAAACATAATGAAATTAATAAATAAAAATAACATAAATAAAAGAAAATATTATACAAAAGTGAATGAATTAAGGTATATATCTCTTTCTTCTCACTACGACAAATATAAAAGAAATAATTCTATCTCTCTTTGCTACCAAGTTGTACTTATTCCTACTTGATTTACTTGTACAAAAGAATGTGTTATATAATAATAAAATACATAATATAACATAAAAGTATAAATAATACATATTATATACATATATACATACGTACACTTAATATTAATTACCAATTACGATTATTAATTATTACTATCATTATTGACATTATCACAATCGAGAACAAATATATAGGGAGCGAATGTCTTGCATTGAGCTGATGAATGAGTTGAATTAATATATCATGATTAGCAACTATTGCCCATCATTGTGATTATCATTGTTACTGATAAAAGAATTAACAGTAACGGTGATGGTAACGACGTTGATGTAATTGAGAATGATCTTTTTTAAAGTTCTGATTCGTGTGTAAAGCTAATTTAAACAAAAATATCAGTTAAATAAATTAATACGATGATATTACTCATATGGAACATTGAGGGGCTAACGAATTATTAAATTATCATATCCTGCTATCCACTATTGTATTCGGCAGAGTACACTGCTTTGTTCTTTTGTACTTCGGGAAAAGATGGAAAATAAAAAGATTTTTTTTCACCGGGAATGTATCTAAAAAAAAGTGGTGTAGCAATACGTCTAGAAAATCTCGCAATCATTGTTATTGAAAACCTGATTGACTTTAAAATACCTGAAGTTGTTTTTTATCTTAAATATGAAATTTTGAACATTAAACCTACAAATAATCCCTTTTAATAAGAAAAATCACAGGAAACCTTATGCGTTTTACATCGACAATTGGTATGTACAAACAAAAATCATTATAATTTGAACAAGATTTACAATTGTAACAATTTTGCATTATGTTAATGTTTTTCGTTGGAAAATTCGTATTTTTAATTTTTTTACATTCTCATTCTAATGAGAAGGTATTGGTTTTATGTAAAATTTGACATAGTCGGTTTTCATCAAATCTCCACGTTTTGAGACCCCCTGAGCCAGAAAAAACGGTTTTTACCAAGGTGTCTGTCTGTCTGTAGTCTGTCTGTCTGTCTGTCAGTCTGTCTGTCTGTCTGTCTGTAGCCACGATAACTTTCGAAAAAATGATCAGATTTGATTGAGCTTTGGCAAACTTTTTTATGGCCGAAAAATAGAGAACGAGTTCGTTAACCAGCTATTTTGGATGAAAATTCAAAAAGTGAGCACATTTTGAAAATTTTTGAGACCACTTTTTTTTAAGATTTAAAAATTCTATGTATGGTTATTAGTAGTACACAAAATGACGAACAAAATATTCTAATGACTTTTCGTGATAAAACAAAAATTACTGGAGTTATAGCATTTTCAAAATTCCAAAAAACAAACGAAAATGTACATTTTAAGCCGAAAAACGCACGATATGAAAAAAAGTCAAGAGGAGAAAAACGTTGCTTTTTGAACGCCCTATAATATTTTCATAACAACTTTTTGAATTTTTTGAAAAATAAAAAATTCAAATTTTGATCGCACAAAAAAATAATCAAAAATTCCATTTTGCTGTGAAACTATGGAAGATACGAGAAAAGATCATTCCACCAAAATTGTGCACCCAAAAAAGATCTACAAATTTCTTATCATTCACTTTTTGATATGACGCGTAGTTTTTGTTTTATTCGTAAAAAACAGCATTGAAAATAGAAAAATCAAATGCACAGAACCGAGCGTGGAACGCAAGGTTCAAATGATTTTCAAATCAAATATCGAGCGCGAAGCGCGAGTGTCTGGATGAGAATGTGTTCCTTAAGGTCGATAGAACCTTGAGTAAATGAAGTTCCTTTTCAGTCTAAAATAAAAACAAATTTAACAATCACTTAATATGTAGAGGTTTTGATAATTTTATAATATTTGCAAACAAACTTTTTCTTTTCATCGAAGTCGAACACGAAGTTGAAAAATCTAGAGCAACCGAGCGTAAAGCGCGATGTAGATACGCCCGAGCGCGTAGCGCGAGGTGAATACATAATCGAGCGCGAAGCGCGAGATCCAACAGTTGCGCGCCCTAGGCGCGCTCAAACTTGCAAGCGAAGCGAGCCGCGCGCGAAGCGAGCCGCGCGCGAAGCGCGCGATGAGAATGTGCCCGCGAAGCGGGCAGATTTTTTTAAATAGATTTCAAAGAAGATGCACAACTTTTTAACAATTATTGGCTATGTTGGCGTTTTACACCAGAAGATGGCATTTTTAATTAAAAATTTTTTTGTACAATTTAGGTTAAGCTAGCGGTTTTCAATATAGATTTCAAAGAAAATGTACAATTTTTTAATAGTTTCAGATAATATTAACGTTTTTAACATGAAATTGCTTATTTTTAACAAAAATCATTAGATTTAGAAGATTTACAATTCTAAACGATTTAATGTTATGTTAGCTTTTTTAATTATTAGTATTTTCAATCAAAAATTAGTAGATTTCAAAGAATATTTACAATTTTTCAACAATTTTAGGCGTTTTTCACGAGAAATCGTTATTTTTAGCAAAAAATCATTAGATTTAAAAAAAAAGAATAACATTTTTTGTACAATTGTAGGTTAAGCCAGCAGGTTTCAATACAGATTTTAAAGAAGAATTAAAATTGTTGAACAATTTAAGATTATATTAACGTTTTTCACGTGAAATTGGTTATTTTAAACAAAAATCGTTAGTCTTCTAAAACGATTTACAATTCTAAATAATATTATGTTATGTATTTTTAAATTAATAGTATTTTTAATTAAAAGAAAAATTTCACATAATTTTCACAATTTTCAACAGATTTAGGTTATGTTTTTGTGTTTCTCCTGAAATTTGTATTTTTAAACAAAAATAATTAGATTTAAATTTAATGATTTTTATTTGAAATAATTGAATTCACTAGCTTGAAAAAATTCTGATTCTGTTGGTTTTTTCTCCGGTAATAGACATTTTTATTAAAAAGTCATTAGTTTTCAAAGAAGATTCATAATTTTTTTTAAATAATAATTTGAACAAGATTAGAATCTTTTAAGAATTTTGCATTATGTGTTTATGTGTTTTTCTTCGGAAATTCGTATTTGACATTTTTTCAAAATTATATTTCTAAGAAAATTCACGAAAATCGGTTTTTATAAACAAAAAAGATTAAGTTTTAATGAAGCTTTACAATTTGAAACTATTGTTATGATATTTTTGGTTTTTGTCGTCAGAAATTGGTATTTTTTATAAATAATGCAACGGTTTGTCTATATATTGCACGAAAATATTATATTAATTCTTAAGTTAAGATATCAATTATCAAAAATATTGTTCTTGCTTTTATATTATTTTAGATAATAGATACTGATAAATACAAAATGTATTAAGATTATATTTATATAATTTAATTTAAAAATTTCATGAGATAAAAAATCATAACAATCGTGCGCACAGCGCGCATGTATGTTTTCTAGTGTTTTAAATTATTAGTAGAAAAAACTTTACGATCTAATGACTTGCAATTATTGCTTAATTGATCAACTTGAAATTCTTTAAAATTTTCAATGACTTCAAATTTTTCATTTTTATTTATTCAGGCTGAAATGCTAGATTTTCAACATTTAAAAAATTTTAATCATTCAGTTTTCAACACTTTCAAATCCAAATTTCATCCAAAAATCCAAAAAACCTTTTACTTTTTTCACAAAATAAGCAATATTTGGCTGTAAAAAAGACAACAAGCATGATAAAATCCAAACCTGTTCAAAATTCAAGTGTTAAAAATTGTATGGTTTAAAACTGAATTGAATTAAATTAAAAATTTTAATGATTAAAAATTGTATTTAAAATCAAAAAGTTTTATACAAAAGAAAATATTGCACAAACATTTAAAAGTTTATGTTTGCGATGTTCAAAACTGGATAATTTGAAATTTATACTTTTTATGCTTATAAATAGAAGCTCTATAAATTAAACGATTACAAATTAAAAGTAAATTGGAAAATTGAATTTCTTAAATGTTGAAAAATAATTATATAAGCCTTAATCATTTTCAAACTGAAAATTGTTGCACTCGACATGTCTTTACAGAATACGAAAGAAAAAGAAATTTTTTTTATCATAATTATTTTAAATTGTTTAGAAAGTGTTATTCTACAATAAAAACATATTTAAAAATTGTGGAGGTTTTTGTATAACCAAAAATGTTTTTTTGTCATTAAGGTTATTAAAGAGTTTTTGGTTTTTGCACTCGATTTGTCTTTATTGTTTATCACTTTTAAATAGTTTTTAAACATCTAAAAGACGAAGGATGTTATTTTCATTGTTGATAACTAAAAAAATGAAATTATTACTAAAGCAAGCGAACAAACAGAAATTCAAGTACTATTTCTTACATTTGGCATTGAATTTTGTACAATGCAAGCTTTATTTATCAATAGCTTTAAGAATACAAAATTAAATGTGAATTAAAAAAATATCTACAATTGTTGTTTAATAACTTTTATGGCACGATCTATAAGAATATCGCTATGTCCCTTTCGCTTCTTGCTTTTAAGTTTTTTTGCTCTTAGGACAGTATTCCAATTAATTTCGCTTCGCATCCTAAGGTTTTCGGGATCTATTATTCCAGGTATAATTTGTGTTGAAAAGTTTCCTGTACAAATTCTTGAAGGCGATATAATTAATGGTTTCACACTTTCTTCACGATCCACTTGCCATGGAAGCAAACCAAATGGACAGTTACCCCAGTTTTCATTATCTGTAAACAACAAATAAATATTGGTTTATACACATTCATAATTTTTTATGTTTTTTTAAAAAGAAATATGTGTTTGTTTACTAATCCCGTTAATAAAAAAATGTTAAAGAGATTAATATTAATATTATTTCATGTTTTTATAACTAATAATAATAATCTACGCAGCATGAAGGCGGTTCGCAGATATGCTTTTTTTAGTCCTATTTTTTTTAAAATTAATTCAAGTTATTACTTATTAAAGCTTATAAACACCTGAGTGTCTTTAATTATTTTTACATTCAACAAGTTTTTCATTTTTTCATTACTTAAAATACTTGGAATAAAGAAGAAGCCTCTAAACGTTTTGACTTCTGATATTAGTTTCAGTCAAAGTAATTGAATTGCTAAATTGTAGTTCAATTAAAATTGGTTACTTCTTAGTTTATTATATAAAAAAGTTAGAATGATTTCAAACATTATACAAGTTTTATGACTATTCCCTCTTTAAATATTTCAAAACTATAAGTTTAAAAAGTTGTAATCTTGTTGATTGGCTTTCAGTTTGAAACTTTCAACATTAAATTATTTCGAACTGGAATCGTTTAAAATTAAACAATCTTGAATTGAAAGCATATATCGAAAAATTGAAGATGGTGTTTGGTTTTATTTTTAAGTCTTTCAAAGATGTATGGTTTGAAAATATGTAATTATATTTTATAGTTAAAAAAATAATTGAAACCAATGATCAGTTAAATAATTAATTTTAATCTGAAATGTCTACAATTATTTGAATAAACGTTTGAAATTAAACAATTTTTAATTAAAAACCTTAAATAATTTAGTAAATCTCATTTCAAGTCTTCGATATTAAACAGCCTGTTAATGAGGAATACTTAAAATTGTATACATAGATTTACCAATTCAAATAATTTCACTACTAACTATTAAAAACTGAAAATGAATCAATTTGACATCTTAAAAACGGACCATTTTCAAATTTAGAGCGTTTAAAATTAAAAATTAACAGCATTCGAAACTTTATTTCTCTGAATTCCCTGAAATCCTTGAATTCTCTGCAATCCTTGATTTCTCTGAATTCCTGAATATCCCTGAATTTCCTTAAATATTTTGCATTCCTGAAATTCCCTAAATGCTCTGCAATCCTTAAATATTCTGAATTTCCTGAAATCCTTACATATTCTGAATTTCTCTAAATCCCCTCAATTCTTCTGAATTCCTTAAATATTCTGAATTCTATAAATTACTTGAATTCCCCGAATGCTATGAATTTTCTGTAATCTTTGAAAATCCTAAACTATTTGAATATTCGGAATTCCCTGAATTCCTTGAATATTCAAAATTCCTGCAATTCTCTAAAACCCCTGAATTTCTTCAATTCTTCTGAATTCCTTAAATATTCTGAATTCTATAAATTCCTTGGTATCCCTAAAAGCTATGAAATTCACTGAATTCCCTGTAATCGTTGAATATTCTGAATTACTTGAATATTCGGAATTCTCTGAATTCCTAAATTCTCTGAAATCTTTGATTTCTTTAAATTCCCTGAAATCAATGACTATTATGAATTCCCTAAATTCCTTGAATATTCTGAGTTCCTGAAATTCTCTTAATTCCTTGAATTCTTGTAATATTTTGAATTCCTGAAATTCCTTGAATTCCCTAAATGCTCTGGAATTCTTAAAATTCTCTTAATTCCTTGAATATTCTGAATTCCTTGAATTCTCTTAATTTTCTGATATCCTTGAATATTCTAAACTTCCTGAATTCCTTAAATATTCTGAATTCCTGAAATTTCTTCAATTCTCTAAATCCCCTCAAGTCTTCTGAATTCCTCAAATATTCTGAATTCTACAAATTCCTTGAATACCCTAAATGCTCCGAAATTCTCTGAATTCCCTGCAATCCTTGAATATCCTGAATTACTTGAATATTCGGAATTCTCTGAAATTCCTGAATTCCTTAAATATTCTAAATTCCTGAAATTCTTTGAATTCTCTAAGTCCCCTGAATTCCTTCAATTCTTATGAATTCGTCTGAATTCTCTGCATGATTTTGAAGTCCTTGAAATTCAGGGAGTTCTGAGAATTCAGGAAATTCCACGAATACAAGGAATTCAGAGAATTTAGATATATCTCGGAATTCAGAGGAATTCAGAAGATTTCAAGGAAGTTGAAAGAATCCAAAAAGATTTGAAAGAGTTTAAAAAGCATTCCAAAGTAATAAAACTGTACAATTTAAAATTGGAATCATAGTAATTTTGTTTTATATTTATATACATATTATTAATTGGCAATGCAATGTTTCCCGATGGCTGCATCGCGCGTGTAATATTGTTACTTAAGAAATAAATCAAGTTTAACAAGAGAAAAAAATGCGTTTAATTTTTATTAGATTAATTTGCTAACATGGCTTACCTGATGCTAATTGCCAATTTATGTTTCGAATTCGTTTATCATGTAAGTTCACACTCTCCAACTTATTTCCTTCTTTCTGCTTCAAGTTAAATTCATCAAGATCTTTCACAGTGTGTACAATATTGTCTTCCAGTGAAATATCGGTTTCAACTTGTCCCACAACCTGGATATTCACGAGAGACAGCAAGTGTTCCTTGACATTTGAATTTTTACTACTTGGGAGAAGATCCAACAAGGAAGAAATAAATCCAATTAAATATTGATTTGGATTTAATAACAGTTTTTGCACCATCCTCATGTCAGTTAAGCAACTGGGAACATCCAATGTCCAATTCAGCCACGGCGATTTTAGCTCTGGGTATTTGTTTTCCACCTTATCTCGAACTTTGAGCGAAAAAAGTTTTGAAGATAATTTCTGGTTTTTACAATCTAAGGACTGGCTTAAATTCAAAGCAACTTGCTGAGCGATTTTGTGTTTAATCAAAGCGTTACCAATAGTACAAATCCATAAAGATGCTACATGCCTTTTGTGATTATTTTCCTTATCGTTATTAACCAGTTTCAACAATTGTCCAAACAATGGTTCCAGCAACTTTTTTTCTTGTAACAAAGCAATGAAGCCTTCCCAGAATTTAATAAAATTTAACGGAAGACTCTCAACTTTATTCTTTCCGGAAGTTTCTTCTCTAAATATGCGTAAAAAATCAGAGTTGGGCAGAAAAACTTCGTTGTTAGAGAGAATAGAGCAAAATGTTTGAGCGTTATTTAAAAGGAATTTATTTTTACTGAGACATTTAGATATTTCAGATAAGAGGATGCTTTGCGCAGTACTTAATCTGTACTCTTCATTGTTTTTTAAATTCTCAGTTATCGACTCTACCTCTTTATTTATGAGATCTGGATTATTTTGCTGTGATTGTTTGATCGCAAAGGAACGTAAATCCATCAGAGTTTTCCTAAAATAAAGTTTATTTAAAATAAGTTCATAAAATAGATACAAGCTGGTTACAATTTATTTAATTGCAGGATTCACAGTGATCCTAAAGAATATTTTAGGGGAAATAGGGGACTTGCAATAGAAAAATAGGGGACTTTTTAACTCCAGAAAGTACATGAATTACAATAAATACACATATTTGTAAGAAAAGTCAAGTTCAATCTTAATGAAACAACTTTCCGGGTTCCGAGTTCTTAATATTTTCAGACAACAGCCGCAAATTTAAAAAAAGAGATTGCTATAAAAATTAGACTTTTTCAGGGTCTGGCCTTTTGAGTATACATTAGACTTGAAGATTGCAAGAGATTTCAAAGACTTCACAGTTATTTAAATACCATTTCTATTTTTATATATAGAAAAAAGATCAACTATAACTTAAAGGTCATGAAATTATGATTTGTTTTCTAAAATATTTAGTTTGTTTATTATGATGATGGTATTTTGCAGTTTCAATTTATAAAAAAGTATTCGTTAATGCACTGGAAAAAATTCCTATTGAATTAATAATTTAATAAATCTAGAGAATAAATCGTTTTTACCTCTCAATTAAAAATTTGGATTGAATCTATAAAAGTACATTTTTAAATAGAAACTTAGAATTTTGGAAACGTGAATATAGGTATAGATTCAACATTTCGATAATATTTGGAAACAATAAAAATGTAAAATATTTCACAAGATTTCAAGGGATGTATAGTGATTTTAAGAAATTTGAAAATATTTCAAAAGACTTCCAGGCATTTCAAAGATTTCACAGTTATTTAAATACCATTTCTATTTTTATATAAAAAAAATTAAAACTATATTTGAACTTAAAAGGTCTTAAAATTATGATTTTTTTCTAGATTATTTAGTCTGTTTATTATTATGATGGTATTTTGCAGTTTTAATTTATAAGAAAGTATTCGTTAATCCACTCGAAAAAGTTCCTATTCAATTAGTAATTTAATAAATCTAGAGAATAAATCGCCTTTACTTATCTATAACAAATTTTGATTGAAACTATAAAAATACATACATTTTTAAATAGAAACTTAGAATTTTGGGAACCTGAATATAACGTATAGATTCAAAACTTCGAAGATATTTGACAATAATAAAAATGTAAAACAGATTTCAAGAAATTTCAAAGGGTTTCAAAAGATTTCCAGGAATTTCACAGATTTCACAGTTATTTAAATATCATTTTTATTTTTATAAAAGAAAACTATATTAGAACTTAAAGGTCTTAAAATTATGATTTGCGTTCTAAAATACTAAGTTTGTTTATTACTATGATGGTATTTTGCAGTTTTAATTTACAAGAAAGGATTCGTTAATCCACTGGAAAAAATTAATATTTAATTCATAATTCAATAAATCTGAGAATAAATTGTTTTTACTTTTCAATAATAAATTATGATTGAAGCTATAAAAAAACATTTTTTAATAGAAACTTAGACTTTTGGAAACGTGAATATAATGTTTAGATTCAACATTTCGAAAATAATGAAAATTAAAAAGATTTTACAAGACTTCAGTAATTTAAATACCGCTTCTATTTTTATACGAAAAAAAGAACTATATTAAAACTTAAAATTCTTAACATTACGATTTGTTTTCTAAAATATTTAGTTTGTTTATTATTGTGACGGTATTTTGCAGCTATAATTTAAAGAAAGGATTCGTTAATCCACTGGAAAAATTCCTATTCAATTAATAATTTAATAAATCTAAGAATAAATCGCTTTTACTTGTCTACAATAAATTATGATTGAAGCTATAAAAATACATTTTTAAATAGAAACTTAGAATTTTGTGAGCGTAAATATATGTATAGATTCAACATTTCCCAAATATTTTTAAATAACAAAAATGTAAAAGATTTCAAAGAATTTTAGAATATTTCAAGAGATGTAGAGATTTCAATAGAGATTTCAAAAAATTTGAAAAGATTTCCAGGGGATTTCAAAGATTTTAAAGTTATTTAAATACCATTTCTATTTTTATATCAAAAATAAAAACTATCTTAAAGCTTAAAATTCTTAAAATTATGATTTTTTTCCAAAATAAATATTTTGTTTATTATTTCTGATGGTATTCTGCAGTTTTCATTTACAAGAAAGGATTCGTTAATCCACTCGAAAAGATTTCTATTTGATTCATAATTTGATAAATCCGAGAAGCATTCATATTTACTCTCGTCTATAGTTGTCAATTATAAATTATTATTTAAGCTATGAAAATAAATTTTTAAATAGAAACTTAGAATTTTGTGAACGTGAATATTGGAAATATTAAAAAATAATCAAAATAACAAAAGATTTCAAATATTTCAATGATTTCAAGAGATTTTACAAAGATTCTAAAGACTTTAGGAAGAAATATAGCACTTTTAGGGGAATTTTATACAAATGAGAGAATACTTATGGAAAATTCTCTAAATAGGGGATTTTTAAGAGAAACAGGGGACACGCTATGAAGCCTGCAAACAGAAAACTTACTGTAACTTAAGATCAGGAACTTTTGAGACCAAAGTGTATTTAGCATGAATATATAATCCAGCAGCCGTCCAGAGTTCAATTAAATCTTCAAGAGCTTGTACGTCTTCAGATTCGGTTGTTTCTACACTGTTTACTTCTTTATCGTAGTAATCTATCATATTTTTTATTTCAGCTGTCCAGTATTCATCCTATAATTTAGTTAATTTATTGATACGTCGATTCGATTATAATAATAACAACATACAAGCAATGTATTTTGAACATCGTAGACTTACATGTAACCAAGCTAGAAGAATGTTAACGGCGATTCGCAAAACGCCCACAGACGGCAATTCATAACCGTGCGCAGCGTCATGTCTAAGATTTACAATCCAGTCGGGAATTTTTATCTGTTTTGCGATCTGAAATAGAGACGTTTGCTTGGTGTGTCCTATATTCGAAATGTGATTTAAAAACCTCATGATGCAGAGGGAATACATCATACATAAATCATTTTCATAATACATAGGTAGCTCAGCCTTATCAAGTTTTTCACTCCATTCTCTGTCCCTAAGAGATACTTGTATCAAAGACAATGTACAGTCTACACCCACTGGTAACTTTGAATTCCTGAAAAATAGATTTTTATTTAGAGTTTCCTTTCTCATAATACCGCGACTGGATGCCAGACTACAAAAAATTGAAAAACACATATTGATCTCGCCAAATTTTTTTCATGCGTTATGTGGAAATCTAAAATTCTATTATATTTAAAAAAAGTAGATGCTCTCTAAAATGATAGAGGAAATACGTTTTCTGTCGGTACTGATAAGGATTTGAACATTTAACATTTTCGTAAAGTAACGGATAACACATCTTTTTTCGTTACTGTCACTTAATAATTGCAATGCGTTATTTCAATATTACAAAATATTTCACAAAGATTTTAAAGATTACAGAAATATTTATAAGGTTTCACAATAATTTCAAAAAATCCAAAAGATTTTGCGTTGATTTCACAAAAATTTGAAAGATTTCAAAAGGTTTCACAAAGATTCTAAAGATTACAGAAAGATTTCAATAAGATTTCACAATGATTTCGAAGATTCCAAAATATTTCAAACATTTCACAAAGATTACAGAAAGATTTCTAAGATTTCAAAATGATTTTGAAGATTCCAAATTATTTAAAGATTTCACAATAATTTCAAAGATTCCAAAAGAATTCTAAGATTTCAGAAAGATTTCAAAGATTACAAAAAGATTTCACAATAATTTCAAAGACTC
>CAKNYM010053213.1:455506-480045 GCA_932195095.1 Andricus curvator
GATTTAACAATAATTTCAAAGTCTCCAAAAGATTTCAAAATATTTCAAAATGTTTCGTAAAGATTTTAAAGACTACATAAATATTTATAAGATTTCACAATGATTTCAAGTATTTCAGAAGGTTTCACAAAGATTTCAGAAGATTTCAAAGATTAAAAAAAAATTTCACAATAATTTCAAAGACTCCAAAAGTTTTCGGGAAGATTTCAAAGATTTAAAAATATTTCACAAAGATTTTTAAGATTACAGAAAGATATCTAAGATTCCACAATAATTTCAAGTATTTCAGAAGATTTCACAAAGATTTCAGAAAGATTTCACAATAATTTCAAGTAATTCAGAAGATTTCACAAAGATTTCTAAGATTTCAGAAAGATTTCAAAGATTACAAAAAGATTTCACAATAATTTCAAAGATTCCAAAAGATTTTAAAGATTTCACAATGATTACAGAAAGATTTCACAAATAAGTCACAATGATTTTAAAGATACCAAATTATTTGAAGATTTCACAAAGATTTCAAAAATTACAGAAAGATTTCTAAGATTTCATAAGGATTTCAAAGTTTTCACAATAATGTCAAATATTCCAAAAGATTTCGGCAAGATTTCAAAGATTTCAAAATATTTCACAAAGATTTGAATTGTTTCAAAAATATTCACAACGATTTGAAATATTACAGAAAGGTTTCTAAGATTTCACAATGATTTCGGAAGGTTTCACAAAGATTGCAAAGATTACAGAAAGATTTCACAAAGATTTCAAGTATTTCAGAAGGTTTCATAAAGATTTAAAAATAATTTGAAAGATTCTAAAAGATTTCGTGAAGATACAGAAAGATTTTACAAAGAACAATGATTTTAATGATTCAAAATTATTTTAAAATTTAACAAAGATTTCAAAAATTACAGAATGGTTTCTAAGACTTCATAAGGATTTCAGAGACTTCACAATAATCTCAAAGATACCAAAAGATTTCGAAAATATTTCAAAGATTTCACAATTATTTCACAATGATTTAAAGTATTTCAGAAGGTTTTACAAAGATTTCAAGTATTGCAGAAGGTTTCACAAAGATTTCAAAGATTACAGAAAGACTTCACAATAATTTTAAAGATTCAAAAAGATTTCAAAATATTTTATACAGATATGAAAGATTTAAAAATGTTTCACAAAGATTTCCCAGATTATAGAAAGATTTAAAAAAGATTCCAAATTAATTGGAGATTTCACAATGATCTCAAAGATTACAAAAAAGATTTCTAATATTTCACAAAAATTTCAAAAATTTTACAAAGATTTAGAAGATTTCACAAAGATTTCAAAAGGTTCCATAAGGATTTTAAAGATTACAAATTATTTACAGATTCCAAATTATTTAAAGAGTTCACAAAGATTTCAAAGATTCCAAAAGATTTCGCAAATATTTCACAATATTTCACAAAAATTTGAATTATTTTAAAAGGTTTTACAAAGATTTTAAAGATTAAAGAAAGATTTTAAAAGGTTTCACAAGGATTTCAAAGATTACAGAAAGATTTCACAATAATTTTGAAGACTCCAAAATATTTCGATAATTTCAAAGATTTAAAAAAGTTCAAAAGGTTCCACAACGATTTCACAGGATTTCACAAAGGTTTCACAAAATTTCTAGTGATCAACCCCTCGGAAGCACATGACATTTTTTAGATTAATGTTTCATGTTTATAAATAAATTGACAATTGCTACTAAATTCTCTGGAGAAAGATTCTATTCAATTTTCAAGCCATTTTAACTTTTTCAAATAGTAGTCGAAAAAATGGACAATGTTTCGAACACTTGTACAATTTTTGAAACTTTCGTCGACTATTACTTTGAAAATATATGGGTCCTACGAAAATGGAAAATTAAACAAAATCGATGACATGAATATTCTTTTTTTTTGTGAGTTCCAAAAGTATTGATGAAATAAATAAAGAAAGTAATTTACCTTGCCTTCCATACTAGAAGTGTTTTATATCCGTTTTCTTGTTCCTCTGGGATGTTCGAGTAAATCTGTTTGTATACATCGTACCATTCTTTTCTAATTGTAAAAGTAAAAAAATAAAATATAATAGTTCTGGTTCTAAACAAGAAATAGCTTAATAAGCCCATTAATAATTAATACCTAATAGTAATCTACATTTTTACATAAGAAGCACACAGTTTAATTAGCTAATATTTATTTAATGTTTTTTTTACTTACAAAGAAAACCAGGGTACATGTTTTAAATCTTCCCGTTTCAAAGAAAGAGCCATTTTTTTAAATGGTTTATATAGGAGCTTAATATCTTATTTTTTCATTATTAGTTCTTCAATTGACGATAGATTGTGAGTTTACAATTATTTAAATGCATTTAAACAATCGTTTTTAATGTTATAAAATTTGTTTTTAGGTTAGATAGCACGTGGATCCTGTGTAACACGTGCGTGTATACCGTCATATGGCGTGTAAGCGCAATAAGTAAATCACAAGTGTTTGTTTACACCGATTACATCTTAGGGAGAGCTCACTTGTATATACATTCCAGAATATAAAACTCCAATTTAATTGTGAACCAATCACTGAATTTAGATGAACAGAAATGGACAAGTTTAACCTTAAAGTAAACGTTTCTTTCACGATGAAATGTGGAACTGACATATGACGTGTTGTGCAAAACCGGTTACAGTCACATCAGTCAGAAATGTTGATTGTTAAAAAATAAATAGAGGAGCTTGTTTCAGGATCAGCTGTTATAATTAAAAATTAGTGAAACAAAGAAGATACATTTTTTGCTGAATAAAATAGGCTATCAATCGCTGTAAATATGGCTAATAAAATAAAAGCTGTGATGATAGATCTTAGTGGCACTCTACACATTGACAATTTGGCTATTCCTGGCGCACCAGAAGCCCTGAAGAGGTTTTAATTTATTCTTAATTCTACTTTAATACACTCTTATTTTTTTATTCATAAATCTGGACACTTGGGATTTTCAACAATGAGCGTATCATATACTTAAACCGGTGCCCGAAAACTAACCTAAAACGGCCGGTACGGGATATTTTTAAAAACCTTTTTGACGTTTTTGACTGTAGATATTTTTGAACATGTAATTAAAATATTCAACTGACCTAATCTAACCTAATTAATTTTAAATCAAGTAATCCAAGGGCGGATCAAGGGCGGTCCCCTCCCTGAGATTTAAGAATCCAAATTTAAAATTTGACAATTTGTATGTCAGGTATATGAAGTATTTCCGGCCTCTTAATTTCCTTTACAAATTTGAGCTTATACATTTTTTTCGTGAATTTATTTAGGGGTCATCCAAACAAAGTAAACCTATGAGTTGCGAATTTTCAACCAAAAAAAATGAATTCACAATAAATAATAGAATATAGTTGACATTTTAATCAAGGAAAGATGTTCATTTTAAATCAAAAAGTACCAAAAAGTACGAATTTTCAACAAAACATTTTAATTTTCTACCAATGTTGAATTTTCAAGACAAAAAACCGAATTTTCTTTACAACACAGTTGAATTTTCAACTCGATTTCAAAATTTTTATTATTTTATTTATTATTTCAAAATTTCAATTCGTTAATTTTCAATAAAATAATTAACTTCTAAATTAAAAAATAGTTTTGAACCAAAAAAGAAAATTTTCTACAAAATTGATACATTTTTAATCAAATAGTTAAATTTATATTTAAAAAAATTAATTTTTATTAAAAAAAACGAAACTTCTAGAAAACAGTTGAATTTTCAACTCGAATTACAAAATTATTATTAGTATTGTTATTTTTATTATTATTTAAAAAATTGTAACTCGTTGATTTTCAATCAAATACTTCAACTTTTAGTTTAAAAAATTAGTTTTTAACGCAAAAAATAAATTTTTAACAAAAAACATCAGTTTTTAACCAAATAGTTGAATTTCAACTAAAAACATTCATTTTCTACCAAAAAGGCGATTTTTCAACAAATTACATTTTCACCAGATAATTGAAATTTTAAACCAAAAAGAACAATTTTTAGCCAGAAATGGAATAGTTAAATTTCCGTTAAAAAAAATTAATTTTTAATACAAAAAAAAGAATCTTCTACAAAACATTTGAATGTTCAACTCGAATTTCAAAATTTTTATTATTTAATTATTATTTCAAACATTTTATTAATATTATTTTAATTATTATTTCAAAATTTTAACTCGTTAATTTTCAATCAAATAGTTTAATTTTAATTTTAAAAAGTTAGTTTTTAAACCAAAAAATAAATTTTCAACATAGTGCATAAATTTTAAATAAAATAGGTGAATTCCTAAACTAAAAAAAATCAATTTTAACCAAAAATAGCATAGTTAAATTTTCATTTAAGAAAATTATTTGTCGATAAATTAGACGAATCTTCTACAAAACATTTGAATCTTCTACAAAACAGTTGCATTTTTCTACCAAACGGTTGAATTTTCAGGACAAAAATACGAATTTTATATACAAAACAGTTGAATTTTCAACTCGAGTTTGAAAATCTTTATTATTGGATTATTATTTCAAAAATTTTATTAATATTATTTTAATTATAATTTCAAAATTTTAACTCGTTAATTTTCAATCAAATAGTTTAATTTTAATTTTAAAAAGTTAGTTTTTAAACGAAAAAATAAATATTCAACAAAATACATCAATTTCTAACTAAACAGTTGGATTTTCAAACAAGAAAATTAATTTTCATCCAAAAAAGATGCAATTTATGCACGGACCCAAATATCCACGTGCATTGAGGATTTTTATGAATGTGAACACTATACTTGCAAAATATAAATAAATTGGAATTTATCGCCTTATTATAATCATTTTGAAAAGTTCTTTTGAATAATCGGGGAGACCCCCATCCCCACCAACTTTCACATAAATCCGTTGAAGAATATTCACAATCGCCCTCACCGAAAAATTTAAAGGATCCGCGCTTGAGACAATTCGTCGCTGACAAAAAAAATTTATAATTATTATTTTTCAAACTTAGTACGATTTGAAAACGAAATTATCTTCGACGTCATATATATATATATATATATATATATATATATATACAAAATTACCAAAATCCCGGCGGTTGTTTTTAAATTTAAAAATCAGTTTTCGTAAAAACAGAGATCACAGTACAAAAGAAGATCAAAAAGAGGATATAGGGTAATTTTTTCACAGAAAAGAGGAAAGATTAAATATTAATGTTTAAATATAGAAAAGAAGAATCATATATTTTTTTATAAGAAATTTTGTATTTTTGAATAATGTTAAATTATTTTTCATGGCATCTGCCAATAAAGAATGTGGGTTTACAAATTGGATATACATAGTTACAAGATGATCTGAGTTTGGATTTTTTTTAAATTTCATAAATTCACGACTGAGATTCCATTGAATGACTATTAATTTTGCCAAAACTTTATTTTTCAGTAGCGACCCGTTTTTTGAAAAATCCACTTTTTCAAAAATTTTCTTTTATGGATTGAAATGTTTGTTGATTAAATACTCATTTTGAATTCAGTAGTTCAAAATTGAAGAAAATTCAACTCTTGTAAATTCAACTGTAGAAAACTCAATGTCCAACTTTTCTTTAATATTCAATTTTCTACTGTTATCCACATTTAAAAACGAATTTTTCTTCAATAATAGAATCTTCAACTGTTGAAAATTCAATTATCAATTTTCTTCAATTTTCAAAAGTTGAATTTCCATCTGTTGAAGTTTCAATTACATAGCAATTTTCTTCAATCTTCAACAATTGAATTTTAATTTTTCTTTAATTTTAAACAATATAATTTTCAAATGTTGAAAATTAGGAAATTTTAAACTGTTAAAAATTGATCATTTGAAAATTGAAGAAAAATCATCGTTTGTAAATTCAACTGTAGAACATTCAATGTTCAGTTTTCTTTCATTTTCAATTTTCTACTGTTATCCACAATTAAAAATAAAATTTTGTTCAATTATTTTTGATTTTCCACTATTGAAAATTCAATTATTAATTTTTTTTCAATTTTCAACCGTTGAAAATTGAATTTTTAATTTTGTTCAATTTTAAACGATTGCATTTCCTTTTTCTTCAATTATGGACAGTTTTTGAAATTATTGAAGAAAATTGAATTTTCAACTGTTAAAAATTAAACTGTTGAAAATTGAAGAGAATTTATAATTGAATTTTCAACAGTTGAAAATACAGTTGTTGCAAATAAAATCAAATTAAACTTAATACATAAAAATAATTTTAAAAAAATGCGATCAAAGTTGATTTTCTTGAATATGGGTTGCCATTGGCAAATCATATTCGGCAAATTGATAGTCATCAAATGAATTTTTCAGTAGGTAATTTAGAAGAATTGAAAAAAATTACAGCTCTGACCATCTTGTTAGTTCTTTGGGAATTCATTCCCGGGGATATAAAAAAGTTCGACAAACAATAAGATTGTTTAAATAAACAATTTTCATATGTTTAAATTCGTTTTCATAATCAAGAATATTTTCTCTTTTAAAGAATAGCTTTTCTATATTTACTTTTTCGTCCGAAAAATTGAAATTTCGATCCGAAATTTCCCGCTTAATTCAAATATTGCATTCTCAAATGTAGTAAATTTAAAGAGAAAAAGGGAAAATGCAGGGAAATAAGAGGAAGACTATGATCCCTGTAAAACCCTCAACAGTTTTGTACTCTTAATTTTTATCTGGATTTCCAATAAGACAAAGAATGTATATAATTTAAAAGCAGTATATCTACTCGTACTGAAATTTCGGAACCCGTAGAGACGGCCTGATTAAAAATAAAAGATTTCTTTACGCTGAACTCCTAAACTAAATATATTTTAATGCTTTCATGAACAGGCTTCGAAATGCAAATACCGCAATTAAGTTTGTAACAAATACTACCAAAGAATCGAAAAATACTTTATATCAACGTTTAGTAAATCTTGGATTTGACATAAAAAAGGAAGAGATATTTAGTTCGTTGGCTGCTGCGAGACAAACAATCATCAATCGCACATTAAATCCACTTTTTTTAATTGATTCTGCAGCCATGGAAGATTTTCAGGATTTGGTAAAGCCAGGAAAACAGGATGCCGTTGTAATTGGTTTGGCACCTGAGAAGTTTAATTACGAAGAATTAAACAATGCTTTCAGGTGCGGCGATTATATTGCAGGATTTTTTAGTAGATTTAGAGTTCACAATATCCTAGGATATTTCATTTATTATTGATAAGTATTATTGCGTAAGGCGGTTGTAGAACAGGGTGTCCACTCGAATCCTGTAAAAAGATTCCCTGACAATTCAAGGGGGTTCCCAGGTATAATTTTTCATAGCCAGTCAAGTATTTCGTTTTTTTTTTACAATCGACTCGGAATATGCATACAATTTTCAGAGTTTACCATGAATAATGTTTTTTCAGTTCTTGTAAATGTCTAAATGAGCCAAAATAGTATTATTCACATGTAAAATTAAATAAATGTTTTTTCATTTGTTAAAGTAATTTTATTAAAGGATGAGTATTTTTTTAATGGTACAAATTTCTAAAGATTTAGTTATTATGTTTACTTTAAAAAGCTTTGACAAATTATATTATAAGGTATTATTAAATATATTATCACTATCGAATAATTAAATAAATAAATAATACTGAAAATTTAATTAATCATTTCTTTTATTTGTTCCTAAAGTTTACGAATTTGAATAATAATTAAATCAAATTATTATTTTATCTTCATATACTTAAAATTCAGTGCATATTTAACATATTAATATTTTGAATGAAAGATATTTTTCAGGTGACTGGACACTGTGGAAAAACAGGGGAAATATATTCTTTTAAGTAAAATTATTGATGTTGGTACTATACTAAATTAAATTTAACACACTTCAAATTCCTGAGATTTCAAGTCAAATTATTGTACTTTCAACAAAATAGATACATTTTTAACCAAATAGTTGCATTTTAACTAAAGAAGATAAATTTTCAATAAAATGTGGAATAGTTGAGTTTTCAATATAAAATTAATTAATTTTCAGCCAAAAATAAAAATGAATTTTCAACAAAATAGTTAAATTTTCAACCAAAGTGATGAATTTTCAACTAAAATGGTGAATCTTCAACTGGAATAGTTGAATCTCAGACTAAAAAGATGAATTTTAAACTAAAATTCTGAACCTTGAACTGGAATAGTTGAATTTTCAACTAAAAAAGATGAATTTCCAACCAAATATTTGAATTTTTATATAAAAAAATCCATTGCTAACCAGAAAAGGAATAGTTACATTTCTAGCTAAGAAAATTAAATTTTTAACCAAAGTCATAAGTTTTTAACTATAATGATAAATCTTCAACTGGAATAGTTGAATGTTACAATAAAAAGATAAATTTTGAACTAAAATGATGAATATTTAACTGGAATAATTAAATTTTCAACTAAAATGATGAATCCTTAACTGGAATAGTTGAATTTTCAACCAAAAAGATGAATTTTCTACCAAGAAAGACGAATTTTCAAGAAATTACATGAATCTTCACACAAATAGTTGCATTTTCAGTTTAAAAAATTAAAATTAAACCAAAAAATTAAATTTTCAACCAAAGTGATAAATTTTTAACTATAATGATGAGTCTTCAACTGGAATAGTTGAATCTTCAAATACGAATATGAATTTTCAACTAAAATGATGAATCTTTAACTGGAATAGTGGAATTTTCAACTATAATGATGAATCTTCAACTGTAATAGTTGAATCTTCAAATAAGAACATGAATTTTCAACTAAAATTATAAATATTTAAGTGGTATAGTAGAATTTTCAATTAAAAAGATGAATTGTCAACCAAGAAGATTCATTTTCTGCCAAAGAAGATTCTTAACAAAATACATGAGTTTTCAATTAAATAGGATAAATTGTCAACCAAAAATTGATTAGTTAAGTTTTTAACTAAGAAAAATAACCAAGTTATGTAATTTACAAACAAAAAAGATTTTAATTTTAAATCAAAAACAGTTGAATTCAACCAAAAATGCCAAATTTTTTACAAGAGTTGAATTTTCAACCAAGAAATTTTTTTCGGTAATTAGAGCAAAAAATGTCAACCAAACTCTTGAATTTTCAACCAAGAAGATTAATTTTCGACCAAAAACTGCGAATTTTTAACTAAAAAATAAATACATTTTCTAACCAAAAAAGAACGAATTTTCAGCAAAATAGTTGAGTTCAGTAATATAAAGATACTTTAACAAATAAACATTGTTAGTTAATTTTATATTACAATTTTCAAAAAATTAAGCACGCTCTCGAAAAAATTCTATGTCTTTTAAAAAATTCCTTGACATTTCCAGGTTTTCCAGGTATATACAAATTTCCTGAAAATTCCAGGTTTTCCTGGCGAGTAGACACCCTGTAGAAGTTAATTTGCAGTTGTCGCATATTTATTTGGTTGTGGAAGTTCCTTTTAAAGAATGTTTTTGGTGTCAATCTTAATACTAACTTACTAATAGTGGTACCGTTTTCAAATAGACATTTTTTCCGACCAATCTGTAATCGACTTTCATTCGACCAATTCGTGCTATCAACGATTGATTAAATTATTAATAAATTTATTTTAATATATCATATTTTGTGTATACATCAAACTTGCAGATTAATTTTGAATGGCGCATCTCTTATAGCAATACACGAAGGTCGTTATTACAAGAGACCGGATGGTCTCGCATTAGGACCTGGAGCATTTGTTAAAGGTTTAGAATATGCAGGAAATATTAAAGCTGATGTCATAGGAAAACCTACCCCACAGTTTTTCAGAGCAGCTCTGGGTGATGTAAAACCCGAAGAAGCTATTATGATTGGCGATGTAAGAAACATTTTTAATAAATGTTATGTATCACTTTTGACCAGGCTTCGAAGGGATCCACGGAACTAAAAAATGTATCTTTCTGAAGAAAAAAGTATTCTCAAAAATAAAAATACAAAAAAGCAGACTTTTTAAATCAGTCAAAAATTAGTTTTTTAATTAAAACTTAGTGGAAACATAGTTTAAACTAAGAAAAGACCGTATTTCAAAGGAACATTTCTTTTATGCTACGTCTAGTATTTTCGCTTAAAGCTTTTTTTTCAAAAAATTTGAGTTAAATATGGATCCGCTGATAATATAGAAATATTGAACTGTATTTGGGTTTAAAAAACATCAACTTTAAAAAAATTACGGTGCATCTTGATACTTTTTTGTAGATCATGAAAAATTAATAAAGATGAGTGCTTTTAAATGTATGTCTATGAATTCCGCTTGGTTTCCTCTATGATTTGAAAGAATTCAAAAACCACAATAATCTCGACATATAGCCAACAGCAATATGCAATATACACAACAGAACAGTTTTTTTCATCAAATTTACCATAGCATTCATATTCATCTTGTAAATATGTACCTTTTTTATCCATTTAAATTTTCTCTAAAAGCAATGCTTTTAAAGTTATTAGTTATATACAGGGTACAGATTTTGCATAGTATTGTTCTTTATAAATCATCTCAAATTATAGATGAAACCAAGACGATTTCAGAGACCTATATTCAAAATACTAATTTCTAATGACTTTTTAAAATCAAACAATCTTACCGTGTCAAAATGAGATCAACAGTTTTTTATTTTGAAAATAAAAAAAATTCCCCTATGGGTTCTAAAATTATGGTAATTATTTTATCTACAGTTTTCGGTATAAAATTATAATAAAAATTAACAATAAAAAACATGAATTTTGTTAAAGTTAGAATTTTTTGAAAATGAGCAAAAATGCTGTTTTTTAAGATTCAGTTAATTTGCTTTGCTTTCCTAGACCTATTAAATGTTTAAACAAATTTTAATCAAAATTAACCAAATCTTAAAAAATGTAATTTTTTTTGTAATTTAAAAAAAAATTCGAACTTAAAAAAAATTATGTTTTTTAAATTTTGTATTAGCAGTTAATTAATTAAGCATAATTAATTAACAATAAAACAATCATTAACAATTTTCAAATTCATTGCGACACCGTGTATGACAATTTTTTATTTCAAAAAGGCATTGCTATTATTTTATTTGTAATAACAATAAGCAACTTTTCAGGACTAGCAATTTTCGATTTTTGACAATTTTGTGCTTTCGGCCCACCCCACTAAACATACGCCGATTTGCTTTGAATCGATACAGTAATGTTTTTTCATGACTTAGAAAAAAATATAAAGGTGAACCTTAATTTTTGTACAGTTGATTTTTTTGAACGAAGTTTTTGCCGACTAAATTTTTGTCGTGAATTTATTCAGGGGTCATTCAAAAATAACGTAAGACCATTTTTGTGGAGGGGAGGTTTTTGGTAAAATCTTACTGTTTCTTATAAATTAACGAAGTAGTTGATTTTTCAACAAAAAAGATGAATTCTCAACAAAAAATGTAATCGTTAATATTTTAACCAAGAAAAGATTTTCATTTTAAATCAAAAACAGTTCAATTGAACCAAAAAGGACGAATTTTCAACAAAATATGTAGTTCAATCCTCAACCACAACAGATTCATTTTCGTCCAAAAAGTTGCATTTTGAACAAAAAATTATGAAATTTCTACCAAAAGAGATGCATTTTCAAATCGCAATGACGAATTTTCATCAAGAGTTGAAATTTTGACCAAGAAAGATTTTTCAGTCAATAGAGAAACAAAATTCGTTGAATTTCCAAGCCAAAAAGACGAGCTTTCTAAAAACCAGTTAAATCTTCAATGAAGATCAATTTTCTATGAAAAATGGCGAATTTTCGACAAATTACATACATTTTCAATCAAATAGTTGAATTTTTTAACTTGAAAAAATCAACATTTAACCAAAAATAGAATAGTTAAATTTGCATCTAAAAAAATCAATTTAAAAAACGAATTTCTACAAAACAGTTGAATTTTCATCCAGGAAATATTATTTTTCATCAAGAAAGTTAATTTTCAACCAAACAGTTGAATTTTCAACAAATTAGTTTGGTTTTTTAACCAAAGAGATAAAGTTGGAATGAAAATTATGAATCTTCAATAAAGAAAATGCGTTTCTAAGAAAGTAGTTCAGATTTCAAATATATTTGATATTCCAACCAAAAAAGATTTTAATTTGAAATAAAAAAACTGTTGAATTTAACCAATAAAGACGAATTTTCAGTAAGACTTGAATTCTCAACTGAAAATAGTAATTTTCAACCAAACAGTTGCATTGTTAACCAACAAAATGGATGATGTTCTACCAAAAAAGACGATTTTTAAATAAAATACATCAATTTTCAACAAAATAGTTTAATTATTAGCCAGAGGAATGAATTTTTGACTAAAATGATGAATCTTCAACTAAAAAAGTGAATTTTCAACAAATTAGTTTAACTTTCGTCCAAATAGTTGAATTTTCTACCAGATTGTTGAATTTTCGAATCGAAAAATACGAATTTTTAACCAGACAGTTGCATTTTGAACCAAATATGAAATTTCTACAAAAACAAATAAAATTTCAAACCAAAAAGATTAATTTCCACAGAAGAATAAAATAAAATAATAATAAAAGAATAAAACCAAATTTTTTAGTCAAGAAAGGAAAAAGTGTCAATGAAATTGTTGAATTATCAAGTCAAAAAGTCAAGTTTTCAACAAGACAGTTGATGTTTTAATAAAAGAGGATAACTTTTTAACAATATTGTTGAATTTTCAACAAAATATCTTCATGTTTTATGCACGGTCCCTTAGAACCCTAAAAAAGTAGAATTAATTTGTTGTCTGGCGCGTTAGCAAAATGTGCTTTGACCTTTTCAACAAAGTTCCAATTTCGATTTTCATCATTTTGTTTATTCGACCCACCCTAATGTATGTACATATAATATGCCTTCTTATTTTGAAATTTGTTAAGAAACCCATCGACTTTTCTATTTTGATCGATTCCTTACTTTTCTTTTTTGTGTAGAGTGGTTTCCTTAGGCATATCTTTCTTTAATTTTTTATTTATTAAAAAAAACTGAATTTTGTTAGTACGATCTAATTTGTATATGACTTTACTGAAAAAAGTAGCAAAAAAGTAAAAAAAAGGGTGGAACTTCGAAGCCTGTATCTCATGTCAACAGAAAGTATTTAATATTAAATTAAACATGATATTTTAGGATGTAAGAGATGACATAGCTGGTGCACAAGCAGTGGGAATCAAAGGATTTTTAGTACAAACAGGAAAATATCGTATTGGCGATGAAAACACAATTACACCACCACCAACAAAGGTCTGCGAATCTTTTGTTGAGGCTGTAGAAATGATTCTTAGTGATCTTTAAATCAATGCAGCGTATTTTCGACATTTCTCGCATTCAAAATGATTAAAATGCGGTTTGTTCTTGGGAAAATAATAACGCGATATGTTCAGGTATATAAACCTTACTTTACTTTAAAAATACATGAGGATGAAATTTAATGAATATATACATTCAGTTTTGATTTTAAATTATGAAAATTTATTTTACAATATGAGACTCGATGGCACGAAGAAAACGGAGTAACAACTTAATAAAGCTAGCATCATATTAATTTCTATGTACAAGTTGGGGTTCTAAACGAATAAAATTGTATTCACACAAATTCAATAAGTTGTTCTTGAATTTATCAAACATATCAAACAATTTTGAGCTCTCTCGAGTCATTTAACCTTCCGTCATCATCACTCGCATACTGACACACTTATAAACTGAGGTCACGCCTCTAGCGGGAGGCGCAGTAACTATTGACGCACTTATAAAAAATCAGGTATTCACGCTAAAACTGCGTAATTTCACTGTTACCTTGCTGTGGTTTTCTTTTCATTAGATTCTAATTAGTAGAATATGATTTTCTTGCTACTCCAAAGATTCTACTTTATAATATATATATATTTTTGATCAATTTTTAATAAATTAAGAAAAGAATCTGTTTTAAAAACGAGATTTTGGCGAAGACTTCCACTCACTTTGCTTCATTTCACAGCTTATTCGTACAACAGTTCAGTTGGCTTGGGTTTATATGCGTATATGAAATACAGTTAGGAATAATCACCTACTTTGTCACCGTACAGAATCAGGAACAGTTTCAGAGACCAAGACCAATATTCAGTTTACTTGATTCAATTTACTTGACAGGTCGATAGTGCAGCATCAAATCCGTTGAGCTTTTCCAAATAAAATGCCTTACCTAGAACACGTAAAAGTGATATCTTGTATTTTTTAGGTGAAACCCTGAGAGGTTAATTACACGGATTTTTGGTGTACACTAGATTGCAAGAGAGCATGAAATTGCAAAAGATTGCAGACTTCACAGCCCCAAATTCTCTCAAAACAGAAAAAAAATATTGAGAAAAATTTAACTGGGAAAATTGAAAATTATTATTATTATATAATATATTATATAAAATGCTCCTGAATTTTCACAATGTTCCAAGAAAATAGGGTAACAATTTTTTTTAAATAAAATTAAAATAGGTACCATATTTTTATGAAATGAATTTTCAACAAAATAGTAATTTTTCAATGAAAGAGATGATTTTTTAACTGAAATGATGAATCTTCAACAACAACAAAAATGAATTTTTAACAAAGTAGTTTAACTTTCAACCCACATGTTGACTTTTTCAACCAAAAAAGATTAAATTTCTACTAAAAAAAAAGAAAAGGATCTTCAATAAAATACATGAACCTTCAACCGAATAGTGGAAATTTTCAACTAAAAAAAAATCAATTTTCAAGCAAAAGTGGAATAGTTAAGTTTTCAGTTAAAAAGATTAATTTTTGAACAAAAAAGAAGAATTTTCAACTGAAATGATGAATCTATAACAAAAAAATTAATTTTTAACAAAGCAGTTCAACTTTCAACCAAGTATAGTTGAATTTTCAATCAAAAAGATTAATTTTCTACCAAAAAAGACGAATTTTCAACCAAATAGTTAAATTTTCAGCTAAAAATATCAATTTTCAAACAAAGAGATGAATTTTCTACTAGAAAATATCAATTTTTAACCAAAGAGATGAATTTTTAAATTAAGTTACGAATCTTCAACCAAAAAAAATGAACCTTTAATAAATTAGTTAAATTTTCAACCAAGTATAGTTGCATTTTCAACCAGTAAACATAAATTTTTAAGAAAGTATTTCCACTTTCAAGCAAGTATAGTTAAATTGAAAAAAAAATAAACGAAAACTCTGAAGGTTGATATTTCACCCAAAAAAGATGTTTCTTTTTAATAAATAACAGTTGAATTCAATCAAGGAAGACGATATTTCAACGAAATAGTTAAATCCTCAACCAAAACAGATTAATTTTCAACATAGTAGTTGGAGTAGTTGAAACAGATGAATTTTCAACAAAAAATTTAGTTTTCTAGCTAAAAAGTTGAAAGTCTTATAAAACAGTTGACTTTTAAACTAGAAAAGATGAATTTTCAGCCAAGAGAGACAAATTTTCAACAGAATATTTAACCAAATAGAGGAATCTTTTAACCAAATAGTTGAATTTTCAACAACAAAGATCATTTTAATCCAAGAAAAATGAATTTCGACCAAAAAAGTGAGTTTTCTACCAAAAAGATGCATTTTCTATTCAAAAGGAACAATGTACAACAAAAAAGTTGAATTTTTGACCAAAAAAGATTACTTTTTAACAAAATAGTTGAATTTGCAACAAATAAGTTAATTTTCACACAAGAAAGATGAATTAAAAAAAACATTTTGATCTACATGATCGAATTTTCAAACAAAAAAGATTAAACCTCAATCAAAAACTGTTACATTTTCAACCAAATAGTTGAATTTTTAACCAAAAAGAACGAATTTTATATCTAAAAAGACGAATTTACAACAACACAGTTGAATTTTTTACCAATAGAGATGAATTTTGAATAAAGTAGTTGAATTTTCAACAAAATAATTAAATTTTCACTGAAATAGTTGAATTTTTAACCGTAAGAGATATGTGCTGAACCAACAATATTATAGTAGACTTTTTAACCAAAAAGTTTAGTTAAGTTTCCCCCCAAAATAGTTGGATAGTTCAGGCGAAGAAACGCGAAAGAGGGGGAGTTTCTTCAAAACAGGAGAAAAAAGAGGAATTCTTTAAAAAATGGGGAAAGAGTGCGAAGCCTGTAAAGGATTGCACGAGATTCCACGCGGGATTGTAAGAAGAGGATGGAATTACAAGGGATTACTAAGTATTACATGGGATTGCGAAGGACTGCATGAGATTTCACATGCTTGCAAGCAGTGTATAGGGTTACAAGGGATTGTAAAGGATTGCAAAGGATAGGTTGTAATTGTAAAAGATTGTATGAGATTGCATCGGATTACAAGGGATTGCAAAGGATTCCATGATATTTCACGGGTTTTCAAGCAGTGCATGGGGTAACACGAGTTGTAAAGGATTGCAAAGGATAGGTTGTGATTGCATGATATTGCAAGAAATTGTAAAGGATTGCATCGGATTACGAGGGATTTTAAAGGATTGCATGAGATTTCACATGATTTCAAGCAGTGCATGGAATTTAACATGATGGCAAGCAGTGCACGAGATTGTAAAGTATTGCATGAGATTACAAGGGTTTGCATGTGATTACATCGGATTACAAGGGATTGTAAAATATTCCATGGGGTTACAAGGTATAGTAAAGTATTGCATAATTGCATGAGATTACAAGCGATTGTAAATGATTACAAAGGATAGCATGAGATTACAAGGGCTTATAGAGGATTCCAAGGGATCGTAAAGATCGTATTGCCTTGGATTATAAGGGATTGTAAAGGATAACTTGTGATTTCATGAGATTGCAAGCAGTGCACAAGATTACAAGGGACTGTAAAGGATGGTATATGATTGCAAGCAGTGCATGATATTACAAGGGATTGTAAAGGATTGCATCGGATTACAAAGGAATGTAAGGGATTACAAAGAATAGCATGGGATAGCATGAGATTTCCAGCAGTGCATGAGTTTACAATGGATTCCAGAGGATTGCAAGAGATTGTAAAGAATTGCATGGGAGTACAAGGGATTGTTAAGTAGTCCATGGGATTACACGGGTTCGCAAGCAGTGGATGAAATTACAAGGGATTGTAAAGGATAACATGAGATTGTAAGCAGTGCATGAGATTACAAGGGGTTGTAAATAATTGAATGGAATAACCAGGGATTGTAAAGGATTGCACGAGATTGCAGAGAGTGTACACCAAAGAGCAAAAGTAATTAATCTCTCGGGAAAAACGGAACAAAAAGGTGTCCAATGGATCCTATTCTCACGGGAATACAACAATACTCTTTACACTTACTGTTCTCAAGTCCATCGATGGATCTAAGAGTTGATCATTGCACAGTAATTCTACTTTATCCTCCGCCAGAGAAGAGTTATCAGCATTAGAATCTGTGTTTGCCCTATCACCAGCAGGAGATCCACTAGAAACAGTATTGCCACCTGCTACTGAACCCGAGTCACTTCCAGCCCCTAAAACTTTGTCGTATACATGCTCGGCAACTTTTCGGATTTGAATGAAATCATTGGCAATTAGGCGATCTCTGAAAAAAATGTACGAACATGATCATTCCCATCATTGGATAAATTAAAGAAACAATACTTTTGCACTACACATTTCAAGCTACTTACTTCTTTAAACTCTTAACACCGGACGTGGAATGCGGTAGAAGGTAAAACGGAATTTTAATGAATTTTGGTAAATTTTTATCGACCACGATGTCTCTGACCCAAGGTGGTACAGTGTCATTTAAAAGTACGCCCTCTGTTTCCCCTCCAGCATCTTGCACAAGTAACCTGTACAAAGTTCTACCTCCTACTTCACTGTGAAATTAATTCGAATTATTTTACAGAGGTTTCTAAAAAGATTTTTGAACGCTTCAGTTAGAAATTAAAAAAAATACCTAAAAATAACGGGTGTGTGGCCAGGTACCGAAAAGTAAGGATTGCCGCCTCTTGTATGCCTTGGAACATTGCCGTCATTACTATTAGTTTCATTTTCATCTTCGGCATGCAAAGGCCTCCACCACTGTTCCAAAAGAGCTTGAAGAAGTAGATTTCCATAATTAACTTTTTGATCAACTGCATCATCTTCGGCTAAACCAGTTTCTTTTGCTGATACCCATGCAGAGAAACAGTCATTTTCATCCTGACCCAAGTGGATAGTTAACATCTAGACACATAATATAAACAGATAGTGTATTTTTAAAGGGTATAGAGATAGAGGATTTGTATGTGTCGCACACTGGGAGAAAATGCATTTTTTTCGTTCAATAAAGTCTACAACCTTCAGTTTTGCCCCGATTTGCAATTTTTTAAAAATTATAGTGCGCTAAAATTCAAAGAGCACCTTGGTCACAGATTTTTTATTTCTAATTTGTTTATTCATTATATTTTTACTCAAAGTATGAGAAAATCGAGATTTTACACAAAATAATTCTTTTCTCTTCAATAACGGTTTGCATATCATGAAAATCATCTTCAGTCAACGCAAGGGTACTCTCAGAATATAAATAATTTGATTATTTTATGTTTCAATTATAATAAATAAATTAAAATACTTAAAATACTTTATATTATTGAGAGAGCGATTGTGAGTCACAACTTCTATAAAAAATTAACAATTTGGAACTTGTGGTATTTTAATTTCGGATTTCCCTTTATCATCACGGCCATACCACGCTGAAAAACCCAGTTCTCGTCAGATCACTGAAGTTAAGCAGCGTTGGACGCGGTTAGTACTTGGATGGGTGACCATTCAAGAATACTGACATGAGTGCTGTTGGCACATCGTGGGTGTGGTGAGCCCACACTTGTAGTTATTTATAACTACAAGAAAAACCTAGAAACACTACCCGAATCGGGTAGTGTCACGCCTACCCTGAAAGGGAAATGGTTTAATGGTATATATATCTGAATTGATTCAGATATTCTTAAACATAATATATGTTCAATTATATTTGTTAAAATGCAACAATTGTTGATCTTGTAAGCGAACTAAATAAATAAATATAAGACTTCGGCACTTTGACCTAGAAAATAATTTTTTGCACTAAAACTGGTTTAAATCTTTGTGAGAGAGATTTTCAGTCACTATTTCTATATAAAATTAACAACTGTTATTATTTAATTTAAAATATCACTAAATTTCCATGTATTTAAAAAATATTGTAATTTTTGTTGAAAAAATTTCTTATTAGCTGAAAATACTTCAAATTATTGTGAGAGTGATTATCAGTAACAATTTCTATAAGACATTCACAATTATAATTGTTATAAACAATTTTTGTGTAAAATTGTTTTTTGGTGATTTTTTCAATTTCGGATTTCCCTTCATCATCTGAATTGATGCAGATATTCTTGAAAATAATTAGATTCAATTATACTTGTTAAAATACAACAATTGTTAATCTCAATTTTCTCATACTTTAAGTAAACATATAATAAATAAACAAATAAAAAATATGTGACCAAGGTGCTCTTTTAAATTTAGCGCACTACAATTGAAAAAAAATTATTGCAAATTGGGACAAAATTGAAGGCTGTAGATTTTTTTGAACGAAAAAAATACATTTCCTCCCATTGTGATGTCATAGCCACTTAGAGTAATTAGAAATTTCATGAAATGTCTAGACAGTTCATGAACTGCTATCGGATTGTGTAATAATCGACAATTAAACAATCTGTCTAAAATTTGTAGCCGTTTCATCAACTGCTCAAACACCTTTGGGAACATTTAAAAACGACGTCAAACTTCTGGGGGGGGGGGGGGCGCAGAATGTGAAATTGCACATGGAAAATATAAATAACGATTTTCTGAAATACTTGAAAAAATGAAAATTACTGATTTTATTTTACAAGTATTTCAATTCAAACTTCACACGCTTTCCTCTACATCCCTCTTTATCCCTTTTTTTTAAAATTCCCCCTTTTCCCCCCGTTTTAAAGAAACTTCCCCCTTTTCGCTTTTTGGTTCAGAATCCCTCTCTTTTGGTAAACAATTCTACTACTTGGTTGAAAATTGAACTATTTTGTTCAAAATTCCCTTTTTCTTGGTTGAAAATAAATTTTTTGAACTGAAAACTTAACTATCCCATTTTTGGTTGAAAATTTATCTTTTTTTCGTTAAAATTCGACTCTTTGGTTGAAAATGTACTTTTTTGTTGAAAAGTCATATTTTTAGGTTGAAAATTCAACTGTTTTGTAGAAAATTCGTCTTTTTGGTTTAAAAATTCAACTGTTTTGTTAAAAGGTCGTCTTTTTGGTTTGAAAGTTCTATTCCTTTGGAGAAAAATTAAAACTATATGGTTGAAAATTAACTTTTTGGTTGAAAATTCTTATTTTCGGGTACAAAATTCAACTGTTCTGTAGAGAATTTTCCTTTTTCAATTGATAATTTAAAAATTTGGTTGACATTTTTTCCTTTCTTAAATGCAAAATCTGCAACTGGTTGGTTAAAAATTAATATCAACTATTACGTTTTCCGTGAAGCATTCACCTTTTTTGGTTAAATTTGACTATTTTTTATAAAGAATGTAATTTTGGTTGAAATATCAACTATTATATTTTTGGTTAAGAATATTTTTTATTAAAAATGCAACTACTTGGTTCCAAGTTGAATTTCTTTGTTAAAGATTCATTTTTTTGTTGAAGATTCATCATTTAGTTGAAAATTCGGATATTTTGTAGAAAATGTAATTCTTTGTTACAAATTCAACTATTTTCTTTAAAAAACTCACCTTTTTGTTCGAAACTTAAACTGTTTTGTTGAAATTTCTTTTTTTTTTGTGTGTGTAAAAAATTCGCCCTTTTCTTTTGAAAATTCAATTTTCTTCTAAAAAAATCGTCTTCTTGGCTTGCAAATTCAACTGTTTGGTTCAAAATACCACGGTTTTTTGTTAAAGTTTCACCTTTTTTGTCTAAGAACTCAATCAATTGGTTGAAAATTCGCTTTTTGGTAGAAAATTAAACTTCTTGGTAGAAAATTAAACTTCTTGGTTGAGAATTCATCTTTGTAGGTTGAAGATTCAACTATTTGGTTCAAAATTTAACTCTTGTGTTGAGAAATTAATTATTTTGTTGAAAATTCAACTCTTAGGTTGAAAATTGAAATAGTTTGCCGAAAATTCGTTTAGCAACAACAAATCTAACAAATTCAATTGTTTGGCTAAAAATGCAACGGTTTTTGGTTGACGTTTAATATTTTTTGTTTTAAATTAGACCATTTGGTTAAAAATTCAACTATTTTGTTGAAAAGTCATCTTTTTTGGTAGAAAATTCAACTGCTTTGGTACAAATTTGTCTATTTGGTTGAAAATTCATCATTTTGACTAAAAATGTATCTCTTTGGTGGAAAATGAATATTTTTGGGTTGAAAATGCAACTGTTTTGTAGAAAATTCATCTTTTTGGTTGAAAATTTGTCTTTTTTTATTAAAAGTTGAAATACTTTATTAAAAAATCATATTTTCCGTTGCAGAGTCATCATTTTAGTTGAAAATTCATATCTTTAGTTGAAAAATCATGTATTTAGTTGAAAAATCGTTGTCTTTTTTAGGTTAAAATATCAAGTATTATATTTTTTGTTGAGAATTCATCTTTTTGTTGGAAATTCAACGTTATTGGTTGATGTTTCATCAGTATTTAGTTAAAAATTGATATTCTTTGGTCGAAAATTCAACTGTTTTATTGAAAATTTGTCCGTTTGGATTGAAAATTAATCTTTTTTTATTGAAAATTTAACTGTCTTCTAACAAATGCAATTATTTGGCTCAAAATGGAACTGTTTTTGGTTGAAGTTTAATATTTTTTATTTGAAAATTAGACCATTTGGTTGAAATTCGAAAATTTTTTTTTAATTCAACTATTTTGTTAAAAAGTTATCTTTTTTTGTTCGAAAATTCAACTGTTTTGTTAAAAATTGGTCTATTTGGGCAGAAAATTCATCTTTTATGGTAGAAAAGTAAAACACTTTTTCACATGGAAAATCGTTCTATTATTTAAAAAACTAAAAACGGTCAAAGAATATTGTTTTCTTGGCTCTATTACGCATGCTTCCTAAAAATGCTCCCCGAATTTTAAATAATATTAATACTTTAAAACAACCAACGCCTAGGGTTAAGTGATGAACTCTAGCTAGCAGTTCATGAACTATCTAGACATTTCATGAAATATCTAACAATTACACTAAGTGGCTACGACATATATACTTTTTAAGGATACGCACCCCAGTCTTTAAATCAACGTTGAACCAATTCGGAACATAAACTGTTTTGTTCCTATTTTTTATTTCTTGATCAAAATCGACATGTCCTAGGTCCTCAACTTTGCAAGCTTTTAGTACATCGTACAATGCTACATTTTCTTCTGTGTCTTTTGATAAAACATGCCGCCTATCGTTTAACACATAACATTGTCTTATAGCCGGTCCGCCCAATATACTTTGCACTGGTTCCGTATTCTGTGGTATCATTCCTCCTACTGCATTTCCAATGCTGTCCACACAATAATCTCCACATTGGTCCCCTCGAAAGGATATACTCTAGAATTGAAAATTAGTTTTATCAAGCTTAGAGATTGTCTAGAAACTACGTTATCAATTTGAAGAATAGAGGGGGTCACGCCAAAAACTACGGTTAGTAATAGGTTGGGGTGTCCCCCACTGGGGGGGGGGGGGGGGCCTCCACTGAAAGTAACGTTACGAACTTGGATAACGTTTTGTACGTTTAGTATCGTTCCAAATCTTCCGAAATTCTAGAAAATGCATTATCCTAGAAGAATATTTTAAACGCCTTAAAATCCCTTAAAATTATGAAATTAATGAATAATTCCTAGGAATCTTTTTAAATTACCTAAAACATTTCAAATTAAAAGCTCTTGAAAATGCCTTAGACGTTTTAAAAATACCCTAACATCTTAAAACCCCTTAAAATTATAGAAATATATTTTAAAAATTTCGGAATCTTTAAAATTACCCTGAGATATTTCAAAAAAATTCATGTCAATTCAAAAATAATTATAAAATATAAACCGATTAAAATGTGATTTGCGAAAAAAGTGACTAATATCGACTGTGTGGCAGCTCTAATTATTTTTTGCAGTTACTTCTTACAGAAATTATCTGATTTGCTACTTTTTTTTCAAAATTCTTGACTCTTGGAAGCTTTGATCTTTTTATAAATTTTTTTAAAGTTCCATTATGGGCTGCAAATAAGGCACCATAGGAACCAAATCTTGAAAATAGGGTACTTTAGGGACCTTAACTGAATATAGGGTACAATAGGGGATATAGGGACCAGTATGTGAGGCCTGCACTATTGACACTATTTTTCGATCTCTGAAGTGAGTCCGAACTCTGTTATTGGTTAAATGTCTGTCTTTATGACTTACATAATTGTTAATTGTAGATTCACTAGTTGCCACCCAAATACTGGATTGGTCGGGAGTCATAACCATTTTTAAGATAGGAGCATTTTCTTCACAGATCAGGGTATATCGTTGTGGATTCTTCAGTTCTGTCATTATTATCTTTTTATCCCTACCACCCGATATAACATGGCTGAATGTATCATTCACCTAAAACACACCCAAAATCTGTACTCTCTTCTTCTATAATTTCTCGCCACTAAAATCGTTCATCTTTCCTAAAATAATTACCAGTAATGCCCAAACACCTTCAGTGTGCACTTTGATTGTTTGCACACAGCGTTGTTGACCGATAGACCACAATTTAATAGTGCCGTCGGAACTGGCAGATAAACACTGAGTACCTTCTTTGTTCAAAACTAATGCCTTTATATTGTCTGTGTGACCTTTCAACTTCATTTGTTTAATACAAGTTCTAGGATCCCAAACCCGTAGTACCTTTTCAGTGCTTCCACTTACTATTACTGAACCAGAAGGGTTCATAGCCAAACTGTATATGGAATCCTTGTTTCCGGAAAGGGAAGATGCTGTAAATAAGGTTTACTTATAGGAGGAGTAGAGTAAAAATCTAAAACCTAAAATTAATAGAACTACGCTTTGTAGTAACCGGTGCCGGATTTACACCAGAGGCCAAAAAGGCAATGGCCTAGGGTAGTACATTTTTAGGTGCAGCTTAGAATTTTTTATTATTACAGAGCACGCCTCTTTTCACCCGTATTGTTTTTTTTGCTTTCAAACTCTGCAATAAAAAAACCTAGTAATGAAAATTGAAAAAGGGCGGCAAATTTTTAGGGGCGGCTTAGATTTTTTTGACCATTACAGAACACGTCTATTTTAACTTGTACTGTCTTTTTTTTTTTGCTTGTTAACTGTGTAATCGATACAAAATAGTAATAAAAATTGTAAAAGGGGGGTAAATATTAGGGTTGCCTGAGACCTAAATCCGGCTCTGGTAGTAATAATGATTGTTTGGGGAGCGTCCATTAATTACGTAAAGCTTTATGGGAGGGAGGGGTGCAGCAAATTTTACGAACCCTTACTTGGAAGGGGGGGGGGGGGGGGG
>CAKNYM010053213.1:480145-491384 GCA_932195095.1 Andricus curvator
CCCCCCCCAAAGCATTTCTTACGTAACTTACCTCTTTCTAATCCCATAACATTTTCTAAATCATGTGAAAATTCCTTGAAATCCTTTGAATTCCATGGATATAATACATAATCTCGTGAAATCCATTTAAAAAGGTTGTACTCCCTGGAAAAACCCTAAAATCCTTTAAAATCTGTGGAAATCCCTTAAAATTCTTTGATATTCCGTGAAATCTGTTGAAATACTTAAAATCGCTTGAAATCTTCAAAATCCCATAAAAACCCTTATGATCATTTGAAATTCGTGGAAATTACTTAAAATCTCTCAAAATCGGGTTAAATCCTGGAAAATCCGTGAAAAATTTCGAAATATTACGAGATCCCTTAGAATCTTTGAAATTCTTTTAAAATTCATCGAAATCTGTAAAACCCATTGAAATCTTTAAAATCCATGGAAATCGTTCTGAATCTCTAGAAATCCCTGAAAATATTTTAAAAGCCATTGAAATTACTCGAAATCTCTTTAAATTCTTTATAAAATGAGTAAATGCATTTTCCTTTGTCATCTCATAAAATTATTGAAACCCTTTTAAATCTCTTAAAATCCGTTAAATTCCTTTGAAGTTCTTGCAAATCTTTTGAAATATGGTGGAACTGTTTAAAATCCTTGAAATCTTCAAATTTCCTTAAAATCTCTAAACATCGGTTAAAATCATTTGATTTCGTGCAATACTTCGACATATTACGAGATCCCTTGAAATTCCTTTAAAATGCATTGAAATCTTTCAAATCCGTGGAAATCATTCTGAATCTATTGAAATCCCTTACAACATTTTTAAAAGCCACTAGCATTACTCGAAATTTCTTAAAATCATTTATAAAATTCGTAAACATACATTTGAATCTTTTGCAATCTCTTAAAATCCTTTGGAATCGCATAACATCATTGAAACCCCTTTAAATTTCTTAAAATTGCAATTCCTTTAAAATCCCTTCAAATTCTTTGAGATTCCGTGAAATCTTTTGAAATACTTGAAATCGCTTGAAATCTTCAAACTTCCATAAAAATTCCTTATAATCCTTTAAAATCTGTGGAAATTCCTTAAATTTCTAAAAATCGGTTACTATCCTTGAAATTCCGTAAAATATTTCTAAATATTACGAGATCCCTTGAAATCTTTAAAATTCTTTTTAAACCCGTAGAAATCTATAAGAACCGTGGAAATCTTTATGTGTCTCTAAAAATCTCTTAAAATATTCTAAAAGCCATTAAAATTAATAGAAATCTCTTCAAATTGTTGATAAAATCAGTAGATATATTTGCCTTTGACATCCCATAAAATTATTGAAACCACTTCAAATCTCTTAAAATCCGTTAAAATACTTTCAAGTCCTTGCAATTTTTTTTTAATCTGGTGGAACGATTTAAAATCCTTGAAATCTTCAAAATTCCATAAAAATACCTTAAAATCCCTTAAAATCCTTGAAATTTCGTGAAATATTACGAGATCCCTTGAAATTTCTTTAAAATGCATTGAAATCTTTAAAATCCATGAAAATCCCTTTAAAAAATTTTAAAAGCCACTAGAATTACTCGAAATTTCTTAGAATTCTTTATAAAATCCGTAAATATACATTTGGATCTTTTGCAATCTCTTAAAATCATTTGGCATCGCATAAAATCATTGAAATCCCTTTAAATATCTTTAAATCCGTTAAAATTCTTGCAAATCTTTTGAAACCCCTTAAAATTCTTTGAGATTTCGTGATATCTTTTGAAATCCTTAAAATCCTTGAAATTCCGTGAAATATTTCTAAATATTACGAGATCTTTTCAAATCTTTGAAATTTCTTTAAAATGCATTGAAATCTTTAAAATTCGTGAAAATCTTTCTGAATCTCTAGAAATCCCTTAAAATCTTTTAAAAGCCATTAAAAATATCGAAACCCCTTTAAAGCACTTAAAATCGGTTAAAATCCTCTGAAATCCTTGCAAATTTTTTGAAATCCCGTGAGATCTTTTGAAATCCTTGAAATCGCTTGAATTCTTCAAAATCCCTTAAAATTCCTTGAAAATCCGTGGAAATTCCCTAAAATATCTCAAAATCGGTTACAATCCTTGAAATTTCGTGAAATATTACGAGATTCTTTAAATATTTAAAATTCCTTCAAAATGCATTGCACTCTTTCTGAATCTCTTGAAATCCCTTAAAATCTTTTAGAAGCCATTAAAATTACTCGAAATCTCTTAAAATCCTTTGACATCCCATAAAATCATCGAAGTCTCTTTAAATCCGTTAAAACCCTTTAAACTCCTTGCAAATCTTTTGAAATACGGTGAACTCTTATGATATCCTTGCCAATTCTTTGAGATCCCGTGAAATCTTTTGAAATCCTTAAAATTGCTTGAAATTTTCAAAATCACATAAAAAATTTACAATAGTTTAAAATACGTGGAAATTCCTTAAATCTCTAAGAATCGGTTAAAATCCTTGAAATTCCGTGAAATATTTCAAAATATTAAGAGATAACTTGAAGACCCTTAAAACCTTGTAAAATCCGTTGAAAAAGCTGAAACTGTACTAGGTAATTTCTTTAAACTGTTGAAATCTTGTAAAATAATTTGAAATCTGTTGAACATCTCGTAATCCTTTAGAATCATTGAAATACCCTAAAACTTCTGTAATGCCCTGCAATCTTTTGAAATCTTTAAAAATCCCTAAAAAGCTTTAGAAATCCCGTAAAAATGTTGTAATTCTTTGAAATACTGTGTACTCCTTTGAAATCCCTTAAAATCCCTTTAAATCTGTTGAAATCCTTTCAAATCACAGGAAATATTTCAAATGTTATGAAATCCCTTTTCATCTATTGAAATCTCGTTTACAGTGAAAATAATTGATATATTGAGTAAAAAATATAAAACGTTACGTAAGGCGGGGTAGGGGGTCACAGATATCTTACGAATCCTTAAGATAGGGGAGGAGGAGGGGGTATATAGTTTAAAAAATCATCCTTACGTAATTCATGGACGTTCCCTTAAGAGAATGAACTTACTCGTTACGGTATTATTACTCGCTGTTAAAGCTGTGAGCGTGTTTACATCCCATAGAAAAATTGCTCTATCCAAACCTGCACTCGCCACTTGTTCTTTATCTTTTGCATAGGCTAATGACTTAACATAATCTTTGTGCGTTCTCAACGTGGACATGCAAAATCCTTTATGCGCACTCCACACTTTGACTGTAGTATCTGAACTAGCAGATATGACTGAAGAATATAATTTAGAGGATCATTAAGAAGAATAGTTAAATGTATAAGAAATTAATACATTAAAAGAATATTGTTATCAAGTCATGAACTATTCTAAATTAATGAGTTCTTGTAATTTGCGATAGCGTGCTGCACTTAAAAGAATAGAAGGTTGATTTGTATCTTGAATATACTCTTTTATAATAATATCTTAATTTGTAGAAAGCAACTTTTAAAAATACATACGATTTTTTCCCCCACAACATAAAACAATATCATTGACCCAGTCTGTATGATGTTCCAGTGATTGAATGTAGGGATCATTAATATTTGCGCAGTTCCACATCCTAATAATACTGTCCCTGCCTGCTGAATATAACCTGTGCAGGATAGGGTCATATTGAAGGGAATTCACACCAGCCCTGTGCCTCCTTTCTATTTCGTCTCTTACAACCATCGAAACCTGTACAAAAGATGAAAGAAACACGCATGTAGGTAATAATGTAAAAATGATGTAATATATAATTTTAGATCAGGCCTCCGACTCACTTCAGAAACCGAAAATAGTGTCACAAATTTGAAAAAATAGTGTAAAAATAGTGTCATAAAAGTTTTCAAGTATTAAACTTAGATGTAGTCGGAATTTAAAAGTGTATAGTCTGAAATCAAAAAGGTTGCAATGAAAAATAATATTTATTTTTTAAGCAAAACTTCCAGGTTTTTGAAAATTCAACTATTTTGTTGAATATTAATCTTTTTGGTTTGAAAATTCATTTCTTTTTGTAGAAATTTAATTTTTTTTTGGTTGAAAAATCTGTTTCTGTGGAAAATTAACTTTTTTGTTGAAAATTCATTTCTTTTTGTAGAAATTTAATTTTTTTTTGGTTGAAAATCTGTTTCTGTTGAAAATTAACTTTTTTGTTGAAAATTGAACTGTTTTGTCGTATTTTCGGCTTGAAAATTCAACAATTTGATAGAAAATTTAACTAGGATTTGGTTGAAAATTTATGTAATTTGTTGTAAAAAAAGGCATTTTTGGTAGAAAATCCATTTTTTGGTTAAAAATGCAACTGTTTGGTTGAATATTAAACTGTTTTAGTTGAGGATTCAAGTATTTGTTTAAAAATTCGCTGTTTTTTTGAGTTAAATCTAATTGTTTTTATTTTTGATTCAAATATTTTTCGATTGAAATATCAACTATTACATTTTTCGTTGAAAATTTATCTTTTTAGGTTAAAAATTCAATTTCTGGTTGTCTTATTGGTTTGGAATTTCAACAATTCAAAAAAAAATTTTCTTGAGTAACAAATCTTTTTTTGGTTGAAAATTCAACTATTTTGTTGAATATTCATATTTTTTATTTTATAATTCATCTCTTCCGGTAGAAATTTAATTTTAGAATAAAAATGAAACCGCCTGGTTAGAAATTAATATGCTTCTGTTAAAAATGAACTTTTGTGTTGAAAATTCAACTGTTTTTGTTTAAAATTTCAACTATTTAGTTAAAAAATTTTAGAAACGAAAAAATATAAGCTCAAAATAAATCAAATAAAATGTGGACTAGCATCACATCCACTGTTCGAACTATTTAGTTGAAAATGTATGTAATTTGTTCGAAAGTTGTCTTTTCTGGTAGAAAATTAATCTTCCTGGTTGAAATTTCAACTGTCTGGTTAAAACTTTATGTATTTTGTGAGAGAATTAATCTTTTTTAGTAGAAAATTAATCTTCTTTATTGAAAATTCATCATTTTGGTTGAAAATTTAACTGTTTTGTAGAAAGCATATCTTTTTGGTTAAAAATGCAACTGTTTGGTTGAAAATTAACATGTTTTGGTTGAGAATTTAACAATTTTTTTCGAAATTCGTCCTTTTTATTCAATTTAACTGTTTTTGATTTAAAATGAAAAATTTCTTGGTTGAAATATCAACTATTACATTTTTTGTTGAGAATTTATCTTTTTTCATTGAAAATTCAACTACTTGGTTGAAAGCTGGACTACTTTATTAATTTCCGGCATGTTGTGATTCTTTGAGATGGCGGACACATTATATTAGCTAATTAGCGAAGAAGTTGAAAAATATTTTTTAACAAAATGTAAAGAAATAGTGGCATTAGCGGATAATTGTGAAAAAATAGTGTATTTAGTGTCATTTTTTTCAAAATAGTAGCAAAATAGCGTTATCGCTCAAAAAAAGTGTTAAATAGTATCAATAGTATGGTGAGTCCGAGGCCTGCTAAATGGGAATAAGTCAATATAACGTAATATTTATTATTTTAATCAGGCAAGATAAAAAAAAGATCCATCTGAATATCAGTATCGGAAGACTGCGTTTTATCCACCCATACACTATGAAATGTATACGAAAATTCTGAAAAAATTATTGCTTTCCTCTATGGTAAACGGTCCAGTAATCGTGATGCCTATTTTCTTGCTTTTTATTTATTTTGAATGCATTTAGTTTCCATTTACTACTATAAAAAGCTAAAAATAAATGTTTTTTATCATTAAATGTTGTTTTTAAAATATTTGTTAACAATATATTTAAATTATAATCAAGATTCACGGTTATTGGGACCCTCACGATTACCGGAACATTTACCTTAAACATTCTGTTCTTGAATTTTATTTTGTTAATTAGTTGTATTCGATGTTGGACCAGACCAGAAAAAGTATCCTTCCAATATCCTTATCGGAAGACTGCATTTTTTTCACCCACGCCGCCTAAAATGTATGGTTTTCCAATTTTCTTTCACTAATTATCTTGTTTGTACTCAATGTCCTACAATACAAGAAAAAGTTTCATCCCAATATTCTTTTTCGAAGTCAGCATGTTATATAATATTCGGAAAAAAACTGTCCTCTAAATATCGGATTTAAAAATTTTACTTTATTTATTACTTTTACTTGATGTTCAACAACAGCAAAAAAAGTTTCATTCCAATATTGTTTTTGGAAGACTGCGTTTTGTCTACCCACGCACTTTTTCGTACATTTCAGAGGGCGTGTCTGGATAAAACGCAGTCTTCCGATAAAGATATTAGGATTAATCTTTTTTTGCTGTTGCCTAAAATCAAATACAAGTAATAAGTGAAAGAAAATCCGAGAACCGAGCATTTCGAGAAAAATGTTAGCATTTTTTCAGAATTTTTGTGTACATTTCAGGGTGCGTGGGTGGATAAAACGCAGTCTTCCCAATAAGGATATTGAGATAAAAATTTTCTTGTTTTGTTGGACATCAAGTATAAGTAATTAGTGGAAGAAAATATGAGAACCGAACGTTTAGAGGAAAGTTCTAATTTTTTCCAAATTTTCGTGCATATTTTAGAGTGCGTGGAGGGATAAACCGCAGATTTTTTATTCAAATAAAAATCTTTTTGTGGTGTTGCCTGAAATGCAATAAAAGTAATTTATATACGAAAATTCGAGAACCCATTGTTTAGTTATTACCATCTAAAATCATATACTACTTTATTTTCTGAATAATTGGATACCCAAAAATTGATTTGAGTAATTACATTTTTTTTTTATATTTTCGTTTATAAACTTTGGGAACTTCAGTAACATTATGTAGATAGTAATATTGATATAAATAGTGTTGGGTAAGTTCCTAAAAACAAGAAACTCGTTACTGTTGCAAGTTACAAAATTTTTAAGTTACTCGCTCTCCCATTTTTTGCAACTACTTATATTTATGTGAAACATCACGATATCAGTGTAGACTAGGGTGGACCAAATTTATACCTGTAAAAATTCGACTTTCGAAATTTTGTGGCCCCCCCCCCCCCCCCCAATTTGTTCGTTTTCCAGAAAAAGAAAATTGGTAATTTTTTTTCGTTTTTTCAACGTTAACTCGCGCTCCCGGGCTTTTGAAATTAACATGGGGTTTTAAATGGGAAAAGCTCGGTTTTCGAAAAAATGAAAAACTTGTTATAAACTTTTTATGAATTAAAGTATGTATAGTCATCTCTTAAGGAATTTTCAAGGTATAATGTCCACCCAATAACTATTAATGTTGACCCCTCCAATACCCTTTTATTGTGCCCGGAAAATGCTCAAAAAATGCAAAATAGCAGTTTTCTATCAAACTCATGCTAAAGACGGTATTTTTCAAAAAATTTTCAACATGAATTATTTTTAATCGATAATTGACGAGTTTCCAAGTACTTTTAAAAATAATGTTGTATTGTTTAAACAATTATTATTTATCTAAACCATTTTCTTTATTCCTGTAAGTCGTGAAAAGTTATTATCTTTCGGGATAAATGATATAAAGTTGACGAATTTTAAGAGAAGTACTTCTGGTTTAACATATTTTTTAATTATTTAGGCAATTTTCATTTGTTTAATAATTTTTTCTCCTTAATATCACAAAAAGTTATTATTTTTTGGAATCAATGACACAATTGACGAATGTTGAGAGTAATATAATTTTTAAGGATATTTGGTAATTATTTAAACAATTTTCATTTGTTTGAACAATTGTTTCCCCTGTAAAGCATACAAAGTTATTTTATGGATTTAATGACACAATTAACAGATGATGAGAGTAAAATTTTTCTTAAGGATATTTATGAGGGTGATATTTAAAATGTAATCATTCATTTGTATTTTATAGCTAATTGTGAAGAGAAATCTTGAGTTTCAACTCGATTTACCTAATACTGACGATTCTGAATAAAATTTACAAAAACGTCTTTTTTTCTCATGGGAAATACGTGTTAAACCTCATGGGGCTTGCGGAATCTCTAAATATAAAGGAGCGTTCACATATTACGTAACATTAAAAAGGGGGGTTCTTGTTTCGTTACGGTCTGCTATGTGGGGGTGGGGGGTGTTTTTGACTCAAGTACGTAATATTTTAAATTTCTAAGAAAAGCGATGTTACTAAATATCTTCAAAATATCGAACATATCGTTGTCGAAAAACCTGACTGGATGCGACACTGCGTGAATATAACTTTTAGTGACTGTTTTCAGGTTGTTTATATATTAATAAAGATTTTTGAATTTTCTGCACCATCAATTTTGTATATCGAAATTTCCAAATAAATAATTTTACTCCATCATAAAATTTATTTCTAAATGTTTCTAAACATTATTGATAGAAGAGAAAATTTAAACTGTAAATGATTGTTTAATATTGGGATATAATTCTGTTCTTAACATTTTGCTAGGACACTATAATTTCTAATTTTTTTTACATTTTCAACGAGATAAGAAAAATTAAATTGTGGCAAAACCTTATTTTGAAGAATTCGATAAAAAATTTAGAAGCTTTTTAATAATTTTGAAAGATTTTGAGATTAAATTTTTTAAAAGATTTCTGGGAACATTTTAAATGGTTTAGGTTTAATTTCAGAAGAATAATGTTAAGTTTTAAAGATTTCAAAATGTGTGGAAAAAAATATAGAAGACTTTAAGACAATTCTTTTAATTATTCAGGATTTAAATTTTTATAGGCAAACTCAATTTCGCAGGGCGTCAAGAGAATGAAAAAAATATTCTTAAGATCCATGGGGAAATTTTTAATGATTTTTTTTAATGAATTCTAAGAGCAAATTAAAAATATTACAAAACATTTTCAATTATTTTCTAAAATTTTGAAAAAGAGTGTAAAAGATTTTGAAGCAAAATTTTGCCATAATACATAATTTTAGAACAAATTTGAGTATATTCAAGAGATACTTCAGAAGTTTTGAAAGGATTCAAAAATAATAAGAACTTATAAGATATTTTAGGAATTTTGTAAGGTTTCAAGAAAATGAAAAAGCTTCTTTAGGTTCCCAGAAAAAATTTAAATGATTTTTTATTTGAAAAAATTAATTTTAAGAGAATACTTTAAAAGATTTCAAAACATTTCAAAAGATTTCTAAAATTGTCAAAGAAGAATCTGAAAGATTTTCAGACAATTTTTTAAAATTTTGCTGAATTAAAAAAAAAATCACGAAAAATTTGAATAATTTAAAAATATTAGGTTTAAAAATTTTGAAAGGATTTTAAAAACGAATTTTCGATTTATGGGAAAATTTTTTATGATTTTTTATTTTAAAAAATGAACTTCAAGAGAAAATTGAAAAACATTTTAAAACATTTCAAAAGATTTTCTTAAATTTCGAAAAAGAGTAGAAGATTATGAAGCCAAATTTTTCAAATTGGTAAGATTAAAAAATAAACAAAAAAAAATCTGCCCGCTTCGCGGGCACATTCTCATAGCGCGCTTCGCGCGCGGCTCGCTTCGCTCGCAAGTTTCAGCGCGCCTAGGGCGCGCACCTTTTGGATCTCGCGCTTCGCGCTCGATTATATGTTTATCTCGCGCTTCGCGCTCGATAATGTATTGACCTCGCGCTGCGCGCTCGGACACATTTGTCGTCTAGGTTTTCACACTTCGTGTCCTCGCTAGTGCGCGCTTCGCGGGCTAATACTCTCTTAAAGCTTCATCGTTATGACCTGCTTTTGGTTTAATTATGTCAGTTTTACATAAAAAGAAGAACTAATTTACTTAAGGTTCTATCGACCTTAAGGAACACATTCTCATCACGACACTCGCGCTTCGCGCTCGATATTTCGTTTGATCATCATGTGAACCTCGCGCTTCACGCTCGTTTCTGTTCATCGTATAATAGAAACCCAAAAGTTCGCAACGACCATATGTTATGTTCAATCTTCTTCAGATAAAAATGACTAAAGTTGTATTTGATTTAAAATGAAGAAGGTAATTCCTTTACTTTAGCGTATATTTCCGTATCTTTATAATAAATCCTACAATCAGAAAGATTTTTTTCCAACTATCTGAAAAGGGGAGAAAAGACGTATTCAAGTCGTTTTGGAACATATATCTTGCTTTTTCATTCATAATCAAACCGACCCCTTGACTACCATGTGATTCCCTATCTACTCCTAACCATATTTAAAAACCGCTTTTCAACACCCCATTTTCTATGTTTCTACTTTCGCATCCCTTTTTCTTTGTCTCAGGTACACATAAAATATCTAGTTTCCTAGCATGCATAGTTTCTCGTAGTTCTCTTACTTTAAGATCATTCACTCCTCTAGCATTCCAAACACCCAGTCTCCATTCATCGCCTGAAACTCAAACTTTACGTTTACCGTGTGTATGCATTTAGTCAATCAAAGTTTCAGTCCAGTCCGAGGCTACTTTATTGTTTGTATTGTTCATGTTTAGATTGTACACCCAACTACCACCTTTATGCGCGAAATTTGTTTTGCGAGTTGAAATCATGTCCAAGTCAAGTAGTGATTCACCGTATAGTGGAGAGTCCAGCTCTAACGTCAGTCCCACGAAAACTTCTGTCAGGGGGGGGGGGCACAGTGGGATGAAATCAAAAAACGAGGTTCAAAATAACTTGTAGCTGGCAATTCTGAACCGATTTTGGATTTTTTTCTTCAGAAAAATTGAGCATCAAATTTTGAAGAGATTTATGTCGTCTAATTTTTGAATTTTTTTGTTTGTTTAAACTTTTATGTTAATGCAAAGAGTGAATAAAAAGTCGACTTTTTCGTTTTTTTTGTTTATCTTGGTGAAAATTTTTTTTCTATGATCAGCATTCCGAGACTTTATGCACGGGGGTAGCTGAAAGCAAAAAAAAATAATGCATTGTTAAGTTGATTGTTATGAACAAATTAACTTAACAAATAGTCTACTGTATGGATTCTTCGTTTGCAAAGTAAATTTTTGCGTTAAAATTACTTGCTTCCATCGACAAAATAATATTTTAAGATAAAAATTTGACATCCAATATTTTTAAATAATTTTATAAACAAATTATTTAAACAAAAGCCTAGTGTGGACATTTAAAGGCATAAAAAAATCATTTTTTCACTTAATTTTTCTCAAATTATATTTCCAGTGATGTTTGATTATGGAAAATTATATTTCGGTATTTTTCAATAATTTTATAAACAAATTATATAAACAAATGCCTAGTGTGGACATTTAAAGGAAGAAAGAAATCGCTTCTTCTCTTAATTTTCCTCAAATTATATCGCCA
>CAKNYM010053213.1:493794-532660 GCA_932195095.1 Andricus curvator
GGTCAAATTTTACACAAATCTAATACCTTCTCTAGATGAGAATGTAATAAAAATCGAGTAAATTCAAGAAAGATTTAGAAGATTTGAAGAGATTGTAAAAGAATTTTTAAAAAAATGCAGATTTTTTTTGAAGATTTCAAACCAAAACTTTAGAAGTTTTTAAAGAATTTTGAAAGGTTTCAAGTGAGTAAATAAATTTTCTTAAATTTCCTAGGAAAATTTGGAAGATTTTAAGGCAATTTTTTTACATTTTGAATGATTTTTCAAAATTTTAAGAAAAATTCGAGTCAGCTAAAAATATTTTTAAGAATTTAAGAGGTTTTGAATAGATTTAAAATATTTAAAATCTTTGAAGCATTTCCGAAAATTTATCAAATATTTTTTATTTCTTCCAAACTTCTTAAATATCTTTTAAAAAGGCTCGGAGTTTCTCCTAATATTATGTAAAATCCTGTAAAATAAATTTTTTTTTTTATGTTCTTGATTCTTTTTTGGCACATCTGAAATATTCAAAAATCTTTTCTAATTTTCTTAAAATTCCTAGAAAAATTTGGAAGATTTTAAGGCAATCTTTTTACATTTTGAATGATTTTTCAAAATTTCAAGAAAAATTCAGGCCAGCTAAATATATTTTTAGGAATTTAAGAGGTTTCGAATAAATATAAAATATTTAACAACTTGGAAGCATTTCCGAAAATTTATTAAATATTTTTTATTTCTCCCGAAATTCTAAATGTCTAAAATATCTTTTAAAAAGGCTCGAACTTTTCCTAATATTTTTTAAAATCCTGTAAAATAATTTTTTTTTTTTAATCTGCTAGATTCTTTTTTTACACATCTGAAGTATTCAATAATCTTTTATAATTTTCTCAAGAATATTAGAAAATTTATATTTATATAAGTTTAAAAACAAACTGATAATACTTCTTTTCTTGTAAGTAATTTAAATATTTGTGTATGTATACCATTAAGCCATTTCCCTTTCAGGGTAGGCGTGACACTACCCGATTCGAGTAGTGTTTCTAGGTTAGTTTCTCGTAGTAAATAACTACGAGTGTGGGCTCACCACACCCACGATGTGCCAACAGCACTCAGTTTTCTCGAAAGGTCACCCATCCAAGTACTAACCGCGCCCAACGCTGCTTAACTTCAGTCATCTGACGAGAACTGGTTTTTTTCAGCGTGGTATGGCTGTTGGCTAAATGATTTTAAATCATTATTATTATATTATATATATATATTAAATCATTTGACTAAAAAAATATTTAAAAAGCTTTCAGTGTTTCTTCAAAATATTGTTTTATTTATTTCTAAACAGCACTTGATCTTAAAAAAACCTTTTTTTCATTTAGAAAACGTCTATTATGAAATGTTACGGTCTGTTACATGCTGGAGGGGGGGGGGGGGTTAAAAAGGTCGAAAATAACGTTAAGTAATATGTGAAGGCTCCCTAATTTATTAAAAGGCGCATTTATTTTTTTGCGGATTTTAATAAATTTATGGACGATATGCATGAAAATACGAAAAAAAATTCCAATGCATTTTTGGACCACCCTACTGTGCAGCGGCCACCCTAGTAAAAGTCTTTATAAAATATGCAAAAATAATAAAAACAGATTTTTCAGACCCCTATGATGAATGTTTTTCTTTTAGTCAGATTTTCTTCGGAGGTGTCTCAAATTGAAGCGCGTGGCATATAGAATTGCAATAAAAAATTTAATTTGCTATTTTATATAGTCCAGTTTTTTTTGTTATCAGCGGTTAAAAACTACTAAAAAATGGAAAATTGCTCTTTTAGACCATTATGATGGAAGCTTTTCTTTTAGTCCTATTTTTGTCGGGAACAGCTCAAATTAAGGCTGTTGACATGCAGATGTTCAATAAAAAATAAAATTTGCTATGATGGGCACTTGCCGACCACTTCACAAACTGATTTGAGGTTATGGTTCCTCATATTAAAAATTTTCGAACGACAATAAAATATAGATTAAGATTGTATTGGCATTTTTAACTCCTCGTGAGATTAAATAGAGGCGCAAGATCAAGAAATTTCGATTCAAACTTTTAATCTATTTCAGTGTAAGCTTATTTATTAATTGTTACCGGGTAGCCAGTAAAGTCATAACTTCAAGCGCTCTCATTATACATACATAATGTAATTATAATTAAAGGTTTAATGGGTATTTGAGAACTTTTTACTCCATTGAACCTAATTTTCATCTCTCTCGTGTAGGGTGAGTGCAAAATATTAATTTCTTTCAACGCTTACACCCCTCCCTAGATTTTTGTTCTTTTCATCCAAAAATAAAAAATTATGGAACTCCCTCATCCCTTTATAAAATTCGATAAGCTTTTCAGCATCTCTAAAGAGCACTTCTCATCATAAAAGTGTTTAAAAAACATGGCATTCATATTGTAACATTTAAACAAATTTATTGGAAATGTATTATAGAATACCGGATCAAGTAATAACAATTATAAATTCAGATATTTATAGAAAATTTTCAAAGTGGGTCCTAAATAAAACCTAAAACAGTTAAGATATTGGATTTAAGATTTACGAAATTTGCATGCCAAAACTAATTTTCGGAATATGTAATAAAGCATGAAGAGTTATACTGGCTCGATAACCATTTTCTAGCATAGATAATCTAAACCTTAAGGTTTTGAGTACTGATTTTTTTTTAACTAAAAAAGAAAGTGGTAGTTATTACTTGAGTAGAAAATAAAAATGAATTACTGAAGTTTTAACATTAAAAAGTATATACCTGCACTTTCTTTCGGGCACTTTGCCCACCTGTCTTGTGAGCTGCCATTATGTTGGAAATCTTTTCTGTTTGACACAATCCAGGAAAACATTCGAAAACTAGCTGATCTTTGCAAAGCGTGTACACGCTTCAAGTATTGTCCATTTTTGAAGAACTCACATTATATGTAAATTTATTTGGAATTTTTCAATTATTTGTACTGCACGAACCGCTTTTTTTACGACTCGACAGTTTCTGACCGTGTGTGTGTGTTATCATGTGAATTTCCAGCATGGTAGAAATAAAAGGTTCGGACTTATAGTCCATGACGTAAACATGAAGGTGTGCTCAAACGTACGCCGCCATCTTTCTATTTCGTTCTTGGCGGATCATTCAAACTCAATATGTAAAAATATGATCAAGTAATTTAACAGGGTGGCCGCAGGTCAGAAAAAGCCTGAAAATCAGGGAATTTCTTTAGCAAGCACTTTAGGTAACTATAAAGAATAATCAGGACAGCCACACAGTCATTTAGTTCTATACCTGTTTCTGAATTTTCTTGAATTCTTTTGAAATCTTTTAGGGTATTTTAAAAGATTACAATGAATTTTTAATAGTCTGCAATTATTTGAAGGGATTCTAAATAATTTTTGTAGATGTTAGGGTATTATTAACCCGGCGTCATGGGGGTTGGGTCTGTGAGACCCGGCACATTTTATTTTGCTTGAAGTTCGGTTACTATGCGTGCGACGTTGCCGTTCTTTTCAGTAGCTGGAACTGCATATTACCTTTTTTTATTAATAAAGTACTGGTATAATTCATATCTAATAAGCGGGTCTATATGACCCACCCCTACGTCCGTGTAACACTTTTCCACCTCCATGACGCCGGGTTAACAATTCCAAGGAATTTTCAAGAGCTTTAAAAAGTTTCAAAGGATTTCAAAAGATTTGAAATATTTCAGGCCATTTAAAAATATTTCAATCATTAAAAGGGATTCCAAAGGATTTTAAAGATTTATGGCAGAATGCCCAGAGGAAGACCACCGAAAGAATGGTTAGAATCTGTAAATGAGACATTGATCCGTAGAGACATAAGAAGCCATAGGAACACAAGAGCTTGCATGAAAAAATGCATGGACGTGAAGGAAGCTAGAGTAGTATGCCAGGACAGAAAAGTGTGGCGACAAATAGTTTGTAAACAGAGTGACAGTAGAATGAATGACGCCTGAAACAAAGATCTTGGATACTAATGGGCCCAAGTGGAGAACCATACATAACAATTTTGTGAGGCTCTTCACTTGGGGTGATCGCTAGAGAGATTGATCAGCAACCTGGGTCGGAGCAGTGTTGCGGAGTAAACGTGTCATTTAAATAAATAACACGAGAATTCCAGATCAATCTAAAATATATATACCTAACACTTATATACCTATCCACCTCATAACTATATTCCTACCTACCTTATACCTATATACCCATATGCACACTACTATTCTCAAACCGAGCAAGTCACGCCTAACCCGAAAGGGAAATGGCTTAATGGTATAATAATAGGGTATTTTTAAAAATTCCAACGAATTTTCAAGAGCTTTAAAAGGTTTTAAGGGATTTCAAAGGATTTGAAATATTTTAGGGTATTTAAAAAGATTCCAAGGATTTTTCAATAGATTTAAATCATTTGAAGGGATTCCAACAATTTCTAAAGATTTTAGGGAATTTATAAAAATTTCAAGAATTTAAAAAAGTTGCAAAGGATTTCGTAAGATTTTAAACATTTTAGGGTATTTAAAAAGATTCGAAGGAATTTTCAAGAGCTTTAAAAAGTATCAAGGGATTTCAAAGGATTTAAAATATTGTAGGATATTTTAAAAGATTCTAAGTAGTTTTAAAAAGATTTCAATCATTTGAAGGAATCCCAAAAGATTTTAAAGATTTTAGGGAACTTAAAAAAATTCCAAGGAATTTTAAAAAGATTTCAATAATTTGAAGAAATTCCAAAAGATTAAAAAAATTATAGGGCATTTAAAAAAATTCCAAAGAATTTCAAGAGCTTTAAAAAGATTGAAGACATTTCAAAGGATTTGAAATATTTTAGGGTATTTTAAAAGATCCCAAGGAACTTGTAATAGTTTTCAATCATTTGAAGGGATTCCAAAGGATTTTAAAGATTTTAGGGTACTTTTAAAAATTCCAAGGCATTTTTAAGAGCTTCAAAAGTTTCAAGGAACTTTGTTGAAATACTTTAGGATATTTCAAAAGATTCTAAAGAATTTTTAATAGATTTCAATCATTTGTAGGAATTCCAAGAGTTTCTACAGATTGTAGGGAATTTATGAAAATTCCAAAGAATTTTCAAGAAATTTAAAAAGTTTCAAAGGATTTCGAAAGATTTGAAATATTTTAGGGCATTTAAAAATATTCCAAGGAATTTTCAAGAGCATTAAAAAGTATCAAGGGATTTCAAAAGATTTGAAATATTTTAGGGTATTTTGAAAGATTCCAAGGCATTTTAAATAGATTTCAATCATTTGAAGGGATTTCAAAAGATTTTAGGGAACTTAAAAAAATTTCAAGGAACTTTAAATAGATTCCAACCATTTGAAGGGATTCTAAAGTTTTAAGGGATTTCAACAAATTTGAAAGACTGTAGGGTATTTTAAAAAATTCCAAGAAATTTTTAATAGATTTCAATCGTTAGAAGGGATTTCAGAAGATTTTAGGGAATTTAAAAAAATAAAAATATACATCTTTTTAGGGTATTTTGAAAGATTCCAAGAAATTTTTTAAAGATTTCAATAATTTGAAGGGATTTCAAAGGATTCCAAAGATTTTCTGGTATTTTTGATAATTCCAAGGAATTTTCAAGACCTTTGAAATGTTTCAAATGATTTCAACGGATTTGAAATATTTTAGGATATTTTAAAAAATTGCAAGGAATTTTTAATCGATTTCAATAATTTGAAGGTATTCCAAATGATTTCAAAGTTTTAGGATAATTTTAAAACTTCCCAGGCATTTTCGAAAGACTTCCGAAGATTTTAATAATTTTAAGAGATTTTAAAACCTCTCAAAGGTATTTTAATAAATTTTCCAGGATTTTAGAAAATATATAAGATTTTAAGTAATTTCATAAGATTTTATAATATTTTAATGAATTTCAAAGAATTTATTCACAAGCATTGAGGGATTCCGTAGGATTTTAAAGAGTTTCAAATACTTTAAGATATTACCCAGATTTTAAAGAATTATGGATATTTGTAATGATACCAAAGAATTTTTAATAAATTTCAATCATTTAAAGGGATTCCAAAAAATTGGATAGATTTTAGTGTATTTACAAAATTTCCCAGGAATTTTTATTAGATTTCAATAATTTGAATGTATTCCAAAGGATTTGAAAGATTTTTAGGGAATTTAAAAAAATTCCAACGAACTTTTAAGAGCTGTAAAAAATGTCAAGATATTTTAAAAGATTTTGAAGGATTTCAATAATTTAAAATGTTTCCAAAAGATTTGAAGTATTTTAGGTTATTTTTAAGAATTCCAAGGAATTTTTAATAGAGTTCAATCATTTGAAGTGATTCCAAAAGATTTTAAGTAGTTTAGGATATTTTTAAGAATTCCAAGGAATTCTTAATAGATTTCAATCATCAGAAGGGATTCCAAAACATTTTAAAGATTTCAGGCAATTAAAAAAAATGCAAAGAATTTTGAAGAGCTTTAAAAAGTTTCAAAGGATTTGAAATATTTAAGGGTATTTTAAAAGATTTCGAAAAATGTTTTAAAGATTTTAATAATTTGAAGGGATTCCAAAAGATTTTAGGGAATTAAAAAAAATCCCAAGGAATTTTCAAGAGCTTTAAAAAGTGTCAAAGGATTTCGAAAGATTTGAAATATTTTAGGGTATTCAAAAAAATACCAATGATTTCTTAATACATTTCAATCATTTGAAGCGATTCCAATGGATTTGAGTTATTTCAGGATATTTTTAAAAATTCCAAGGAATTTTGAATAGCCTTCAAAAGTTTTAAGATATTTCAAACGATTTGTGATATTTTAGGGCATTTAAAAAGATTCCAAAGAATTTTTAATAGATTTCAATCTTTTGAAGGTATTCCAAAGGATTTTAAAGATTTGAGGGTGTTTTAAAAGGGTATTTTAATAAATTTTCCAGGATTTTAGGAAATATCAGGTTTCGGTAATTTGATAGAATTTTTATATATTTTAATGCACTTTCACCCTTAAACTGCACAACTCAAAATAATTACGTAAGCTACACCGTGGGTGTTTGACACCCACTTAACATTGCATACCTCAAAATAATTACGTAAGCTACACCGTGGGTGTTTGACACCCAGATGTTTAAACTTGTATAACTAAGACGGATTTCAATATTTCCTAACGAAATTTTAATGGGATGTAGAATTATACGTTTTTTTTTAAATCTTGTTGGTTTTATAACGATATAATTTGTTAAAAACTGAATTTAAAAAAAAAATCGAAAAAATTAGTTTTTTCATAAAAAAATGTATATATTGCGTAATTTTCAATATTTTGACCTAAAAATTTAATGATATACTCTTGAAACTGTATACTTTTAGAAAAAAATAAGCTCAACGTTGTTCTGGGTGTTTGGCACCCACAGTGCAGTTTAAGGGTTAAACAATTTATTCACAGTAATTGAGGGATTTCGTGAGATTTAAAAAAATTTCGAATATTTCAAGATATTGCCAAGATTTTAAAGAATTTATTACATATATTTAAAAATATTTCAACGAATTTGCAATTGATTTCAATAATTTGAAGGGATTTCAAAGAATTAAAAAAATGTAGGGACCTTCCCACATGGCACACTTCCCGAAAAAACCAGGTCTGTCTCAGATTTTTTGTTTTTTCGGGAAAAGCATAAGTCTAAACCTGAGATAGACCTGGTTTTTACTGGAATTGTGCTATGTGGGTTTGAAAAAATTAAAGGTAATTTTCAAAACCTTTAGAAAATTTCAAGGGATTTCAAAAGATTTTGAAATATCTTAAGGTATTTTTAATAGTTTTCAATAATTTGAAATGATTCCAATGGATTTAAAGTATTTTTGAAGATTCCAAGATATTTTCAAGAGGTTAAAAAAGTTTCAAAGGATTTCAAATATTTTACGGTATTTTAAATACAAGATTCAAAGGAAGTTTTACTCGATTTCAATTATTTCGAGGGATTCCAAAGGTATTTAAAGATATTAGGCAATTTTTTCAAATTCCAAGAGATTTAAGGGGATTTCTAAAAAACTTCGTGCTGTTGTCAAGAATTTAATCGAATTTCGGAAGATATAGAATAATTTCACAGGACCTATGAGGTTTCAAGATATTTTAGAAGGCTCCAAGGAATTTTATAATATTTCTGTGGATTTATATGATTGTGTGGGATTTGAAAATCGCTTAAGGTATTTTAATGATTTTCAGGAAATATTATCAGATTTCATAGAATTTCACGAGATTTTATAATATTTCAATGGATTTCAAAGAATTCATTCACAAGAAATGAGGGAGTTTATAGGCTTTCAAAGATTTCAAGACATTTTCAAATATTTTTGCAATTAATTTGAATTAATTTAGAATTCACCCTGAATTCTTATTAATTTATCCATTTCGTTAAATTATTTTGAATTCCCTTGAAATTTTCTAAACTCATTTCAAACTTACTGAATTCAATGAAGTTTTAAAATTTTTGAATTTTTTAAATTTACCTTGATTTTGCCAGGTTCTGCAGGTCTACATTTTACAAATTTCCAGGTCCACTTTAAAAAAGTTCCAGTCAACTAAATTAAATTTTGAAACATTCTACGTAAAGTTATGTTCAACAATTAGTGATTTCTAAACAATTCGCATTAATATTAATATAAAATTTCTATAAAGTCAGGAATTTAATAATGATATTTTTATTAGAATAAAAACCAATTCGTATGAATTGGGAAATTAAAATTCACCGTTAAGTACTAAAATAATTGTTAAGACTTAGAAATAGGTGTGACTAAAAAAATTCTAGTAAATTTTTCAAATTTCTAGGGATTTGCCAGGTCTTCCATGTCCTGTAGCAGCCCTGATTAAAAATATCATTAATCTTATCATTTATAAAATTACCATAAATATTTTTTGTTGATATTATAGCGAGCGTGGTATTGGTTAAACAATTTACAGTTAGAAACATTATATTAAATGTATATTTATCTTCTTTTTCCATAAATATTTGACTGTCTTTAGCACCAACTATAACTGTACATAAATTTGTTCATCTTAAATAATACACGACCGTACCAAAGTAAATCACAATAATACAATACTAAAACGAATAATTATATTGATCGGTAGTATTAGTTTTTCTAAGGACCTCTTGCAAGGCTTTGCTGGTTTCTAATCCAAACTCATCAAGTGGTAGTCGAGACATTGTTGCTATCCTACAAAAAAAGTGTGATTTTTATTTATTTAAAAAATGGTAGGCTATCTATATATGATTTTACTGTCAAAAATTAGTTAAAGTATGCGCCGCGTGCCTACAAAAAATGGGTTTCGGAGCCTATTAAGACGTTAATTAAGTCATTCAAACCTTCCCCTCCCATACTTTCCCTCCCCTACTTACCCTATATTCCCGTACTCCCCCTGCCCTCAATTCACCCTTCCCCAACTTCTTCCCCCTTAACCAGCTAACACTTCCTTTCCTCAGCATTCACATCCCGTCCACTACTCATCCTCATTTCTAAGAATTTCTCCTACTTCCCCTCAATTACACTCACTTCTCCTACACCCTGCGTGATGCTTTATTCATTGTTCCTAACATGGAGAATTATACATTGATATACCCCCTGCCCCTGAACGTATGATGTATTTTTTGAATGACCCCTTACCCCTCATTTCCACTTGTTCCCACACTCCATTTCCCATCACTTTCCCTACTTCTCCTCATTACACCTACTCCTCTCCTCTAATCTCCCCTACTTTCCCATAATTTCCCTCCACTTATTTCCGCTCACTTCCCTTACTTAACCACCCCTCACTTCCCCCACTGATTCCTCCCTCATTTACTCTCACTTTCCCTACTCCCCGTCACACCCCCTACCCATTCCTCTAATTTCCTGAAATCTCATCCACTCATTCCCCCATCCTCATTTCCCCCACATCCTCTACTCCTCCCTCATTCTCCTCACTTCCTCTCGCATGTCCCCGCACTTCCCTTACCACCCACCACTCATTTCCCCTCACTCGCCCCCTTGCAAAAAAGTACAACGGACGGGCGGACACTTGACCAAAACTATATATAAGGGAACATACCTTCCTCCAGATAAATTGACTAAAAATTTCCAATACGTCGCTCTTAAATTGTGTGGTTCCATAATTGCAGCGTGAAAGAGGACTGCAGTACTAAAGCAGTACAAAAGAATAACGAACCATTTGACTTCAGGTACTTTTCCCCTTTCGACTCCATCATTCCATAAAATCTGAAACGGCCGACAATCTTTTGAGACCCGAAAATCCCGGGAAATGATATTGAATTTATTTTTTTACCAGGTATTTAAAATTCAGGGTCTCTAGCAAAACCTAATTTTAAAAAATGATAAAGACGAAAGTTTACAAAATTAATCTTCTTTTTTCAGGATCGGTATACAACTTTACCAAAAGAACCAGTTTAGGATAAGTTTTAAACAAAATACCTTGAAATAAAATGTCAAAATATCTTGGAAGAATCTAAGGGGAAATCAGCACAGTTTGGTCAAAACGGTGATTATACTTTATGGAAATTTACTTTTAAAATAAGCCAAAGAAAATTTTTTATTTAGAATTTTTCGCAATATTTCTGAAAGAGTGGTAAAAAATACTTAAAACTAATATCATTGGACGCAAAAATGTTATATGTTTAATTCTACTTTGATAAAAAAAGTAATTTGTCTGATTAGAAAAATTATATGATTTTATGCAACTGACAAGAATCAGGTACAAGGTGGTCCATATTTCTTCTCAGTAGTTTATATTGGAAGAAATTCTATGAAAAAAGTTAATTTTAGTATTAAATTGTTATTGTTATTTCATTTCATATTTGCTTCATTTTGTTATTGTTCCTAAACTTGATAACAAAAATTATTTAATGAAATATTCGCTCTTCAAATTGATGGTAACATAAAACGAAACATGTGTTGATTAAAAATAGTAAAAAGAAACTAAAATAAATAGTAAGATGAATAAAAAGTAAAATGAGAAGAAAAAAATTTGTATAAAGAACTTATTGGAAAAATTCATTTTTTTGCCCTTTTTGAATTATTATTTAACCGGGAATTTTACCAATTTTTGAAAGAAAAATCGACTCAGTTACTTGAAGTATCACAAATTTCATATCACATGATATAAATGCAATTTTAAATCAGTTCGATTTCAATTTTTCTTTAGTGTTAAGTTCACTTGCTAACTTTTTCAATAATAAAATATTTCCGTTTACAAAGCGTAATCCTACAAATATTTTAGTTTCAAAAATTTCCACTTCAGGTCTCCATTTTCAAACGTACGTTTTCAACTTAAAGAATTAAAAATCGCATAACTTTGTAAAAAAATTTTGTTTGCAAATCGGAAAAATATGTACGGCTTAATTTCCTCTAAAAAACAACATATTTTGTTAGTGATATCTAAAATTGAATTGTAGTTCAAGCATTAAAAATTGAACAATAATTCAGTTTACAAGAAGATTCTGAGTTTGTTCGAAAATAAACAATTTACAGATTTTAACGTTAAAAATTGAACTGCTTCAATTTGAAATCCTTAGTAGTTGAATAAATATAAACGTTCGAATTAAATTTTATAAACGATTTTCAATTTCTAAATAATTTCAAATTAATAGATTCACAATTAAACGCTTTTATTCAATTTAAAATCCTGATCAAATATTGCTCTAGTCTAAAATATTCCATTTTTAACGCATTTAATTTGAAATTTGTTTAGATAAAAAAAAGGATTTTTTAAAAAATATTTAGCAAATATTTGACTGTTTAATACAATGAGTAATTATAAATTAAATATTCAAAACTAACCAATTTTAAACTGAATTGTTTTAAACAGAATGAAATTTTTTTAATTCTTCGAAACGATATATTTTTCAATATTTAGAAATGTATTGATTCATTCTTCAATTTAGAGCATTGAAAATAATAGCGGGGATTTATATTTTTTAACCAGAAATATTTAAACTGTTCAATTTATAAAAGTTTATAATTTCAAATTTTGTAGTTTAACAGCATTTAATTTAAAATTGTTCAATTGAATAGTGTTAAGAGCTTCCATTTCAACGACCCTTAACATTTTTTTTTGTGAACTGGTAAAATAAACCGGGATGGAACAGAATACAACTGGAAATTTACTAGAAAAAAAATTATTCTTCTCAAATGCCGTGTTTATAAATAACAAACTTATCACTTTCTGATTGGCTGGCAATAAATCGACGACGTTCAACTCGACACACGATTTTACCGCTGAATCGTATAACTGAATAATAATAATTTCACGCCGAAAATAAGAATGTTTCGCATTTTCCCGTATTTTTTAAGGTGCAGAAAATTCCCATTTTTTCCGGATTTCCCGAGTCGGTAGACACTCTGAATTTTTTTAGTAAAAAAAACACATTTTCAAGCACTTCAAAAGCAATCGCATGAAATTAGGTAATATTTTTAACGAGTTCAACTTGAAATTATTTTGATTTTGAAAAGTTCAATTTGTAACATTTCCAAGTATGAAATAATTCAGGAATATCAAACCTGAGCTATACTACTCTGAAATTGGAGGTCGACTTTTCTTTAAATTGTAATATTTCCGACACGTTTTTTCTGATTCTAATGAAAATTATAGGCACTGTTGTAAAAAAAAGATGCTGTTTTATATAAAATATTGAAGAAAACAAAATTCAAAATCTTCACACACAAAAAAGAAAATTTTTTTTTCTTGGAGTTTGGACGGAACACTCATCTGGTTCACGAGTTATGAACATTTAAAGAGCACCACTCCAGTCGAATGCCATTTTAAAGAATATTTATAATTTTTTTGCAATTTTAGGTTATGTACGTGCGATTTCACCTAAAAATCGTTTTTTTTTAAACAAAAATGAAAAAAGAATAAAATGTACAAGCCTAAACAATTTGGGATTGTTTTAGTGTTTTTTGTCGGAAATTGAAATTTATATTTAAAAATCATCAGATTTTAAAGAATTATTATAATTTTTCGACAATTTTAGATTACGTTTGGCGTGTTACATTGAAAATTTAAATTTTCAAACAAAAATCATTATAATAAGAACAAAATATTTAGAATCTTTGAACAATTTTGGATTTTGTTAGCCTTATTTGTCGAAAACTGGTATTTTTAATCGAAAAAATCATATTTTAAAGACTCACAATTTTTTAAAACAATTTTAGGTTATTTTTGTGTTTTACACGGGAAATAGCTATTTTCAGTAAAAATTATTAGATCTCAAAGAAGATTCCAAATTTGTGTACAATTGATAGATTACGCTAGTAGTTTCCATAGGAAATCGGTTATTTTAAACAAAAATAATTCATTTCAAGGAAGATTTACAATTTGGAACAATTTTTGTTACGTTATGTTAGCGTTTTTCGTCGAAAATTGGTATTTTTATTTTTAAAAATCTTAAGATTTTTCAGATTATCATTGAGTCATTAAATGCACGATTTTTGTACCATTTTTGGTTGTGTCGTCTTTTTATACCATAAATCGGTACTTTAAATAGAAAATCACTCTACTGAAAGTTAAAATTTTTTCGAACGATCTCAGATAATGTTCGCATTTTTCACAGAAAATCGGAGTAAATTTCAAATACGATTTACAAGTTTGAAACAATTTGAGGTTATGTTAACATTTTTAACAAGAAATCCGTTATTTTAAAGAAAAAAATTTGATTTTCGACGGAATCCACTCATCTGGTTCGCGAGTTAAAGAGACATGAGTGTCCATCCAAACTTTTCTTTTAATGAAAGATAAAAAAACAAGGAATATAATTCTAAATTTTTTAAAAATATAACGTAATCGGCCAAAAATCCAATCAGAAAATCTTACAATTTAAGGAAAAGTCGACCTCAAATTTGAAAATAGTGTAGCTCCCAGAATTTGCAAAATTTTCGAAAATCCTTCGGCCATAAAACATTGCCCATAAAGCACTACAACTTCTCTAAGTTTCATTAGAATCGATTAGATGGTTTCCAGGTTTGATATTCCTGACCTGGAAAGCGTTAGCTTCTAATTCTTCATTTCCAAATTAAAAATCAGGTTCAAGCTTACAAAAGTTATCAAAGAAGTGATAGTATAATAATTGTAATCATTTTCTAAATATACATTTTCTAAGTAACTTACCTGTAAAGCTTTCCACATAACATATAAAGCGAGAGTAATGTCTGGATATATTAGAAAACTAATACTCGCTATCAATCCAGCTGGAATCGCGTGATATTGCGAGTCATATCCGTAAAATCTTCGCAACGAACACGACATCAACTGTAAATAATGGATTAAAACGCGTATAAATTAACAAATCATTGACCTGCACAATTTATACACATTTATGTAACAGGAGCATAAGAATTACAAATTTAATACCTTATAAAGTCCAGAAAATCCTCCAAGAAATAGAGCCAAATTGAGATTATCCTTCTTGAAGATAGTAGCTTTTAATAATCGTGGCTTCTTTATTAAATTTCTGATTTTAAAAACTATTTTTAGTGCTAACTGGGCACACAAACCATAACTAAATAATTTTGCGCTTCCCTGAAAACACAATACTCACTTAATTATTTATTCATCGTCGATATAAAATTGCACGGATGTGTAAAACTGTGCTAAAGAGCTACTTGTTTTGCAAATCAGTGTGTTTGAAATATTCCAAAGCTATAAAAAGAAAAGCAACTACTCTTTATTTAAAAAGAAGAATTCCAGGGTGTCTACTCAAATCCTGGAAAAAATTGCCGGACAATCCCAGGGGTTTTCCAGGTACCTCAAGTTTTTTCCCAGGTATTATTTTCCATAGTTTCTTTTCCAGTTTCTGGGGATTAAATTAATATTTTTAATATAGAAAGCTTTGAAAAATTATATTACAAGATATTCATAAATATAATAGGACCATCGATTAATTTAGTAATACTAAACACATTATTAATCATTTCCTGAATTTGTCTCTAATGTCCATGAATTTGAATAATAATTTTAAAACATTTTTATTTTAGTTTCTTATACTTAAAATGCAGTGAATATTTAGGTAAAATTAATGTGGGTAGTTGGGTACTATATTAAATTCAATTTAATATAGCATTTTCTACCAGATAGATAAATTTTTAACCAAACAGAATTTTCATCCAAAAAGATTACTTTTCTACCAAAAAGACGATTTTTCAACCAAATATATGAATTATCAACCAAATAGTTAAATTTTCAACTAAAAAAGATCAATTTTCATCCAAATAGTTGAATTTTGAACTAAAAAAGATAATTTTTCAACCAAATGTGGCATAGTTAAATTTTCAGTTAAAAAATTAATTTTCCACACAAAGAAATTTTCAACCAAAGTGATGAATTCTCAACTAAGATGATGAATCTTAAACTGGAATAGTTGCATTTTTAACCAAAAGATAAATTTTCAAACAAGAAGATTAATTCTCTACTAAAAAATACGTTTTTTTCAACTAAAATGATGGAATATGTAATTGGAATATTAATATTGATAATAAAATCTAATTTAATAATAATATTAAATATACATGAAATTTGGAATAATTGTAGCTTCGACTGATAATTAGGTGAATATTAGGTCTGATAGGATTTTGAGCTAGATCGCCCATTTAGAACTAGTTTTTTTTTTTGCTTTTAGAAATTTCAAAAAACAAAAATTTACCTTGTTTATATGAGAAAAACTGTTTTGATATTCAAAATACAGCAATACGATATTTAGCGTATTTGTTCACGTCTTCAAGACGCATAGATCAACCTATTGTTGAAACTTTATGTCATCAGTAGACCGAATCCATTTCAAATCAGGCAGGTTCTACACTTGAAGTTGCAGAATCTCTCGGGGACAAAATATGTTGTTTTTTAGAGGAAATCAAGCGATACATATTTTTGCGATTCACGAAAAATGTTTTTTTTACAGAGTTATGCGTATTTGAATTTTTGGCTTTGTTTTTGAAAAAAAAAACACAATTTTTTTCTTTAGACTCGTATAACTTTTGACCTAATTGAGATATTTACTATTTCTTTTCAGATTTCTGAAAATTTTATTTTGTGAAATTTTATTTATTATTTGTGAAAATGTTAATGGTCGATTTTCTCAAAAAACCCACACTTATATTTTTTGCCAGTTGTTTGTTAAATTTATACTATCATAAGGAAAATACCTTGTGAGTTTAATGCGGGCTAAATAACTTTTGTGGCCAGGAGAATTTTTTTTCATAAAATCGAATTTTCGCATTTTTCTTGAAAACAACAACAAATACAAAAAAATGTTGAGAAAATAGTTTGCACATTTAAGAAAGTTCTCTTACGCATTTACGATACCTTGTACCATTTCCGAGAAAAATGAAAAAATTAAATTTTCATAAACAAAAAATTCTCTTCATTCCTGGCTTATGGAAATACCCACCATTTTTCTTCAATATTTAAAAAATATATACGTTCATATGAGGAAAACTCCATGAGAGTTTTACGTGGGCTGAACAATTTTTATCATCCGAAAATTATTTTTCATGAATTCGAATTTTCAAATTTTTTGCTGAAACAATTAAGTTACAAAATTATTGTCAAGACAAGAAATTTTTTGACTGAAAAGTTTTTATATTCAATATATTTAAATATATTTCATTCATATTTATCCATTCTTTATTAGAGTTGTTTCAGCAAAAAATCTGAAAATTCGAATTCATGAAAAATAATTTTCTGATGATAGAAATTGTTCAGCCCACGTAAAACGCATATGGAGTTTTCCTCATATGAACGTATATTTTTTGTAAATATTGAAGAAAAATGGTGGGTATTTCCATAAGCCAGGAATTAAGAGAATTTTTTGTTTATGAAAATTGAATGTTTTCATTTTTCTCGGAAATGGTACAAGATATTGTAAATGCGTAAGAGAATTTTTGGAGAACTTTTTTAAATGTGCAAACTATTTCCTCAACATTTTTTTGTATCTGTTGTTGTTTTCAAGAAAAATGCGAAAATTCGATTTATGAAAAAAAATTCTCCTGGCCACAAAAGTTATTTAGCCCGCATTAAACTAACAAGGTATTTTCCTTACGATAGTACAAATTCAACAAACAATTGGCAAAAAATATAAGTGTGGGTTTTTTTAGAAAATCGACTATTAACATTTTCACAAAAACCGCGATAAACTCTACCAGAATCTGAAAAGAAATCGTAAATATCTCAATTAGGTCAAAAGTTATACGAGTTTAAAGAAAAAATTGGGATTTTTTTGAAAAACAAAGCCAAAAATTGAAATACGCATAACTCTGTAAAAAAAATTTTTTTCGCGAATCGCAAAAATATGTATCGCCTAATTTCCTCTAAATACAACATATTTTGTCCCCGAGAGATTCTGCAACTTCAAGTGTAGAACCTGCCTGATTTGAAATGGATTCGGTCAGTACCGATTTATGAAGTTTCAAAAACATGGTGTATTCGGTTTATATGAGAAAAATTTTGCACATATGTATTAGGAATACTACAGTACTGTATCTGACATGTTTGTTCGCGTCTTCGAGACGCATCGATTGCCCAAATTAAGAACCTTTCATGATCTAACATAACTTGTTTATAAGAGGAGTTTTTTATATTGGAAATAGAACAGTACTGTATTTGATGTAATTGTTCGCGTCTTCGAGACGCGTGGATTGATCTATTGACGAACTTTCGATGACCCTTCTTGATTAATCAATAGCTACTTAAAAAGTTTAAAAAAAAGTTATATTGTTTCTATGAAGAAAACTTTGGTTTTAATTTGGAATATAACACTACCGTAAGTTAAAAAGCTATTCATTGGAACAGAATGCATCAACTGATATTTTGGTGGGTTCTCTCATTTTCTGAAAATAAAATTTTTGGTCAGACAGAAACATAAGCTTGAAAAATATCAAAAGTATTCATTTTTTTATATTTTTTTAGTGAAAAAACTCCCTCTATGAGGAAGTAAATTCATGCACTACCTATGAGGAAGCAAAATGCTCATAAAATGAGCACATCTGAATACACCCATTGAATACTTCCATAGTACTTCACAGCGGTATTTTATATTGCAATTTAAGAAAAAAATGAGGTACTCTCTGAACAAAATTCCCTGACATTTTCAGGTTTTTTCAGGTAGGGTAGACACCCTGAATTCAGAAATAAGATAGCTAAGAATGAAAAGTGATATCTTACATACCGTTAAAATATAATGAACACAACTGTTGGAATGTGGACAGGATACATGCTTACTTTTTGCCTTTAATTTGTCTATCAGGAGTTTATAAACATTAAGGGCTTTCCAAATAATACTAAATAGCCCGTTCCTTCTCGATTTGTTAACTCCTTTTTCATCCGAGCTTTCGCGCTCATCTTCATGTTCATTACTCATTTGTACTTGACTTCTTTCAAATTGTGGCTGATGTTTTAGATATTTTGCTTCTTCGTACGGTCCAACGAGAATCCTATTACAATATTACAAAATTAGTAATAAAGCTTTCATAAGCCCAAATAAGGTTTGAATAAAGCTTAATTAAAAAAAAAAATTAGTAATAACAATATTCTGCAAGACTATCAGAATCAGATAAATAAGGATGTTTGACTTATATAGTCAGATCCAAAAGTCAGGGCTCGGATCGACTAGAAACTTAAAAAAAGTCGCATCAAATTACAAAAAAAACTCGCATGGAATTAAAAAAAAAGTCCAGAAACAGTGGCATCAAAGATTTAAAGATACGAAAAAAACAGACCATACACTGAATGACTGAAATAATATTTTTATTTATTTAGGAATATAGATTACATAAATATAATTGATTATCAAATATTTGTTGCTTAATCAAAATAAACATTAAGATTATAACAATTTTTTGACAATAGTTATTCAGCTTGAAGGATTCTGAATTTGGGGTTAAAAGATTTCTTTCTGAATTGTTAAACTTGTCAACTAATCGAAATATATTGCATTTTCAACAAACTAGTTGAATTTTTAACTAAAAGAGACGAATTTGTAACAAAAGATTAGAGTTTTCAAGTTAAAAAGTAGAATTATTAGAAAACAGTTGAATTTGAAACCCAAAAGATTACATTTCAATCAAATAGTTCAATTTTTAAAAAATAATAATGTTCAACAAAATAGTTGAATTTATACTCAAAAAGTTAAGAACTTACTAGCAAAAGAGATGAATTTTTAACAAAGTAATTGAAGTTTTAGCCGAATAGTTGAATTTTCAACCAAAAAAGATAAATTTCAATGAAGAAAGATAAATTATCAAACAAATATTTGCATTTACAATAAAATATTTGGAATTTCAATCAAAAGAGACGAATTTTCAACCAAAAAAGATTACATAACGACCAAACAGTTCAATTTTCAAACCGAAAAGACGAATTTTTTAGAAGACAATTGAATTATCAACCTGAAGTTGAATTTTCTACAAAAAAGATAAATTTCAACGAAGATAAATTATCCAACAAATATTTGAATTTACAACTAAATAGTTGAAATTTCAATCAAAATAGAGAAATTTTCAACAACATGCTTGAGTTTTTAAACAAACATATGAATTTTCAACCAAAAAAGATTACTTCTTCACCATAAAAGGTGAATTTACAATCCATAAGGACGAAATTCAATAAAACTGTTGAATTTTCGACCAAAAAATATGACTTTTGAATAAAATAATTGAATTTTCAACCAAATGGTCGAATTTAAAAATAAAAGAGATTAAACCTCAACCAAAAATAGTTGAATACTTAAGCAAAAAAGACGAATTTTTTAGAAGACAGTTAAATTATCAGCCTGAAAATTTGAATTTTCAACATACAGATCATTTTCAACTAAGAAAGATGAATTTTAAACCAAATGGTTGAATTAAAAAAAAATTAACCGAACATTTGCATTTACAACCAAATATCAGGTCAGTCCATCAGTTCGTGCGTATTTTTCAACACTTTAAAAGTAAACAAAAAACACAGAGTATATTCAGTTAATCAATTATATATTTGCCTAATTACTAATACTAATTGCTATCGTTTCAACAACATAAGGATGTCTTGTTTGTAAAAAGACTAGAAAAGAAAGACTTACTTAACGTTGAAAAATAGGCACGAATATATGGACTGACCTGATAGTTGTACTTTCAATCAAAAGCAAAAAATTTTCAACAAAATAGATGAATTTTTTAAGTTTATTTTTAACCAAGAGAGATGAATTTTCACACAAAAAATTAAGTTTCTTTCATAAAAGAGGAATTTTTCATTCAAAAGGATGAATTTTCTCTCCAAATAGGCAAATTTTTGAAGAAAAAAGAACGTTTAAATTTTCGACCAAAAAAGATTACTTTTCTAGAAAATAGTTGAATTTTCAACAAAATAGATTAATTTTCAACCAAATAGTCGAAGTTTTAACCAAAAGGAATGAACTTTCAACGAAAAATAGTTGGATTTTCTTACTGGGTTCTATTAATTCAGTTCGTATTTAAGCGAAAAAACGGGAAATAGGGAAAGTTTCTTAAAAATGGGACAAAAAAAGGAAATCTTTAAAAAAGGTCCAACTGTTAAGGCTTGCAACTAAAGATTTTCTAACTATAAAGCCTTAATGAGAAATTATTCAATTTTTTATTTTTTATTTTAATTTAAAACTTTAATTCTGATTAAAATTGAAACTAAGTATAGTGAACTTCTGAGAAAAACGGAAGAAAGTCGATTAGTCGCATTTATCTCCAAAACGTCGCAAAAATCGTAAAAAGTCGCAATTTTAAAAAAAGTCGCACGATCCGAGCCCTAAAAAGTTAATGTCGTTGGTATATTTTATAGATAGCAAAAACCAACATTATGGTGCCCAATCAAAATGTGAATTTTTTTATTTTACAAGCGCTACCCCTCCCCCCAACATTTCATCCTTTTGGTAAAAAAATACTGCCATCAATGACAAAATATTGACAAAATTCATTGAATTCTTTAGATTTGAAGTGAATTTAGAAAAATTCAAGGAAATTCAAAAGAATTTGATAAAATGTCTAAGAATCCACTGGACTGAGTCGAATTGAGTAAACTCTAAATAATTCAAAAGAATTAGAAAGAATTCAGGATAAATTAATAAGAATTCAGGGTGAATTCCAAATGAATTCAAATGAGTTGCAAAAATTTAAAAAATCAAAAATATTGCTTCCAGTAAAACTGGAGTGAATTTAGGGAAATTCAAGAGAATTTGATGAAATCCATATGAATCCAATATGAATTTATAAGAATTTAGGGTGAATTAAAAATAATTCAAGTGAATGCAACAAAATTGGTAAAATCCCAAAAAATTCCACTGAATTCAGATAAATGGAAGTGAATAGAAATCTGATAAAATTCACAAGAATTAAGGGTGAATTCAAAGGAATTCAATATAATTAATAGATCACTAAAATGATATTTTCATTTTAAAAAGTGATTATATCTATAAAAATTAACTATTAACTAATTCGGGAAGTAAGGATATTAATAAAATAGTTTACATCCTTTCCAGTTAAATTATATCTTAAAAAATTTATTTTAAAGTACTAGAGGAATCTTTGAACTATGATAAATGTGTATTTTTTGTGTATTTTGAAATTTAAGCTTTTTTACTGTCACTCGGTAAAAATATTTTCAACATCTTTATTATGGAAAATATTTTCTGTATATTTTAGAAGAAATCCTCTGCATATTATTCCAAGAAAAAAAAATATTTAGGGGCCATTTCAGACCATTCATTGTAATTAAATTACAAATTTTCGCATTCTAAGCACGATAATATCTTCAAAAAATTGTGTTTTGTTTAATGAAATGTAAAGCTCATTCATCAATAAATAAAAAAATCATTTCTAGTGGTGAAAGAATTTTTAAGCCTTGAATTTGTATTTTTTACAATCGAAAACTAAGAAAACTTATTTTCAGACCTAAAACGGTCGAGCCAAAAGGAAGAAATTTAGGGGGTAGCATTTGCAAAATGCAAATATTTATTAGACACCCAAACCAATACATATATGAAAATAATAAAATCCTAGGACTAAGGTTGAATATAATTTCAAATTCAAAAAAAACATGCACCCTGTAGTAAGTTATATAAAGAATAAATACCTAATTATCCTAAATATAGAGTCTTCATTGTTTTCTTTACTACGAAAAAAATATAGTAATATTGCCATACTAAAGGCAAATATGTATACTTGACCGTGTGGAACAGGCGAAATGTAACCCCTCCATACAGCCATTCTGAATAATGTTTCTGTGGCCTGCAAGTATTTTATTTAAATAATTAATTAATTTGTCTCTTTAACATCCAACATTCAAATTTAATTACGAAATTCTTGGAAATTATAAAAATCAAACGATTAAATTTGGACAAAACACTCTTAATGTCTCCATTCAAATTAAAAAACCAAAATGTTGAAAAACTTATTTTTATTGCCTTCAAAAGGGTATTAAATGAACGTTGAAACGTTGGTAGACTTTTTGTAAAAATCTTTTTTTATTGTGATCAAAAAAATAATAATAAAAGCGAAAAAAAACGAGAGGCAAAATAAGGAATGGGGTATGGAGGTTCCCTTCTATTTCTTCCCTCTCTTTATTTTATTTTTTAATTTAAATGGAGACATTTAAGAGCATTTCTTTCAAATTTGATATTTTTTTTTAATTTCCAAGAATTTCGTAGTTTCATTTTATCATGGCATTTTTCATGTCAATGAATGTTGTCTGGAAAAAGACATGACGAGTCATGGAATGCAGATATTGTTGGTAATAATAAATTGATCTACTTACTATATTTGAAACATATAGACATAACATTGGACGCCTCGAGGGACGTTCTAAAATAATTGCAGCAAAGCTTGATAAAAAAGACGGAATGAAAGACACTGTCAAGATGTTAAATTTTCCTAAGATCCGCCTAAAATATTCAATCATTTATCATTTTAATAATTATAAGATTAAATTACGTATGATATGATTAAAGAATTTGATTTACCTTATACTACAAATGAACATTGAAAATGTAAAGGCACTCCATGATAAAAAGGCCGTTGATTGCAAAATGCTCAGAATTGTTCTTTTAATATCGCTTTTTGAGGGAATTTTTCCTTGTAACAAGAGTGTAATCTAAAAATGAAAAAAATTGGATTTCAATGAATGTATAACAGGGCAAATAAAAAAAGTTCTTCATTCGTAGTTCTAATATGGATGAAACCATTCTTTGGGAGTCTTGGGAATTTCTGTCTCCGCTTCCTACATATAGTCATCTTATTTCAAGATTACATTTTTTTAATGAAACTGTTATAAAAAAATTCAGAAGGAGTGTATTTATACCTGTAATTTTATGTCAACCGTCTTCATAAATCATGGTTTTTATTGCAAATACATTCCCGACAACGCATATCACATATTTCAGGGTCAAACAGTCGATAACAACATTCCAATATTTAAATACAATTAAAAAGTTCTCAGAAATTAAAAAAAAAAAAACAAGAATCCAACGATTTGGCTTTTATTTAATTTGCAAGAATTTCCTAGTCAGAAAAATTGTTTGCCACTCGTGGAAAAATACCCTAGATACACCAACATCCTGTCTATGCAAAATGATCTAAAAATATACCTAATTAGAAACCATATCACAAAACTCAGGAAGAGCTACTTTGAAAAATCAAATGACAGTAGCCTTATAAAAGGCTACTAAATAATAAAATATAATAAAATTTATATCAAAATTTAGATAAACTTGTATGAGGTCGTCCATAATCTAAGCAAGGGGTATTTCTTGAATTCTTCAAAGATACATTAAAAATAACGAAAAAAGTTCCGCTAGACGATTAAATTCTTTTTAATTAACACTGGAATATTATTGTTCGAAGTGCTCAAAGTACGAGAAAAATTTATGTTAGTTTAATGCCTACGTGCATTTGAATTTCCATACTAAAATAAAAATGATTTAAGATTATTGCTATTCGTTTTTGTGTTATCAGGGTGTACCTGATTAAATACTTTTTGCTTCAAAAGCAAATACTAATGTACACGAAAAAAAGTTTATAGCTAGAACAGCTTATATTATCCTTGATAACCTTGTTATTATTATTGTTATTGTGTTATTATTACCTTGATCAAGCTACAAATATTGTTAGAAACGAACCAAAGATATCGGTAAAATTATTAAAGCAGGGATTCGTAGCAGAATTTATTGTAAGTAATATTATTAATGAAGTAAATCGTTAAAACAAAGATATTATATAGCTGAATTAAGAATGTTGAAACTCCGAATATGGTGCTATAATGAAATAGGATTAATTTTGACAGTTTTGAAATTTATAATCGATTTAACAGTTTGCCTTACAATTAAGCAGATTATAATGACCTATTTATTTCAACCGAAAAAGATTACTTTTCTACCATAAAAGATGAATTTTCGACTAAAAAAGACGTTTGAAAAAAAGTTCAATTTGAATCAAAATAGTTGAATTGTTAACCAAATTATTTAATTTTCAACCAAATAGTCGAATTTTCAAACAAAAAAGATAACAGTTGCATTTTCAACCAAATAATTGAATTTTTTAGAAGACAATTGAATTTTCATTAAAAAAATTATATTTCAACAAAATGGTCGCACTTTCAACCAAATATTTATATTTTCAACAAAACAGTTGATTTTTTGACCTACAAATATGAATTCTTAACAAGAAATGTAATAGTTAATATTTCAACCGAAAAATATTAAATTTCTACCAATGAGATGAATTTTAAACTAAAATGATGAAGTTTCCAACCAAGAAGATAAATTTTCAATAAAAAAAGATCAATTTTCAACCAAAAATGGAAAAGTTACATTTTCAGTAAAAAAAAATGTCAGCAAAATAGTTCAATTGAAGTTTCACCCAAGTAGTTAAATTCTATATTAAAAAAGATTCATTTTCAACAAAATAGTGAAACTTTCAATCAAAGAGATGAATTTTCAACTAAAGTGATGAATCTTCAACTGGAATAGTTAATTGTCCCACAGAGATACATGATTTGTCAATAATTTCAAGAAATATCGATACTGAAGGGAAGAAAAAAAACTCATTATTACGCTAAAATACTACGCTAAAATTTAAACTGAACTTTAACTTAAATTTGTTTACTATATTAAAAAATGAAAATTCGAACAAATCTTTTTATCACAGCGTTTATTTGTATTTTCGTGTATTTTTGGAAAAATGTTGGTTATTTAGTTCTGTACTGCCACCCTATAATTATAATTAAAATTATGAATCTTCAAAAAAAAAAAAAAATACGAATTTTCAACAAAACAGTTGAATTTTCAATGGATGGGTGACTTTTTAACAGAATTGTTTAGTTTTCAACCAAATAATAAAATTTTTAACTAAAAATAGAATCGTCAGGAGAAAGTAACTCCAAAATATATATATATATAAATATAGATACAAGACAAAAAAATTACTAATAAGAATATTTTATCAGGATGGCCGCAAAATTTTATTTTCAAAATTCCATAAATTTTCCCTGGCCATTAATATATTCAAAGACCAGAATTTTAATCTTTTAACATTTTTAACATAGAATATTTTATAAAAGGAACAAAACAACTTGGGATTAAAATTGAAAATTTTCATTTTTTTATCATTGACAGTTATTTAAAGTGCCTCTTATAGAAATTCCCTGACCAAGCCTCGATTTAATTTTTAAATAAAAATTACATAAACTGCCTTTACTTAGAATTGATTAGTTCAGAATGCACATAGATGGCTTCAGTGAAGGTCAGATAACTCAATTATCGTTAGGGTGACCAGATGGCTTGATCGGAAAATCAGGACATTATCCCACTTCTCGTCCCCTCCAACGTCTAATTTCGCCCACCCCTGATAAAATATAACTTAAGGTGCGTTATTTAAAAAACAAGGTTCTTACAAAATACCAGTTTTTTTAATTTTCAATCAAAAACAGTTGCATTAAACCAAAAAATAAGAATTTTCAACAAATTATTTAGATCCTTAACAAAAATACCCTAATTTAAAAAAAAAAATTGAAGGGTAGAAATGCAGAAGGAGTCAAGCGCCAAATTTTCGAAATCGGGTTTATTAGCTCAAAAAATCAGATAAATTCTAATACACATGCCTGCCAAAGGATTTTTTTGGGGCGGCATTTTTCAGAATTCCCACTAAAAAAAGAACAACTAGAGGGGTCAAGCGCCAAAGTGTACTTGATCCTGATCGATCATCGCGCCTGCGCAGTATTGAGAAATTACGATCGTAGCAGACGAACGACGCGTGTGTTTGGCTTGTGTTTTTGTGTTCACAGTAAAAGTTTGTGTTTTTTTTTTTAATTAAAAACAATGCCACTTGGTGGAAATTTTGCCTTTTATGCCTCCTTGGGCGCAGCAGCAATATATAGAAATTATTCAGGGCATTAAAATATGCATAACGATCCATATGCTGATGATGGTTACCCCGTTCTATAATATTTTTTCTACGATTTTATATTCAAAAGTTCAACAAAAATTTTCCTTGAATATCTTGAATTAATCACATTCTGAAAATATTGATATAGTACAATCTACGATAGGATAAAATAATAAATTGCTTACTTCTAATTTCAATGGACATAATGTTACAAGAAGAAACCCAATATAAGGAAAATAATAATAATCGCAGTAATTATTGCCGTTTAAAGTTGTCCGAGAAGCTTTTCTAACCACAAAGTAAAAAATCCAATTTCATTTTTCTCGACGCTGGTTAATTATTTTTAATTACTATTGAGTCCTTCCATTCAGTACTAAATAAGCTAAAACTCAATTTCTCATTTTTTGGAAATATGCAAAATTATTGCTGCTATCGTCATTTGAAGTTGAAATGTCAGTTTTACGCTATTTCGAAGTCATAATTGGATTTTCAAATTTCTCGAAACTGCGTGATTTTTTTTGAACAAACTTCTTGGATATCAATTCGTTCATTCAATAGCTAGAATTCAAATTTTTAGTTTTTTCTTAAACTGCAAACTGACTCCACAATTAATGTTGAAAGATGTTAAAAGTCGATACGGACCCGAAATCTAACCTCGAAACGTGACCTGTTTCATTAATTTTCTCGAAACGGGATAGCTTTTTGTAAGCAAACTATTTTTAGTTTCATAGAGCATGAAAGTATCTCGAAACTACTTTCTTATTTTTTTCTTAAATGGTCCTGCTGAATTTACAACATGTTTTTAGTCTCTCCTGAAAAAAGTGAAAAATGGCGCTTGACTCCTTCTGCATTTCTACCCTTCAATTGTTGACAAAAAAGTTGAATTTACAACCCGAAAAAAGGCGAGAAGGAAATTTTCAACCAAAAAGATCAATTTTCTAATAAAAATGGAATAGCTTCATTTTCGATTGGAAAAATTCATTTACAACACACAAAAAAATGAATTTTCAACAAAGCAGTTAAATTTTCAAGAGAAGAGATTATTTTTTCAACTAAAATAATGAATCTTCAACAACAAAAAAATGAATTTTTAACACAGTGGTTGAATTTTCAATCCAAAAGATGAATTTTCTACCTAAAAAGACAAATTTTCAACAAAATAGACGAATTTTCAACGACATGCATCCAACTCTCGGATACTGTCCCCCGCTTTCGGCCTTCCTAGAACTGATGACCCACGCAGTTTCTTAGCGCGCAGGGCGAGAGACGGTTCCGAATCTTGCTTGAAAAAAAAACCTGCAGCTAAGTGCAGTAGAAAGGCGCAGTGCCCGGGTATTCATATGCGGAGATTGCGCAATATTATGTATTCCAAAATACCAGTTTCGAAAATCCCTAACTTTCCTTGACTTTCCCCTGACCAATTTTTCATTTTTCCAGACGTTATAAATTTTTCTCTCAGGTTAAATTTTCAACCAAATAAATTATTGTGCAATAGGGTAATAGTTGATGTTTCCACCAAAATATATTATAATTTTCAATCAAAAACAGTTGAATTAAACCAAAAAATAAGAATTTTCAACAAATTATTTAGATCATCAACAAAAATAGACTAATTTTCAAACAAAAAAAATAATTATTGACAAAAAAGTTGAATTTACAACCCAAAAAAAGGCGAGAAGGAAATTTTCAACTAAAAACATCAATTTTCTAATAAAAATGGAATAGCTTCATTTTCGATTTAAAAAATTCATTTAAACACAAAAAAAATGAATTTTCAACAAAACAGTTAAATTTTTTAGAGAAGAAATTATTATTTTTTTAAATAAAATAATGAATCTTCAACCAAAAAAATGAATTTTTACCAAAATGGTTGAATTTTCAATCCAAACGATGAATTTTCTACGTAAAAAGAGAAATTTTCAACAAACCAGATGAATCTTCAACAACATACACCCAACTCTCGGATACTGCCCCCCCCCCCGGGTGTGGGCCGTCCGAGAACGGATAGCCCAAGAAGTTTCTTAGCGCGCAGGGTGAGAGACGGTTGCGAAGCTTGCTTGAAAAACACCTGCAGCTAAGTGCAGTGGAAAGGCACAGTGCCCGGGTACTCACATGCGGATATTGCGCAATATTATGTATTACAATTGGAAACGGTTCAGCTCGCCCTGACTGTTTACGTTTGGATCCCCCCGATTTGTGGCCGAGACGATTTGCAGGCAACCCCCGACACTGGATTGAAACCGAGAGTTCGGTGTAGTTAAATTTTTAACCAAACATATGAATTTTCCACTAGAGAGATAAATTTTCGACAAAAAATGGAATAGTTAGATTATCAGTTAAAAAATTAATTGTCAATAAAAAAAAAAAATTCTCAATCAAAGAAATGAATTTTCAACCGAAAAGATTAATTTTTAACAAAATACATGAATTTTTAACTAAATGTTGAATTTTTAAAGGTATTTTCAACCCAATAATTCAATTTTCAACCAAAGAAATAAATTTTCAACCAAAAAGGTGAATTCGTCACCAAAAGATTAATTTTCGACCACAAAAGACAAAGGTTCAACAAGATACAGAAATTTTCAACCAAATAGCTGAATTTTCAAATAAAGAAGATAAATGTTAAACCAAACATGGAATAGTCAAATTTTCAGTTTGAAAAATTAATTTACAAGAAAAAAAACTAATTTTCAACAAAATAGTTAAGTTTTTAAGCAAAGAAATTAATTTTTAACTCAAATAATGCATCAAGAAAAAAAAGAACTTTTAACCATATAGTTGAATTTTTTACAAAAAAGACAAATTTTTAACAAAATAGATGAATGTTCAACAAAAATAGTTAAATTTTCAACCAAAACAATTAATTTTCAGTTAAGAAAATTTATTTTCAATAAAAAAACTAATTTTCAATCAAGGAAATGAATTTTCAACAAACAAAAAATAATTTTCTACCAGAAAAGATTAATTTTAACAAAATACATGAATTTTCAACCAAATTTTGAATTTTTAAGCAAAGTAATGAATTTTCAACCAAAAACGTGAATTAGTAACCAAAAAGATCAATATTCTACCACAAGACAAAATTTCAACAAAATTCAGAAATTTTAAACCAAAACGTCGAATTTTCAGCTGCAGAAAATAAATGTTAAACCAAATATGGAATAGATAAATTTTCAGTTTGAAAAATTAATTTACAACAATAACAAATTTTCAAGTACGAAGTTTAATTTTGAACCAAAAAAATAATGAGTTTTCAACTAAAATGACGAATCATCAACCAAAAAATGAATTTTTAACAAAGTAGTTCCACTTTAACCAAAGAAGGTTTTCCAGTCGTTATTCACGACTAGCAAAAGTCTTGAAAATTTAACGAAATAGTTATATTAGGAGAAAGGTCCTGGGACCAACGTAAAATTGATAGGATGATTTTGGAATGACATGGAATAGACATGACATTATAGAAAACTTTGAAGGTTTCTTAACCTATAAGAATGTTGTAAGACTTTTTCTTTGTTTATTTTGTTGTAACTTACGCGTAAAACGCAGATTTAAACTGAGCAGGCGAATGCTAAAAGAAACGAGAATGAGTTTTGTTTTTTTCATCCTGTCCATATTTGTTTGTTACTAAGTAATGTATGGTAATGTAATGAGGAAATAATGAGCTTGTAAATTCCAGATTTTTCCGTTTTTCTTTCTAAGAGGTATTCATGGAAACCCTCTAAAGTGTCAACTTTTAAAGTTAAATTTGCCATATTACAGGATCGAGGTATAAAGAGAAGCTCAAATTAGGTGGGTAAACCTGGAAGTACCACCTAGCCGAAACAAAATATGGCCTGTGCCATAATTAAGGACTCATTTAGGGCTAATTTAATACCCAAAAGCCAAATTTTGGGCTCTGTATTTATTTTTAAAAAGGCATGGTACTGCCAGCTTTACGTAAAGCTAGCAGTGCTATCGTAGAAATATTTGTTATATCAACTTTTTTCTTTCACAGGAATTAAGGGCTCATTTAGGGCTCGTGCATGACCCCCGACGCAATTTTTCAAAGACAATCCCTATCACAGAAAAACTACCGTAAAAACTAAATATGCACTAATCATAAAACTGAGTACATAAGAATTGAGGGCTCATTTTAGGCTCTCCAACGCCTCCAAAATCAATTTTCCAAAACCATCCCTTAACACTAGAAAACTACCTCTTTCCCAAAAGTGCTTATAAAGTGCAAGAAAAACTATTGCATCAGATTGGAATATTTTCTACCTGTCCAAAAACATGAAACACTTTTCCAAACATTTTTACTAATTCAGATTTAGGGAGTAGTATCAACTTTCTGGCACAGCTGCTATACTTTTGTATGCACTTAAACATTTCCATTAATACTGCAAATATTAACCGATTTTCATGAATCTTTTTTCTCTTCTAATTATATGAATAAATTAATTCAGCTAATTAAAACGAAATTAAATCAGGCTTTCATAATTTCAGTTTTTGCAACCGGCCTTAATCTCATAACAATAAAAGAGTCATTCGTTGCAGCTGATTCGACTCGCCGCGGGTTATCTGCCTGGAACGCTTTGCCAGTGGTACAGGGCTACACAGCGAAAACGCAGAGACAGCTACAACTGAGCGTCACTGCTATTGTACTTACACTTTCGATTATTAAACAAAACGGGAACAATTTTCTGAAAAACCGGCACTAAACGGCAAAACAGAATACTATGTTGATGACGTATGCAAAAAATTAGACAAAACTATTCAACCGTACGGCCTGAAACTTGTTTCCCGTTTTCTGACTCTAATAAATCCCCTCACTATCGTGGGTTTCCTGTCACCACTACGTAGCGCGTCCTCAGGTTGCGGATAGAGGAACGGCCCGTGAGGCTGAACAGCCCCTAAGGTTAGCTGCGAATACAAGAATAAGCAGTCGCGGACAGCCGATAGGAACCAGTCGTGTCTGTGGTGAATTCAGCACTGGTAGAAAATAGGTACACGACAACCATGGCTTGGGAGGACCCACCCATTCGCGTTCATACGCAGTGGGTGGGTTCTGGCAAGCCGAGGTGCAGCGTGTATCCACCTAGAAACTATACCCGAACCAAAACTAAAAATCTTGTAAGGGAAAAATCCTGCTGCCCATTGGACACTGCAGCGATGACACTGCCCGCAAGGGATGTGTGGAATGATTCGCCTGCATAGGGCCAAAGGGGTATTGATGCCAGTAGGCGCGCTGCCTTGCAGGGGGACGTTAGGGTACGAGGATGAAACTGTAATGTGTCTGACGACAAGTTGACATGGTCCTTGTCAGAGTCGGAAAGCTCCCATACTTAGACCTAGGGAGGTATGGGGGTTATCACTCCTGGGACAGTGGACTCACCTACGATCGGAATAGGATCCTAACGTGCGGATTATCTTGAAACTACCATGGCTAACTTACAAAAACAAAAAACTACAGTTAAAGATCTAAGGGTGGGAACTCTAAACGCGCGTAGTCTAAAAACTGGCCGACTTAGCGAACTCATTAAGATAGCAATTGAATACAAAACTGACTTAATAGCACTTCAAGAAACCTGCTGGTCGGGCGATTTCGCGTCAATTTCTAAGGATGACTATATTTTTCACTATGGGGGAGCTAAAGGGCAAAGACTGGGGACTGGTTTTCTTATTAATAAACGAATTTCGCAAGCACTTATCGACATGCAATTCATTAATGACCGGTTATCATACATTGTACTAAAGGGTAATTTCAGCAAACACGTATTAATCAATGTGCACTGCCCCACCGAGGACAAAGACGAAGACACTAAAGATCTTTTTTATGAAACAATCGAGCAGGTTTTTGACAAGTTCTCAACGTTTGACGCAAAAATAGTATTGGGGGACTTCAACGCGAAAATTGGAAAAGAACCAATGTATAGGCCTACAATAGGATCAGAAAGTTTGCATGACGTCAGTAATGATAATGGAACCAGAGTAATAAACTTTGCAGCTTCAAAGAACCTCGTTGTCAAAAGCACATATTTCAAGCATAAAAATATACATAAGGCCACCTGGACATCACCAGATGGTAAAACTCACAATCAGATTGATCACGTTCTAATAGACAGAAGACGTCATACAAACATTCTCGATATAAGATCGTATAGGGGAGCGGATTTAAATTCAGACCATTTTCTCGTGATAGTAAAACTAAGATCTAGGCTAGCGCTAAGTAAGAAAACAAGCCGCACAGAGCCAACAGTTCGTTTCAATATAGATAAGTTCAAAACAGCAACAGAAACATTAAATTACCAAGTTGAGATTTCTAATAGTTTCGACGCTCTCCAAGAACAGAGAGACGATAACAATAATCGCGAGGAGGACCCGGAAACCCTGTGGAGCAATACGAAAAAGGCGATAAAGGCAGCCGCGAAACTTTCGATAGGTTTTAAGAAAGTAACCAAAAGCAAACCATGGTTTGACGAAGAGTGCAAACTCTGGTTTGAGAAACGTCGGAAGGCCAGACTAAGTAGTTTACAAAATAAGTGCGATCAAACACATAAGAAATATCTCGAGATTAGCAAGAGTACAAATAGGCTCTATAGATCCAAGAAAAGGGAGTGGGAAAAGAATAAAATACTAGCAATAGAAGCGCATAATAAACAAAATAACCCGCGTGAGATGTACAGGGGAATCAATTTTATAAGGAAAGGCTTTCAAAGTAGAACGGAAGTAATGAGGGACGAAAATGGCAATCTAGTAGCCGATGCGACAGAGAGACTGAATTTATGGAAAGATTATTTCGATAAACTATTAAATGTACGTGAAGCCCCCGTTGAAGGTAATCTCGGCGAAATCCACACTGCTGATCTATTAATTAACGATCCTACTGATATAGAAATAGAAATGGCCATCAAGAAGTTGAAAAATAACAAAGCCGCGGGCATCGATGACCTACCGTCAGAACTGATAAAAAATGGAGGCCCTTGCCTCACAAGGCAAATTTGTAAATTGATACGCGCAGTTTGGAAAACAGAACGCATGCCGGAAGAATGGAATACCTCTATCATTATTCCCATCTTTAAAAAAGGCGATAAAACTAACTGTAACAACTATCGGGGAATTTCACTTGTGCCTTCGTGCTACAAGATCCTGTCTAATGTTATCCTAAGTAGACTAACTCCTTTTGCCGAGGAAATCATTGGGGATTACCAGTGTGGATTCCGCCGAAACCGATCTACAAGCGATCAAATGTTTACAATTAGACAACTGTTAGAAAAGAAATGGGAATTTAAAGAAGCAGTACATCAGCTATTTATCGATTTTAAAAAAGCTTACGACTCTATTATACGCGCGCGAATGTACTGGATCCTAGAGTTCTTGGGTGTGCCAAGAAAATTGGTTAGACTTATCGAAATTTGCTTAAGCGGCAGTAAGGGTAGAATACGCGTAAACGGTAGTTTATCTGAAGAGTTTTCGATCCGCGATGGCCTGAAACAGGGCGATGCACTTTCGTGCGTCCTTTTTAACTTAGTTTTAGAATACGTGGTTAGGCAAGTGCAGGCGAATCCGACCGGTGCTACCCTCAATGGGGTAATACAAATTCTTGGATATGCGGATGATCTCGACGTACTAGGGGATGATAAAGAAACGGTAGCTAAAAATGCAGAAATCTTGATCGCAAAAGCCAAAGAGATTGGCTTGGAAGTTAGCGAATCGAAGACAAAATATATGACCGTCGTCAGGTCCGGACAAAGTAATCAAGACGGGGATCTAATGGCCGGAAATATGAAATTCGAAAGGGTTAACGAGTTTAAATACCTCGGGTCTATTATAACTAGCGAAAATAAGATTAAAACGGAAATCAATGCGCGGCTACACGCTGGCAATAGGTGCTATTATGCAGCAAACACGCTACTAAAATCGCGATCGCTATCTAGAAACATCAAAGTAAGAATTTACAAAACGATAATAATGCCGGTCGTCATGTACGGGTGTGAAACGTGGGCGCTGACGAAAGGAGAAGAGAATAGGTTTAGAGTTTTCGAGAATAAAGTACTTAGAAAAATCTATGGTCCAAAAAGGGACGAAGAGACCGGCGAGTGGAGAAAACTGCATAATAATGAGCTGCACGCTCTCTACGGGTCAGCAAATATTAATAGAGTAATGAAAGCGCGTAAATTAAGATGGGCGGGGCATGTAGCAAGAATGGGCAATGAAAGAACAGTGGCGCAAGTTTTAAGAGGGAGACCGACTGGTAAGAGACCCCTAGGCAGACCGAGAAACAGATGGGAGAAAAATGTAAGGGATGATCTAAAAGAACTAGGACATGATTACTTAAACTGGATGGAGAGTGCACAAGATAGAGATGTGTGGCGGTCTCGGGTAGATGAGGCAATGAACTTTCGAGTTCGAACTGCTAATCTATAATAATAATAATAATAATAATAAATCCCCTCAAGGGATGGTTTTGGAAAATTGATTTTGTGGGCGTTGGTGAGCCTAAAAAGAGCCCTTAATTCTGATGTACTTGCTTTTATTATCAGTGCATGTTAATTTTTCAGAGTAGTTTTTCTGTGATAGGGTTGTTTCTGAAAAATTGAGCCGGGTGCCATGCAAAAGCCCTGAATGGGCCCTCAATTCCTGTGAAAGAAAAAAGTTGATATAACAAACATTTCGATCATGGTACTGCTAGCTTTACGTAAAGCTGGTAGTACCATGCATTTAAAAAAAACTTCAGAGCCCAGGCTTTTGGGTATTAAGTGAGCCATTAATTAAGGCACAGGACATACACTGTTTGGGCATGGTCCGAGAAAATCAAGCACTGCTGATATACTTCATTATCAGTTTAATGTCGTATTTATTTACAGGGTGGTTTTCCAGTGTTAGAGATGGTTCTTTTGAAGTGTTTCATGTTTTCGGACAGCTAGAAAATATTCAAATCTGATGCAATACTTTTTCTTGCACTTTATAAGCACTTTTGGGTAATGGGTTTTCCAATGTTACGGGGTTATTATTATTATTATTATTATACCATTAAGCCATTTCCCTTTCGGGGTAGGCGTGACTTGCTCGGTTGGAGAATAGTAGTGTGCATGTGGGTATATAAGGTAGGTAGGGATATAGGTATGAGGTGGATAGGTATATAAGTGTTAGGTATATATATTTTAGATTGATCTGGAATTCTCGTGATATTTATGTAAATGACACGTTTACTCCGCAACACTGCTCCGACCCAGGTTGCTGATCAATCTCTCTAGCGATCACCCCCAGTGAAGAGCCTCACAAAATTGTTATGTATGGTTCTCTACTTGGGCCCATTAGTATCCAAGATCTTTGTTTCAGGCGTCATTCATTCTACTGTCACTCTGTTTACAAACTATTTGTCGCCACACTTTTCTGTCCTGGCATACTACTCTAGCTTCCTTCACGTCCATGCATTTTTTCATGCAAGCTCTTGTGTTCCTATGGCTTCTTATGTCTCTACGGATTAATGTCTCATTTACAGATTCTAACCATTCTTTCGGCGGTCTACCTCTGGGCATTCTGCCATTTACTTTACCTTTATACACTTGTTTGGTCAGTCGTTCATCTTTCATTCTTTCAAGATGTCCGAACCATCTTAACTGATTTCTTTCCCATGTGTCAACTATTGTCTCTTTTGCACCACATTCTTTGAGGATTGTCTCGTTTCGGACTTTGTCCATTAGTGTTTTCCCGCATATTATGCGCAGAGGTTTCATGCCGATCGCGTTAATTTTACTCCTGTCCTTTTCTTGACATGTCCATGTCTCGCTACCGTATAGTACAGTCGGTACGAATATAGAATTGTGTATGGCCATTTTAGCTTTTTTTGATATGTTTTTATTTGTTAGGATGGACCCTGCTCTACCGATAACCTGTTTACCCTTATTTATGCGCCTATCTAACTCCCCATCTATTTTTCCGTCGCTAGTGAATAGACTACCTAGATATACGTACTTGTCAACTTGTTCTAATCTCTCATCATTTAGGACAATGTTGCACATTGTTTTCTCACTCTTTCCCTCAAACACCATGATTTTTGTTTTATTTACGTTAATTTTGAGTCCCATGTCCTTCATGCTTGTATGAAGTTTATTCAACATTCTTTGCAGGTCCTCGACTGATTCTGCCATAACAATCTTGTCATCTGCGAAAGCTAACCCACGTACCTTAACTGTTTGGAAATCTACACCTTCTTCGTCGAAGAGTGCAGTTCTTGGACACTTATCCATGAATATGATAAATAGCCACGAGGACATAACGCATCCTTGTTTCACGCCTTGCGTAATATCGAACCAGTCACTCAGTTTCCCGTTTACCCTTACGCTCGCTTTACTACCTGTATATATTGTTTTTATTGCTTGCAGGAGCCCTCCATTTACTCCGTATTCTTTAAGAACTTCCCAAAGTTTACTTCTATTTACCGTGTCAAATGCTTTTTCTAGGTCAATAAATGCACAGAAAACTTTCTTTCCTACTCTCAAGCTTTTTTCTGTGATCTGTCTTAGGCTAAATATCTGATCTGTACATGATCTTCCTGGCATAAATCCACTTTGGACTTCCCATATTTTTTCTTCTGTGATTTCCATTACCCTACGAATAAGTATTTTTGAGTATATTTTACTTACGGTACTTAGTAGGCTGATACCTCTGTAATTACTGCAGTTGTTTTTATCTCCCTTTCTTTTGTATATTGGTACGATAATCGCTTTTTTCCAATCGTCTGGGACTTTCCCCGTCTCGATACATAAATTTATTAATTCGCACAACCTGTGAGGTATGTACTCGCCACCGTATTTGAGCATTTCAGCACTAATACTGTCTATGCCAGCAGCCTTACCGTTTTTCAAGTTCTTAATTATGTCTCGGACCTCAGTGACACAGACTTTTTCAATTGGGTTTTCTAATGCATTATGTTCTATGTCGCAGTTTTGTTGTCCTATATCTTCACCTCCTAATAGTTCTTTAAAAGAGTCTTTTAAAGCGTCTACTATCCCGTCTATATCATATAGCATTTCACCTTTGCTGTTTCTCATGCTAGCAAACTCTGTACTTTTACTTTCCTTCAACTGTTTATATAGTAGTTTCATTATTCCTCCAAAGCCGTTTTGTATTTTGTTCTCTTCTTCTGTTCTGATTTTTTCTTTACTCTCCTTGACTAGTCGTTTCATTTTCCTCTTTTTGTCTTTGTAATCATTTTTGAGTCTATTTCTCTCCTCATCGCTAAGACCTGTCATGTTTAATGTTCTCTTGTGCGCTTTTTTCTTTTCTCGCTGGGCTGCTTGAATTTCATCATTCCACCATGCATCACCAGACTTTCTTCCTACCACTGCCGTACCACACATTTCAATTGCAGTTTTAACAATGATATCCCGTAATAACGCCCACGCGCCCTCTATATCTTTATTGCTCGTAAGCGCTTCCCAAGTTGCCCTATCTATGCGTTCGCTTAACTTATTTTGAAACTCTATTCGCACTTCCGGTTTCTGTAAATTTTCAATCTTTATTCGAGTTTGTTTCGATTTTTCTGTTCTCTTTCTTTTCCATCCCCGGCCTAGGTTTATTTTAGAGATTAAAAGATAATGATCAGTATTGCATTCGGAACCCCTCATGACTCTTGTATCTTTGACTAGTTCTCTTAGTCTTTCATCCGCAATAACGAAGTCAATTATTGATTTTGGGGCAAATATGCCCAGAAAACGCGATAAATAGAGCCTCATAGAAAATTCGAATCAAATTCAAATAGTGGAATTTAATTCTACCTTGATGAATAGTTCATCCGGAAATCAGTTTCAGTTGAAAGGCAGTAAAAAAGAATGTCACATTTGTGTACATAATAAAACTGACAAAAATTGAAGATTTACTAATGTACAATTTTATTATTTAACCAAAGCCAGACATATTTCATAGAATTAAAATTTGTATTTGGCAAGAGCAAAAGTATCTTTATTTTCAAATATCAATCAAAAGTTGTGTTTATGCAACAGGTGAAAAATTACCATTTCTCAATATTTTAATTGCATTATTTAAATTGGAATAATTATTTTTGAAAACCAAAACTTACTTAAAAAGATAAATTTTGAACAAAAAATGGAAGAATTACATTTTCAGTTGAAATAATTAATTTTCAGCCAAGAAACCGGAAATTTTCAACAAACTAGTAAAATTTCCAACCAAAAAAATGAATTTTTCATAAAAAAATGAATTCTCAACTAAAAGTGTAATAGTTGACATTTCCACCAAAAAATATTTTAATTTTCAATAAAAAACAGTTGAATTAAACCAAAAAATAAGAAGTTTTAACAAATGATTTAAATCCTTAACCAAAACAGACTAATTTTCAAACAACAAAAAAAACGAATTTTTGACAAAAAAGTTGAATTTACAACAAAAAAATGCATTTTCTAGAAAAATAATTGAATTTTCAATCCAAAAAAGACGAGAAGGGAATTTTCAACTAAAAAAG
>CAKNYM010053213.1:532670-566362 GCA_932195095.1 Andricus curvator
AATTTTCAATCAAAGAAATGAATTTTCAAACCAAAAGATTAATTTTTAACAAAATACATGAATTTTCAATTAAAATTTGAATTTTTCAAAGAATTGTTAACATAATAATTAATTTTCAACCAAAATGGTGAATTAGTCACCAAAAGATTAATATTCTACCACAAAAGACAAAAAACAAAATGCAGAAATTTTCAACCAAATAGCTGAATTTTCAAATAAAGAAGATAAATGTTAAACCAAACATGGAATAGTTAAATTTCCAGTTAAAAAATTAATTTACAACAAAGAAAGGAATTTTTAACCCAATAGTTGAATTTTTAACAAACAAAAAAAAATACAAATTTTTAACAAAATAGATGAATTTTTAGCAATGCAAACGTTCTCAAAGTATGGAAGATTTTCTGTAAAATGCATAAAAAAATGCTGGAAAATAAACAGAGTTTTTTTTCTAATGAAAGGGTAATTATTCTAGTACTTACAAAATAAACTGTAGTATATATTCTGAGACTTTCTTGAACAGCATGTAGGCCTAAACCTGCTGTAGTACTAATGCAAGAATCCGCCCAAGGATGTGCGTAATCCTTACAGGACGCTGGAATATCGAATTTACTGAGTTTTGCGGGCATCTTTGACAGAACAATCGTTCCAAACAAGTCAAGACACGTCCGCCGATCTTATCCTTTTCGCATGTAGCTAAACACTGTGATGTATACTAAAGTGATGTACTTTCCAAATGGTTGCTTTCCTAATGACCAACTGTTTCAAAGAATTATGTTCAAAGTACAAACGACATTTTATCACGTCTATATTATTGCGCAATTTCTATAATCAGATTTCTCAGATTATCTAAATGTAATCATAACATGCAGAGAAAGTAGTCGAGATAATATAATTCATTAGTTTTTCGGAACTCAATAATTGAACTTTGAAGGTTTCTTAACCTATAAAAATGTTGTAAGACTTTTTCTTTGTTGATTTTGTTTTAACTTACGCGTAAAACGCAGATTTAAACTGAGCAGGCGAATGCTAAAAGAAACGAGAATGAGTTTTGTTTTTTTCATCCTGTCCATATTTGTTTGTTACTAAGTAATGTATGGTAATGTAATGAGGAAGCGTGTATGTGCATGCATACATTTTGATGAACATAAAGTGGCGTCGGTGTGCACATACACTAATATTGTAATGGTATAGGTTGATCTGCGTACTAAGTTTTAATAGATGGCGTTGAGGGCGCCAAGTAAACATGGCCGCCGTTTCAAATCTTGGCGCGAACGAAACTTTTAAAGGGGACGAACACAAGTTAATGAAAGTTTGATCATTTTAATGGTTTCAATGAAAACCCAATTAATTTGGGGAATTTCGACCAGAATTTAATCATTCTTGAGGAATTATTTAATGTTTAAAAGTAATAATTATCTTCCTACTCTCAATAATGGTAAACGAGAATTATAATATAAGAAATGCATATTAGTTATTAGTCGGCAAACTAGAGGAGGCTTTAGTGTATTAGAAATAAGAAACGTGTGATCTAGATTGTAATTAGACACTAAAGAGCGAAGAGTGAAAGCCGCTCGAGTTCAAAGGGTGTCGGCGCCACGCTGTCGTGGCGGGAACCTTTGAAGGCGCGAGTTTGGTGCTCGTAAACCTGTCATGGTTTTAATGAAGTATGAGATCTTTGGACGATTCGCGGGTCGCGTGTTGGAACTTGTTGGAAACAAGTTCGGGACTCGCGAGACCGCGGAGGCGTGGATTTCATACTTTGACCTATTTTACTATTGGTTAAAGGTGATGACGATTTTTATATCCTGGATTGTAACTGGTTAGAGTAAAACGCGTGGGGTAGCTCCCACCAGGATCTTCGCTTTCGCCGAGGGTCTGTCTGTTTTTTCCCCGAGAGAAAAAGTCAGTTCTCCGTCGATCTCTCTACCAGCTTCAAATAAAAAACCTGCGACACTTTTAAAGATTGCGGACTTAGAAGAATTTGAATAAATCTGAGTTCGGACTTAGAATAATTTTCGGTGTGAAGATTGTTGAGTTTAACTTTTAATGATAATTTCGCCTCAGCTGGTAGTAGATTTAAATCGAGAACTGGCATTCAATTGATTTAAAATTAATATTAATAATGGCTATTAATGAAACAAGAATTGTGATTCTTCTTGGAACGTAAATTCAAATATTGTTGAATAAAATTGCTGAAGTTGTAACTGTTATGAACAATTAAATAATAATAATAACTCAACTAAATAAATATTGAGTTTCTCTACAATCATGTGTCTTTATTGTGTTGAACCCATTTTTCGCGGCTTTTGATTTTAATCAAAATAAATCAACGGAAGAATTAACTCTAACAACCAATGGCAGCCAAGCTGAGAATTCTACAGGAGAAGAAATTCGATTCCAGCGCTAGTGGCCATTACAAATATCATTGATTTGCGCATGCGTCTGAGAGAGGTTCCAAGGGAAGCCACCAATTGGGTTTATCAAAATGGCGGATTGAACAAATCAAATTGCACCATGAATCGTTGTACGCATACATAACACATCAAAACACAGCAGCTGATCAATTGATCATAATAAGAAAAAGCAACAAAAAGGAAGGAAGGAAAGAGGGTAATTTAAGAGGATCGTCACACAAATTCTGTTTAATCAATTGAGAAAAAATTATGTCTAGTTTCCTGAACAGATCTTTGCACGAAGCTGCACAATTTATAAAACCGCTGAATAATTTTGCAGGTAAGTTCCATTTTAAGGTTATATCAGGTTGGCCGGTGGTCAGTGAAAACGTGGAAATCGGAGAAAAGTCAGGGATTTTGAAAAAAACTCTTGTAAAAGTCAGGATATTTGTGTAAGAGGCACTTTAAATAACTGTCAAGGATGATAAATTAAAAAGTTTTAATGTGTAATTTTCTTATTCCGCTCATAACAGATTCTGTTAAAAATGTTACAAAATTAAGATTCTTGTTTTTGAATATTAATGGTCAGCGAACATGAAAAATTGGTCAGGGAAAAATGAGGGAATTTTGAAAATGAAGTGTTGCGGCCACCCTGTCTTGTCAGTAATTTATTTTCCTCAAATTTTTATTTCTCGTTTTGTAGATGCTTCCTTCTGCCGATTATATTTTTAGTTATAAAAATTATTATTTGGTTAAAAATTAAGAATGTCGACCATTTGACTGAAAATTCAACTATTTGGTTAAAATTCAACTTTTTGGTTGATAATTAATAAAGTTCAAAATTAAGTTTCTTAACTTAAAATTTAACTACATATTCCATTTTTGTTTGAAAAATTATCTCTTTTTTTAAAAGTAGAAACGTCAACTATTTGGTTGAAAATTCATATATATTTTATTTAAAACTTCTTTTTTTTCGGTAAAAAATTAATCTTTTCAATTGAAAATTCTACTTTTTAGTTGAAAATTCGTGTTTTTGTAGTAGAACATTTATCTTCTTGTTTGCAAATTAATGTTTTTGGTTAAAAATTGATCTATTTTATTATTAATTCTTCTTTTTTGGTAGAAATTTCACCGTTTTTGGCGCAACCAGGTTGGTTCAAACCGTTTGGTTGATAATTAATAGCCTATTTGGGATGAGGATTCAACTAATTTGTTAAAAATTAATTTTTTAGGCTGAAGATTCATAATATAAGTTGCAAATTAAGGTTTTTGAATAAAAATTAATCTATTGTATTGAAAATAGATCTCTTTTGGAAGAAATTTCATCTTCTTTTATTAAAAATGCAACTGGTTGATTGAAAATTAACTTTTTTGTTGTAAATTTATCTTTTCGGGACTAAAAGTTAAATTTTTTGTAAAACATTCGACTTTTCAGCTTGAAAAATCAAATTTTTGTTAAAAATTCATCTTTTTTCGTTGAAAATCCAACTTTTTGGTTGACAAAAACTTCAACTGTTTGGTTGAAAATTCATATATTTTATATAAAATTTCTTGTTTTTCGGTAAAAAATTAATCTTTTTAATTGAAAATTCTACTTTTTGGTTGAAAATTCGTGTTTTTGTAGTAGAACATTTATCTCCTTGGTTGAAAATTAATGTTTTTTGTTAAAAATGAATTTATTTTTATGAACAATTCTTTTTTGGTAGATATTTCATCTTTTTCGGTTAAAAATACAAACAGTTTGATGGACAATTGATAATCTATTTAGGATGAGGATGCAACTATTTTGTTGAAAATTAATTTTTTTGGTTAAAGATTTGTAATTTTAGTTAAAAATTAATCTATTTTATTGAAAATATATCTCTTTTGGTAGAAATTCAATTTTTTTGTTGTTAAAAAGGCAACTAGTTGGTTGAAAATTAATTACTTTTTTTTTTTGGATTGAGGATTCAACTTTTTTTTTAAATATTTGTCATCATTAAAGTTGAAAATTCATCTCTTTGATTAAAAATTAGTTTTTTGTTGTTGAAAATTAATTTTTTAAACTAAAAATTTAACTATTTCTGTTGAAGATTCATCATTTTAGTTGAGCGTTTATTTCTATTTATATCATTTTAGTAGAAATTTCAAGTATTTGGTTGAAAATTCGTGTTTTTTGTAGAAAATTTATCTTCTTCATTGAGAATTGAACTTTTTTAGTCGAAATTTCACCTTTTTTGGTTAAAAATGCAACTGTTTAGTTGAAAATTCATATTATAGTGTTGAAAATTCGTCATTTTGGTCTAAAAATTCACCAGTTTTAGTAGAAATTTAATCTTTTTGGGATAAAAATGCAACTGTTTGGTTGAAAATTAATCGACTTTGGTTAAGGGTTCACCTATTTTATTAAGAATTCGTTTTTTTTTTGGTTGAATTCAATTGGTTTTTATTAAAAATTAAAATCTTCTTTGGTTGAAATATATACTATTATAGTATTTGCTTAAGATTTGTCTTTTTTTTATAGAAAATTAAAATACTTGGTTAAAGGTTAAACCACTATGTTAAAAAATAATTTTTTTGTTGAAGATTCTTTATTTTAGTTACTGATTCATATCTTTGATTGAAAAATCGTTTTTTTTTTGTTGAATATAAATGTTTTAAATGAAAATTCAACTATTCCCGTTGAAAATTCATCTCTTTGGTTGAAAGTTTAACTATCTTGTTGAAAATTGATATTTTTAATTGAAATTTTAACTACTACTTAATAGGTCAAAGTTGAAATACTTTGTTACAATTTTTTTTTGGTGGAAGGTGCCTCTCTTCGGTTGACAATTCATCTATTCGGTTGGCAATTGAACTGTTTTGTTGAAAAATAATCCTGTTTGGTTGGAAATTGAACTATTTTGTTGAAAATTCGAATTTTAGTTTAAAATTAATCTTTGAAATGGAAACTGTAACTTTTCCATTTTTGGTTTAAAAATTATCTTTTTTAGTTGAAAATTCATCTTTTTTTGGTATAAAACTAATATCTTCAGGTTGAAAATCCAACTATTTTACAGACAATTTTTTGTCTGACTTGAAAGTTCAGCAATTGGGATGAACTTTTTTTGACTAAAAAATCTTTATTTGTTTCAAATTCGTCTTTTTGGTTGAAATTCGACTTCTGGATTGCAAGTTAAACTACTTTGTTAAAAATTCGTATTTTTTTGTTTAAAATTAAAATTTTTTGCTGGTTCTTATTATTATTAAGTTTTTTGGATCAAAATTAATATATTTCATTGAAAATATATCTCTTTTGGTAGAAATTCCACTTTTTTTTTGTTAAAAATTCAATTAGTTGGTGGAAAATTGTGGCCCCAGATTCTATAACCGCCTATAGAATTAATCTCCTGGGAGTGGAGAGGCCCCGGGACTTCGCTTAAACAAAAGCGATCAAAGAGCCACTTAACCAGGCCACAATTAATAGTTTTTTTTAGTTGAGGATTCAACTATTTTCTTGAATATTCGTCTTTTTTTATTCAAATACTATTACATTTTCAGTCGAGAATGCATATTTTTTTGTTGAAAAATCTACTAATTAATTGAAAGGTTAAACTACTTTGTTAAAAATTCATGTTTTTTTTTGTTTACAATTAATTTTTTTTTGCTGCAAATTTAACTTTTCTATTTTTCGTTGAAAATTCGCATTTTTTGTTAGAAAATTAATCTTCTTGTTTGAAAGTTTGACTATTTTGTTGAAAATTCGTTTTTTTTTGTGTCGAAAATGAATTTATTGCTGACAATTTCACTTTTCTATTTCTGTTTGAAAATATTCTTTTGTTACAAGAAACTTTAACTATTAGGTTGAAAATTTATGTATTTTATTGAAAAATAGTGTTTTTCGGTATAAAATAAATCTTTTTGTTCGAAAATTCGTGTTTTTTGGTAGAAAATTTATCTTCTTGATTGCAAATTAATGTTTTCAGTTAAAAATTCATCTTGGTAGAAATTCCTACTTTTTTAAATTGAAAATGCAACTGTTTGGTTGAAGATTAATAATCTGCTTTGGTTGAGGATTCAACTATTTTGTTGAATATTCGTATTTTTTTGGTTTGAAATATTAACTGTTATATTTTTTGTCGAGAATTCATTTTGTTGTTGAAAATTCCACTACTTAGTTGGAAGTTGAACTTCTTTACAATTTGTCTGAACATTTCTTGTAAAATTTATTCTAGCAATTGTGATCAGTGTTTGTATTGACATTGCAGGCATCTTTTTGTGCGAACAGTAGTCACTTTTTAGCTTCAAGTACACAGTTTTCCATTTTTTTCAAGTACATCGGTACATTAGTCTGTGGCAGCACTGAAAATTTGCTAAAATTAAGCAGAATTAAAATGAGACCAATTTTGTTGCTGATAAAATTAATTAAAATGAACGCAATCAAAAACATTATTTTGGATTCAAAGCCTTAAAAATCCGACGATATTTAAAATCATTTTAATTCATTTAAATTTACACCTTCTTACCGGGTTTACAATTAAACATTTTTAACGTTCAAAATTTAAGAATTACAAAACGAATTTGTATTTACAGTATCCGTCCGATATAAAGCTAAGAAAACAGTAGGAGCCGGAAATAAAAATGCCGGAAATGCAAACCCGAAGCGCAGAGGATGGAAAGTTCAAGATGGGAAGGCAGTCTCTGCTGGAACTATACTAGTTATGCAAACAAAAACAAGATTTCACCCTGGCTTGAACGTAAGTATATAATAAAGTACTTGTCTATTCCTCCATATTTAAATAAATATAAAATTTAAGAAATTACTTTGAAAATAAATTAATTTCTCTTTAACGTCCAACATTCAAATTTAACGACGAAATTTGTGGAAATAAATAAAAATCTAATGATCAAATTCGGAAAATTAACACACTCTTAAATGTCTTCATTCAAATTTAAAAAAATTTAGAAAAAGAGGAAAGAAAAAGAAGGCAACGAACTCCTTCTTTCTTTTTTAAATTACTATGAAAAACATTTACATTTACCTTCTTTTTCTACCCTCTTTTTTTTAATTGAGACATTTTAGAGTGTGTTGTCCAAATTACTTTTTTTTTAATTTGCAAGAATTTCGTAGCTACATAAATGTATCCAAAGTAAAAGAATTAATTCCTGCTTTGTTCTAGGTTGGATTTGGTAGAAACGGAAACTTGTTTGCTATGGAAGCCGGAAGAGTGGCTGTAACTTGTGAGAAAATTAATCCAGATTTTAGGCATTTCTGGGTCAGGAAAAATTATAGTGGTCGTCAAGATCAAGTTATATACAAAAAACATTTTAACGTAATTCCTGAAAAGCAGCATGACCGCTTCGTTCTTATAGATGCTGTTTAATCCTGCAAGGTACTAAATGTTAGGATTACGATTAATAAAGAGAATTGTATACTTAAATAAATTTTTTAATTACAATGCACTTGATTCCGCCCACTGGAAGGACTGATAATTAATCGATTCTCCGTCAGGGGAAAAACTAGCAAAGACTTGCGTTTTTCTTACGTTGCATCCAACGCGACAGACACTTATAATGTCATTTACTGATAGATCTTCGCTTCTTTTTTGACAATGAACTATAAATTGAGCATGAAACATGATTGGATCACCCGGATAAACCAAAAAGTCACCCCCAAATTTTTCTCCGTTGGTGATATAGTAATTTTTTTCCCACAAGTCTTTAAATACTCGGTATCGTAGATTTTCCTCTTCAGTTTCTGGATAATTCCAGTCCACCTCTTCAGCGTCCTCTTTTGTTACCCATGGATGTGCTTAAAATTATAATTAAAATCAGATTTAAGTCAGAATTCAGGGTGGCCGTAGGCCAGGAAAAATCTGCAAATCAGGGAAAAGTCAGGGAAGTTTATTGGTCGGGGAAAAGTTAGGGATTTTGAAAACGATCTTGCAAGTCAGGGAATTTCTTTAAGAGGCACTTTGAATAACTGCCAAGGATAATAAATTTAAACAATTGTATTTTAATTTGAAATTGCTTTATTCTGTTCATAAAAGATTTTAAGTTAAAAATGTTACAAGGTTAAGATTCTGGTCTTTGAATACGGTCAGGGAAAATGAAAAATTTCTCAGGGAAAAATTAGGGAGTTTTGAAAATGAAGTTTAACGGCCATGCTAATATAATATTCTTGTCAGTAATTTATTTTCCTTGTATTTCTATTTTTATCTTTTTTTACAGTTGCTTTCTCCTGACTATTATATTTTTATTTGAAAATTGTAGTATTTGGTGAAAAATTCAACAATTTTGTTAAAAAGTCATTCTTTTTAATTGAAGATACGTCTTTTTGGGCTGAAAATTCAACTGTTCGGTTACAAATTGATCTTTTTTGGTTCAAGATTCAATTATTATATTAAATAAATAAATAAAAATATTGTTTGTTGAAATATCTACTGTTACATTATTTGTTGACAATTCATCTTTTTTGGTTGAAAATTGAACTACTCAGTTGAAGGTTGAACCACTTTGTTAAAAAATCATTTTTCTGTTAAAGGTCCATTATTTTTAGCTGAAAATTCATCTCTTTGGTGGAAAATCCGTTTTTTGTTTTTGAAAATTAATCTTCTTTATTTAAGGATTCAACTATTTTGTTGAAAATTCATCTTTTTTTGGTTGAAAATTGAACTACTTGGTTGAACCACTTTATTAAAGAATCATTTTTTGTTATTGAAGATCCATACTTTTAGTGGCAAATCATCATCATTCATCTCTTTGGTTGAAAATTACTTTTTTTGTTGTTGAAAATATATTTATTTAACTAAAAATTTTACTATTCTACTTGAAGATTCTTCAGGTTGGTTGAAAATTCAACTTTTTCGTTGAAAATTCAACTCTTTCGTTGAAAATTCAACTCTTTCGTTGAAAGTTTAACTGTTTTGTTGAAAATTGGTTTTATGTTCTTGAAAAATGATCTTTTTTAGTTCAAAATTCGTCTTTTTGGTGGAAAACTAATCTTCTTGGTTTCAAATTTCCTCTTTTTTGGGTAAAAATGCAATTGCTTGTTTGAAAATAAACTTTTTTGCTAAAAATTCATTTTTTCGGGTTGAAAATTCTACTGTCTTACAGAAAATTCGTCTTTTGGCTTGAAAGTTCTACAATCTAAATAACTTTTCTTCTTTCTTGGCTGAAAAATCTTTTTTTTTTTTGACTCGTCCTTTTGGTTAGAAAATACATCTCTGGTTCAAAAATTTGACTATTTGTTTCAAAATTCTTTTTTTTTTTAAATTAATTTTTTTTTACTGAAAATTTAACATTTCCATTTTTTGGTGGAAAATTGATCTTTTTAGTTGTAAATTAGTCTTTTTCGGTAAAGAATTAATCTTGTTTAAAAATTTGTCTTTTTGAATTGAAAATTAAATATTTCGTCGTAGAAAAATCATCTTTTTTAGTTGGAATAAATAAATAAATTACATATTTTTCAATTTTCATCTGCAATTACTCTATTTCGTTTATAGATGATTTTATGCAACAATATTAAAATGCTGGTCTTTGAATATAATTGGACAGGAAAATTGGAAAATTAGTCAAGGAAAATCAGGGAATTTTGAAAATTAATTTTTTTGGCCACCCTGCAAATTCAATCTTCTGTATCTCTAACTGGTGTGTTTAGAATTATATATATATATATATATATATATATATATATATTTCTAATCATTTGTAATTTTAATCTTAGTTTGGAGATAGGAGATACTTCATTAGTTAGTCTAATTACCTGTATGAGTTTGAACAAGCGCATCATTTCTGTCGAGCTTAGGTAACTTGGACATTTCCTCTTCAAATAAAAGTTTTCTATCAATTTTTACACTTTCCAGTTTCTCTAGAGTCTCCTTATCTAGCGGCTTCCTCATCTTCTTTTTCGTAGTTTCTAATCCCAAAATTTTTCGTCGTTTTCCTTCTACAATTTTGTCCATCATACCAGAAATCTAATTCAAACAAATTCTAATTTACAAATATTGTGACTTTAAGTTAACAATTTTTCTATTATGCTATCTTAAATGGGAGGGGGAGGGGGTAAGTAGTAAAACCATTTCTTACTAAGATATGTTCAAGTGTGCGTATCACTAAAAAACCAAAATTAAATAGATTTGGTTGTATACAGCTGTTTTTCAGCACAATCTATTGCTTACTGTAGCACCTATTACATTAAATATAAACAAATTTGATGTTACTTTATTAATAATTTTAACAGTATAACTTGTAATTTAACTAATAATATTAGTAGTGCCTAGTAATATTAGTACTAATATTAAAGGTAATAATCATAAACTCACGAAATAATAATAAATGAATCAACAAAAAAGGGGTCATCCAAAAAGTACGTAAGGTGTTTTTCTAAAATTTACCCCTCCCCAAATTTATTTATTTATAGCAAGTTTCACAGTTCTTCCCCTTTTTATAATTTTTCCACTTAAATGTGAATTAAATTAACAGAACCCAATTCGAAACTCCAACTGCTTTTGGTTTGAAAATTCACCTCTTTTTGTTGAAATTTCATCTTTCTTGGTGAAAAATCCAATTGCCTGGTTAAAAATTAATCTGTTTCGGCTGAAAATTAACTTTTTTGTTGAAAATTCAACTATTTTGTAGAAAATTTGTATTTTTGGTTTGAAAATTCAACTATTTGTTAAAAAGTAATTTCCTTCTTTTAAAAGTGAACTATTTTGTTGATTTTTTTTTAATAATAATTTTTTAACCGAAAGTCTAACTATTTGGTGGAAAATTGATGTATTCGGCTAAAAATTATTCCTTCCGGTAGAAAAACTTTTTTTTTCATCTAAAAATGTAACTGTTTAGTTAAAAATAAAGCTAAAACTTCTAGTTGAGAATTCAAGCATTTCATTAAAAATTCGATTTTTATTTGGTTCCAAATTTATTTTTTGAACTAATAATTTAACTATTCCATTTTTCGTTGAAAACATCTTTTTGAGTTGAAAATTCAACTATTTTAGTAGAAAATTAACTTTTTTCTGAAAGTTCGTATTCTGGTGTTAAAAATTTAAACGAAATCCTTCTTGGTTGAAAATTCAACTACTTCTTTGAAAATTCGTCTTTTGCATTTAGAAATACAACAAGTATTCTGTTGAAATTCTTCTTTTCAGTAGAAATACAATTTTTTGTTTAAAAATGCAATTGCTTGGTTAACAAGTTAAACTGCTTTACTTGAGGGTTCAAGTATTTTGTTGAAAATTAATTTTGTTGTTCTTAAAACTTAATTTTTTGAACTGATAATTTAACTATTCCATTATTGGGTGGAAAATGATCTTTTTAGATGAAAATTTAATTATTTGCTTCAAAATTCATGTATTTTGTTAAAAATTCGTCTTTTTGGTAGAAAATTAATCCTATTGGTTCAAAATGTAACTATTTAGTGGAAAGTCGATTTACTTTGTTGTAAATTCTTTTTTTTTTGTGTAGAAAATTATACTTCTTGGTTCAGAATTCAACTGCTTAGTTGAAAAGTTAATCTATTTGATCCAAAATTCATCCATTTGGTTGAAAATTCAACTTTTTTGTAGAAACCCGTCGAAAATTAGACGCTTGTTGAATTGAAATGAAAATTCATCTCTTTGATGAAAATTAGTCTTTTTTGTTCAATTCCAATATTTTTTATTGTAAATTCATCTTTTTGATTCAAAATTAATTTTTTCAATTGAAAATTTAACTATTCCATTTTCGGGCAGCGGACAGATGTTTTTTTTATTGATTGAAAAATCGTTCTGGGTTGAAAATTCAACTCTTGTTGAAAATTCGTCTTTTTAATTTGAAAATTCATCTCTTTTGGTAGAAATGTCATCTTTTTTGGTTAAAAATGCAACTGTGGTTGAAAATATTTTTGTTTAGAATTCCACTGTTTTGTTGAAAATTAGCATTTTTTCGTTCAATTCAACTGTTTTTGATATAAAATAAAAAAAATTTCTTGGTTAAAATATGAACTATTGCATTTTTTGTTTAGAATTCATCTTTTTTGGTTGAAACTTCAACTACTTGGTTGAAAGTTGCACTACTTTGTTCATTCATAAGAAACAGTAAAATTCACCCCCCTCCCCCCTTTAGAGGAGACCACTCTACAGCAGATAATTATTTTAAAATAAATAATTTATTAAATTATTTAATAGTCAGGACAATATACTGGTTAATATAATGAAATTAGAATTAATTATTTGACGTCTATTTGTGCTTATATAATTAATGATTATATACTGTAGGTTCATTACCTTATGTAAGGTGGTCTCTCCTAAATATTATTTATGTGGACGGCATTACCTGTTTTTCTCTTTGTTTTCTTAAACATACTTCTTGGTCCAGATACAATTTTTCTCTGAATTCATGAAATAACTTTTTTAAAGCTTCACTAGGTTTTTTGTTTATGCAAGGGTATTGAATTAGTCTTGCAAATCCTTTTTCTATTAACAATTTTGCCTCTTCTGAATTTAATAAAAGAGGAAGGCCTAGTAAAATATCCTGTCTTGGTGTCTTCGGCAAACAACCAAGAAGTTCTCCAATTATTCTATATTCTTTTCGCAATTTAAGCCAGTCTATGCAAAAATACATACACGTAATTAGTTGTAATTATTTATTTGCCTTTGTAACATCTACCAGAGAAAGTTGTCGAGCCTGATTTTTGATTTAGTTTTTCAATTTCTTTCATAAATAAACAAATATAACGAAAAAAATGACAATTTTTTTCTATTTGACGTTCCGGGTATATATACCATTAAGCTATTTCCCTTTCGGCGAGCCTCTAGGGGTAAGCGTGACACTACCCGATTCGGGTAGTGTTTCTAGGTGGATAGTTTCTTGTAGTAAAATAAATACAAGTGTGGGCTCACCACACCCACGGCCGCCAACAGCAACGCAGTAGTATCAGACGGTCACCCATCCAAGTACTAACCGCGCCCAACACTGCTTAACTTCAGTGATCTAACGGGAACTGGTGTTTCCAGCGTGGTATGGCCGTTGCCATGGTGCTTGTTAATAATAGGAAAATTGTTGTAATCGCCTACTTTTTATATATTTACATTATTTAAAGATATCCCATCATGATACAATAAACAAATTATTTGTTGAAAGTGTGTTTTCTATAATTTTCAATAATTATACGTTTTTTAAAGTTATATTGCAAGAAATTTGGATGGAAACGATATTCTAATGAAGAAAATTTCTCTTAAGATTATTCTTGTTAATATTATAAACAAATTTGATAAAGAAATGCATTATTTAGGCATGTGTCGACAAAAAATTTCGTTTTTTTCGATGTCAGTTTAAAAAAAATTAGGAATCTCATGATAATTTCAGCAAAATTTATAATTTTTTGATAAATTTTTGTTTTTTGAAAACAAATATAATAAAAAAATGCATTATTCGGGCATTTGTCGACGGAAAATTTCGTTTTTTTTCAATACCAGTCCTTTTAATTGGGAACTTTATGATAATTTTAGCAACATTCATAATAAGTTCATAAATTTTATGTTTTTTTTTTAACAAGTTTGAAAAAACAAGTCTTCCGTCGACAAATGCCCACACAATGCGTTTTTTAAATTAAATTTGATTTTAAATATCATAAAATTTATCAACTAATTATGAATGTTGATGAAATTATCATGAAGTTTCAAATTAAAAGAAGTTACACAAAAAAAGTATCTGTCGACAGATATTCAAAAAATTCATTTTTTAAATTAAATTTGGAAAAAAAAAATTAATCAACTAATTATGAATGAGGCTAAAATTATCACGAAGTTCCCAATTAAAAGGACAGGCATTGAAAAAAAAAACTAATTTTTCCGTCGGCAAATGCCCGAATAATGCATTTGTTTATAATATTGAGAAGAAAATCTTGAGAGAAATGTTCTTCCCTACCATATTGTTTCCATCCAAATTTCTGGCAATATAACTTTAAAAAAACGTAAAATTATTGAAAACGTACATTTTCAACAATTTGCTTATAGGTTTTTTTGTTTATTGTATCATGATGGAATATCTTTATCAAATGTAAATCTATGAAACTTAGGCGACTACAACAATTTCCCTATTATTGACGAGCACCGGGAACGTCACATAGAACATACTTTTTTTCGCCATATTTGTTTATTTATAAAAAAATTGAAGAACCTAATAAAAAATCAGACTCGACTATTTTCTTTAAAATTTTACTAGCTTTTTTCAAAAAAATGTTGTCCCAATCGGTCAATATCTGTGGGTTGACTTTAAATTGAACCATACACGTCATTTTCTTCCCACTGTAGGCCGGCAAACATACCTAACCTACAATTTTTTTCACATCGAAAAACTGTTGTTACGAAAATATTGGATAATATACTACAATTTGTAAATATTCTAGTATGCTAGGACAATATTTCTTACTTTTTGGAAATTTTCTGATAAATAATTATAAGATTTTTGAATAGTTTATGTGGTTGTGTTTGTACTGGTCTGTTTTTAAGACGTACCTAACCTAGACGAGAACAACAAAGTAGAAACATGAGCATAAATAGCGTTCATTCTCAAATTAAGTTTTTAATTTCAAAACACAGCTTAATAACACACTTAATAACTAATAAGAAAATTCGGGTTTTCCGATTTTTTATTAATTTGGAGTCTGTGGAAACATTTACAGAAATGGATTGAAAAATCTTACCGTCAGCATTCCAAATAAATATATTTCCGTTTGAATATACCAGATCAATAATTTCGGACATTTTATTTCATTCGTTATTTACTTTCGTATTCAGTATACAAATTAGTTAAAAATAGTGTCGAACAGACAGTACCATCGAACGGACAGTACTCCACAGTACTCAACCTGACTCAACCTATTTGGTAAATAACGTAACGTAAATAATAAATTAATGACGCGCATGCGCACTGGTTTTAATTTGACTTAATGTAGTGGTAGGACTGGGATATTTGAAATTTAAAACTTTATTGAATATACAATTAGGTATTTTCTTTCACTTCAACCACTAGCAAATTTCACTTCGTTGAGTGTTGAGGGGAAAACAGGGGACCAAATGCATCGGACAAAACTTTATTTTTGTAATATCTTCGTAATGAATAATAATTATTATGATTTTATTATTTCATTAAACAGTTCTTAAAAAATAAAAATTATTTTTTCCATACACTTATATAGAAAAAATTAGTTTTTACGATGATATTAGCAAAATAGGGCAAAAATGGACTGAATCCCATGCATTTGATCCATTGTTTCCCCCTCAGCAGTTAATGAAGTGAAGTTAGCTGACTATGAAGTGAAAATGCTTTGCTAATAGGGAGGTCCATATTTTTTCCGAATTTGCATGCGTATCGATCGCCAAAGATAAATATCTTTGCGATCGCCACCACAGATAATACCACGGGGGTGAAGCCAGCATAGGAACTTCCGGTAGCAAATCTGACTTCCGGCCCAGTTCGATCTGGGGTCCTTTCTAGGGAATTTAAAAATATTCAGTTTGCGAAAATGTAGTGAACTTTTAAATCGTTAGTAGGGTAGCACTGAAAACTGACAGTTGAAAACATCATGATTGAAAACGTTGAAAATTGAGGCTATTTTTTACCCAAATTCTTAGACTTTCCAATAAACATAATCGTGAAATCCTAACGATAATTTTTCAATTAACTCGAATTAATTACCTGTAAAATAAAGTGCCTTGTACCAGGTCTCACGACTTTAGAATTTGCCATGCCGATTGTGAGGAGTGTAACATAACCTCTAAATTGGGTCGTGTTACTGTTTTATTAGGGTTTTTTTTCCTACGAGAACCTTCATGATACTTCTTCAAATCCACGACAAAATAAAAAGTAATCATATAGTGATTTTTGTCGAATAAAAACCCATGCTCAGAATCTTTGTTTATTGTTTTTTAAAATAATTTTTATCAAATTCCATTTACCAATAAAGTTGTCAATGATTTGTAATGCCAATTATTGATGTTATTGTGTACTTAAATTGTTGTATGTCATGATATCAATAAACGGTATTACAAATTATTGACAACATTATTAAGTACAATATTTCAAATTTGAATATCCCGCCCGCACGGCCGCTTGCGATTTTAGTTCCCCCAGTTCTCACATGAGCGCACGTGTCGCTCCATAAGCGGCCATATTGGAAATATTTGTTCCCAATTTTTATCACGAGGCTTCACCCCCGTGGATAATACCAGATCTGATAATACCTTTGTCGCCGTATCGTCCCCAAATTTGTTAAAATCCACAATAAAATAAAAGTGCTAAAAAATATATTTAGAGGTTCTGCAAGAGCCATGAATTTTAATACGTATTTTCCATAATAACCCAGATAGCACAAAAAACTCCGTGAAGATTTCGTGAAACTTGCAATGTAAGGTTGGGAATATTGCATTGAAAGGTTAGGGCAAGATTCGGTCAATCAAGAAAATGTCCGCTTGTGAGGGAATGTTGCATGGAAAGTTTCAGGACAGTTTGGAAGATTTATTTAACTTAATTCGGTGCGCATTAGTTTTTTATGGGACCTATGGCTGCGCAGTAGTTTTTTTGACGCTCCTCGTATACCACCAGACACACGTATCATGATTATTCCTCATATTTATAAGAAAAAAAGAAAAACCAAAAAATAAATAAAAATTTTAATTATTTTTTGGTATTTAATTTTTTCAAAAATATACGAAATAATCATGATACGTGTGTCTGGTGATATACTAGGAGGGGTAAAAAACTACTGCGCAGGTGTAGGTATACCTACGGCCATAGAAATCTACTGCGCATCAAATGAAGCTAAATGAATCTTCCAAACTGCCCTGAATCTTGCCGTGCAACATTCCCTCACAAGCGGACATTTTCTAGATTGACCGAACCTTGCCCTAACCTTTCAATGCAATATTCCCACCTTACAATGCAACTTTCAGGAAATCTTCCCCGAATTTGTCGTGCTATCTGGGAAGAAAGATATTTTCCATAAGAAAAAATCTGCCCGCTACGCGGACACATTCTCATCGCGCGCGGCTCGCTTTTCTCGTAAGTTTGAGCGCGCAACTGTTGGTTCGCGGCTTCGCGCTCGATAATTTATTTATTTCGCGCTATGCGCTCGGTCTTTGTATTCTCTTACATTTGTACACAGACCTTTTCAAATTAAAGGTCAAAGCATCGATAAGTGTAATTTGGTGATTGTGAATTCTCTTTTGTTAAAGCTCCTTCGGCTTTAACGAAGACATTCTCGTCACATATCTCGTGCTTCGCACTCGATTTTGTAAAAAATGTGAACTTTTCTACATTATGACCAAGTCTATATTATATTTATTTCTGCACCTCAGTCTGGGGCTATGCTTATTCAGATATTTCAAAATAAAATATAAATTTCATTTTTAATGATTACTTTGATATTTTTTTCTTATTTTGCATTAAATTTTATTCTCACCTACCCTGAAAATGTATCATTCCAATAAATTTATGTTATTAAAATTCATAATAATATGCATTGGTATTGAAACATACGTATTTTCATTTTTCTGTTTTTATAATTTAAAAAAGTGCGCATCCTACAAAAAAAGAATTTTGTTATTAAACATTTTATTGCAACTTGTGTCGCTTTTCCATAACTTCAATTTGTTTATTTCCCATGTGATTTTTTACGATTTCAACTAAGAATACGCATCCTGGCGTAAAGTGGTTCTAAGCAAAGTATAGATATACACGGAAAAAAGTGGATCGTTAAAAAAACTCTGTGAACCAGCAGCTCTAACTATTTTAAATTGAACCTCAGCTTTTCGTCATTGAATTTTGTTAAAATTACTATTTCGCATTCAGGTTATTTAAACTGACTTCTTAAAAGAGTAGGTTGAACAATTTCAAATAGTAGGATGCACTGCACCAGTTGGTAACCGTCCACACTCAGGAGAATAAGAGTTACTATTTCGTGTAGTATGCCTTACTTCTGTGAAGAGTAACTTTGCCGATTTCGCATTGTAACGCACATATGTATATGTATATATGCTCTGCACGCATTCTATACACGATTTATAAATAGATGAGCTAATTTACGATTATTCTTAACAATTGCATCGACAGACACATATAATCGCACGCTCAAACGCTTTGAAAAATCGCCCCCACTGGGGAATCGAACCCTACCTAACTACCTAAAACCTGTCCTAAAACCTAAATCTAGCGCAAGTGTTAGTCAAGTGAGCTACGGAACCGCTTAGATTTTTCTGACAAACTCTCGGTCAAGCGGTTTCTCTGAGAAAAACGTGGCCAGCTAAGAAATTATAATAAATAATTACATAACATTTTTTTAACTAATCTCTTACTGATGATTTCTAATATTTTGTAACGAGCTTGGGAAAAATATTTTGCTTAGAAGTATTAACTCACACAGTAAATATATTATTAGTAATTTATATGTATATTATTATAAAATGAATTGAATTACAATTTTTAAAAAGTACATATTTTGTATTATTGAAAATTAAGACTTGAAAAAATGTTTTCGAATGAAAGTTTTTGAATTTTGAACTGATATATAAATAAAAAATAGTTTAAACATCGTAATAATATATAAAATGCAAAATCGAAATCACTATTTTAAGATCAGACAAACGTTGAATTGTGATTTAAATTTAAATTTTTTGCACAAATAAAATTTTTCTCATGAGATATGGGGATGCTGAATTAGAATAAAAACTGTTTAAAAAAAAATATTCGGTTCCGAGAAATTGATATCAGGGTGCACAGTCTTCCCCTGTTTTTCTTAGTTTCCCCTTTTTTCTTGAAATTTCCCTTTTCCCCCCTATTCTCAAAAACCTTCCCCCTTTTCCCCTTTTCTCTTTAAATATACGATATTTGAAATTGTACCCATTATTGAATAATAATTAAAGAAATTATAGCACTTAAATAAATTATGTATGAATAAATAAGGAACACGTTCTAAGTTCAGACCATTACAAATAAATACTCTTAAACAAATTTGAAGATGAAATATTTTAAAGCAAGTTGAAAATGTGAAAACTGCCGACAGAAGTTATTATCCAATATAAAATTGGAACAGTTACAAAATATATATTATTTTTTAAATAAGTATTATAAGATTAATAAATTTTAGTTGAAATGTACAAAGTTAAATACCTAATTAACAAATGGAATATTCCAAACTCATCAACTGGAATTTTAAATGTTCTAACTTGAGCAATTTTTAATTTTTTTAAATTTTTACTTGAAAATTTAACTATTGTTGAAACTTTTTTTGGTTGAAAATTAATTTTTTTTAAACTCACAATTGAACTATTCCATTTGTGTTTGAAAATTGATCTTTTTTAATTGGAAATTTAACTATTTGGTTGCATGTTCAAATTTCGTTCAAAAGTTATATTTTTTGGCAGAAAGTTGGTTAAAAATGTAACTATTTGGTTGAAAATATATTTATTTTGTTGAAAAGCTGTCTTTTTGGTTGAAAATCAAACTAATTTGTTAAAAATGCACTTTTTCAAACTGAAAATTGCAATTTTTGATTGAAAATTATTTTTTGTATTGAAAGCTTATATTTTTGAGTTAAAAATTCGAGTGTATTGTAGAAAGTACTTTTTTTGGCACGAAAATTCAATAAATAGGTAGAAAATTGGTTTTTTCATTTGAAAATTAGTTTCTTGAAATGAAAATGTAGCAATTCCATTTTTGGTTCAAAGCTGATCTTTTTTATTTTGAAAATTGAAATATTTGGTTAAAAATTTATGTAACCTGTTAAGAATTCGTCCTTTTTTTGAAGAAAAATCATCTTCTTGCTTTAAAATTCGACATGCTGAATACAATTTTTTTTCTTCATTGGCTAAAAAATCTTTTTTGGTTGAAAACTCAACTCTTGTTGGAAATTCGTGTTTTTTGGGTTAAAGATTCAACTGTTTTGTAGAAAATTTGAATTTCCTCTGGAAAATTCAATAGTTTGGTGATTTTTGAACAACTTTGTTAAAAATTAATTTCTTAGTTAAAAATTCATCATTTTAGTTAGTTTTTTCTTGTTTGTTAAAAAGTAGGTTTTTTAACTAACAATTGTGATGTTTGGTTGAAAATTAACTTCTTAATTATTAATTCATATTTTCGAGTTGAATAATCAACTGCATTGTAGAAAATTCAACAATCTGGGAGAAAATTCAGTTTTTTCAATTGAAAATTAATTTTTTGAAACGAAAATATAACTATTCGATTTTTGGTTAAAAACTGTTGTTCTTAATTCAAAAATTCAACTATTTTGTTCAAAAATTATCTTACTCTTTGAAAATTTAAAATTGTGAAAGTTAAAAATAAATTTCTTGCTCAGCTACAATTTTTTTGAAAATATGCAAAAACATGTTTTTTTTTTTGATTGAGTCATATGCACACATTTAAAAAAAAGTTGAATATGTCGAAACTGAAATTTATTCAGCTTGAACAGAAGAAACATTTTTTTATTTTTCTTTTTCGGAAAAAAATGTTTGTCGTGAATTAGGATTTTTGTGATTTCATATCTTTTTTTTTGCGATCTTCGAACGTTATAAACACCACGAAAAAAATGTTTCCCATGGATAAAAAATAATAACATGTTTCTTTGGTTCAAGGTGACTCAGTTTCAGGTTCGAATAAATCCAAAAAACATGTTTTTGTATATTTTCCAAAAATTTTCAATAAGGCAAATTTTTTTTTTTTAATTAAAAAAAATTGTTTAATTGTAAATTTAAGAAAGAGAACAGAAGATATTAACTGATTTCAATTGTTTTAAATTTAGATTGAAAGTATTAATTATAGTAAGGATGAAATGACAAATCTTGGAAAGAAATATTTATGAGAACGATGTCAAACATGTCAAAATTGTATATTTAACTAATTTTAATTTTTCCCGGACTTTTTTATTTCACTCTGGATGGGTTTCCAACGATCTAACTATATCCAATTTTCAAAAATAAATCTTAAATGGAAGAAATCATTAAAAGTTATTTAAAAATGTAACATTTCTTACGGAAAGGTTGTTTGTTCTTTTCGACATATGAAAATAAATGTTTAATCTTTCCCCTATTTTCCCCTTTTTCGTGCGAAAACCACCCTATTTTCCCTTTTTTGAGCTCCTTTTACGCTGTGATCCCTGTAATATCAAAGATCGCGATATCATAGTATTATGGTAGATTTTATTGTTGTTGAAAATCTGAAAAAAAATTAGAAAATATATTTTTTTTCATGAAATGGTAGTAATTTTTACAAATATCAATGTGAAAAGGTTGAAAAAATTATTACTACGTTAAAATTGGAAATTAATTTGAACTCAAATTTTATTACAAATTATTTTTTCATTATTGGTTCAAAAAATGATATGTCGAAAACAATGTATTATTCTACTAAAAAAAAATTCTTCCCAATAATATAATATTTGAACTTAGGTGGCTTAATCAAGTACGATCCTAATCAATTTTAGTGTTAGAATACATTAAAAATATCATAAGCAGAAAATTCCATAGTAGAAATAATGTAAAAAAAGTATCCTTTTTATATATAATTCTTCAGAATATTTTTAAATTCTGAAAATTTTGTACAAAACAAAAAAAAACAGTATTGAAGTATAAAGTAGAGTTATTCACGATGTTAATTTATAATAATTATCTCAACTGATATTATGATAAAAGAGAAAACATTATAAAATAGTTTCCGATAATTTATTTAATTTTGTAAAAGGTCAGTGCGCGGTCTGTCTTATAGATTGAAAAGCGAAAATCTGTTGTTTTGCTGATAAGCAAGTTATAAGTCGCCCTTCTTTTTTAATTTGAAACGGACCGCCTAAAAAATGTTGCGGAGGGGGCCTACCCGTTTCTAGTTGTGCCACTGAACTCACTTACAATTTCAAATAGTAAGGCTAACAATCTCGCGCAGTGATTATTGCAATGCGAAAAAGCAGATCGAACTCACTTGCAAAAGTCAAACTCACAATTCTTTGCTTACTATGAAAATTAGTTATTCATACAGTCTCCCATGTTCAAATGTACTATTTCAAATAGTTATTGAAGCTACTTGTTCTAGTAATCTTTCTTTTTACAATTTGAAGTAGTAATGCTGACTTCAGACTTTGTATATTTTGAGATCACTATCTCATTCAGTATCAAAAACTATTTGAATTGTTTCTTGTGCAATGCGAACAAGTAAACTTCAATTTAACAATACATCAAAGTGAATCTAACTATCTACTTTTTTCCGTGTAATTTAAGCGAAAAATGTTGTTAAATAAAATGTTATTGTAACTTGTGTCCTTTTTCCAAAGAGTGAATTTTTTATTTAATATATTTCTATAACAAAAGTTTATAAAAAATTTGTAGATTTTTTTTGGTTGAACAACTTTTGTCTTTTCATTTTTTTCCGTCTCTTGTTTTTTCCAAAAATTAAATTAAAAATTTGTTAATGTTATTTGTTACGATTAAAACAAAAACCACTCGTTCTATCAAAAAATGATTAATGACAAATTTGTAGTTCTTTTTTGGATGAGCAACTTTTGTCTTTTCATTTTCTTCATATCTTGAGTCGTTCTTCCAAAAATTTAATTTTTATTACATTCTCATCACTTATGATTGAGAAAGTATTAGAATTGTCTGAAATTTGCCATCACAGTTTTTCAACGGATCTCCACGTTTTAAGACCTCCTGAAGCCGAAAATCAGGTTTTGGCGATGGCGTCTGTCTGTCCGTCCCAAAAGAAAAGACCAGTTCGTTGACCAGTCATTTAGGATAGAAATCCAAAATGTTAAAGCATTTTCAAAAATTTTGAGACCAGTTTTATTGAAATTAAACATTTTTATGTACGGCTATTCGCAGTACTTAGAAAGCCGAACAATTTATCCGAATGACTTTTTTCGATTAAAAAAAATTATCAGAGTTAGAGCATTTACAAAATTTTAAAAATCAATCGAAAATGAAAATCCTAAGCCAAACAACGCACGATATGAAAAAAGTAAGATATAAGAAAAACGTTGCTTTTTGACAGCCCTACAAGATTATCATAACAACTTTGTGAATTTTCTTGAAAAATCGAAAATTCAAATTTTGATCGCACAAAAAATAATGAAAAATAAAAAATTCCATTTTGTGGTCAAACTATGCAAGATACGAAAAATGATGAATCGACAAAAATTGTGCTCCTAAGAATGATCTACAAATTGGTTATCAGTCACTTTTTGATAAGACGCGTAATTTTGGTTTTATTCGTAAAAAACAATATTGAAAATGAAAAAGTGAATTTTTGGATAAACGACACAAGCCATGAACAAAATAAATAGAGAAAAGTTGTTCACACGAAAAAGAGATACACATTTTTTATAAATAACTTTTTGATAGGACGCGTAGTATTGATTTTAATCGTAAAAATAACATTAAAAATAAAAATGAAAAATTTGTAGACAAAAGTTGTTCACCCAAAAAAGAGTTACAAATTTGTTATAATTTATTAGATTCTCATCATTTATGATTGAGAAAGTATTAGAAATCGAGCGCGTAGCGCGAGTGTCACGATGAGAATGTGTACCTCAAAGCCTACAGAGCTTTGAGCAATTTAATCTTCAACTATACACACTTAATTACGTAGAAAATTCAGATTATGAAGATACATGTAAATACTGGGATCTAAATGAGATATTTTTGATCAAGTTTTATTCAAGCATTCCAAGTGCAAAGAATAAATATCCGAGCGCGAAGCGCGACCCAGGTGGATTTATACCACTGGCGCAGTACTGGCCCAATACAGATTGCCGGAGTCCCAGTACTGGGCCAGTACTGACTGGTAATGCTCTGCAGTACTGGCGCGCGGTACTGGCGCGGTATTGCACACCAGTACTGGTTCTGTACTGGCGAACCGTTGGCGTACAAAAATGCCGGAGTTAATTTTAAAAATAAAAAAATCATTCAATTCTTTTTAGGACCATCCATTCATCATCATACCACTGCATATCGTCCGAAAATTATTTATTATTACAAAAGTACCAATTTTAAACTTTTTGTTCAATTTTAACACTCACTATTGCTATACATATTGCTATATATCGCCAACGGCGATACCACGCTGGAAACACCAGTTCTCGTAAGATCACTGAAGTTAAGCATTGTTGGGCGCGGTTAGTACTTGGATGGGTAACCGTTCAGGAATACCTGCGTGCTGTTGGCCGTCGTGGGTGTGGTGGGCCCACATTGGTAGTAAATATCCACCTAGAAACACGACCCGAATCGGGTAGTGAGGCAATGAACTTTCGAGTTCGAACTGCTAATCAATGTATGTATTGCTATACTCTAAAGATATAAGAAAAAAGGTATTAAAAAAATAAATAATAATTGATTGCGAGTGATTTGTCTATAAATCTTAATGATCCTACTTAGAATGAATAAATAATTATATTACATTTTTAAACATTATATTACAAATAAAATTCCTCACGCTACGGGGTTTCGAACCAACATCTATACCTGAATCTATCGCCTAGCAGTTTTTTCACAATTTTTTTAACTCTTTTTTCTTATTAATCTTTTTAATACTATACGACATCACGTAGATGTAAAATAAATTAACTGTTAACGGGAATATAAATGAAATAATTTTTAAATAAATAATTTAAATCAATTACAATTTTTCTTCGTATGTTTTAGACTATTTTACAACGATTAAAAATTACATTAAATATATTTTTTTCTGAACATTTTTAATTTATCATAAAGATGGAACTTAGCATTTTTTTCAAACAGGAAAAAAATTGTTTTCGCGAAATTTTTATTTACAGTTTTTCGAAATTTGTGAACACATTAACCAAATTTTTAAACGTATTTTTTTCATTTTTTAAATATTTATACTGTCGGCATAGTGTATGGCCAACGGCCATACCACGCTGAAAAACCCAGTTCTCGTCAGATCACTGAAGTTATGCAGCGTTGGACGCGGTTAGTACTTGGATGGGTGACCATTCAAGGATACTGAGTGCTGTTGGCACATCGTGGGTGTGGTGAGCCCACACTTGTAGTTATTTATAACTACAAGAACTATCCACCTAGAAACACTACCCGAATCGGGTAGTGTCACGCCTACCCTGAAAGGGAAATGGCTTAATGGTATACATACATAGTACTACGACGATCTTGGAGCCAACCGTCCGCCAGTACTGGGCGAACTGCCGATTATCTGTACTGGTGACCAGTACTGGGTCAGTACTGCGCCAGTGGTGAACTCCGGAGGACTACTGAATTTTCCACCTGGAATTATTTTTGTTAAATTTAATTGATTAGTGTCTCGCTTTTACTGAGAAATTTGGAAAAAACCACGACTTTCTAACTCTATTCTAAGAGAATAGCGCTAAATACAATTATAAATTGTTTAAAAATTGTATATCAACATCTCATTATCAGTATAAAGTGGTATTTTATGAATTCAAAACAATTTGTAATAATAAAACCGCAAAAAAATCATAATTAGCGCCAAAAAGTCGCAAAACCAAATTTTTCACTTATGTAGATTTTTTGCGACACTATAAAACAGACTTACGGGGATGATATTTGAAAAGTAATTCTTCATTCGTATTTTATGTCTAATTGTGAAGAGAATAATGTTGAGTTTCAACTCAATTCACCCAATATTTACGATTATGAATAAAATTTACAAAAACTTTTTTTATTCTTATGGGAAATACGTGTTAAACTTCATGGGGCTTGTGGAACCTCTAAATGGAATTTTAAAAAACACATTTTTTGGTGGATTCGAACGAATTTGGGGGCGATATGCATGAAAATTTGAAAAAATGTTTATTACATTTTTGAATCTCCCCCCTAATAGCACGGAACGTTCCAGGAACGTTCCCGGAACGTGTCAAATGTTCGCCGCTTGGGAACGTTCCCGGAACGTGTAAAGTGTCCGCCGCTTGGAAACGTTCCAGGAGCGTTCCAATGGAACGTTCCAAACATAAATTAACGTTATTGTTATTATTAGCAATAAATATCGCGTAAATCGTAAGTGATAGGTCAAAAACGACGTCAGTTTATGATACGGATATCATATTACAGTGTAGTATATGCGGTACTCAAAACTCAAAAATGACATCCATTTTTACCTATCTCTTACGTTTTACGAGATAATTGTTGTTAAAAATAACAATAATGGAAAGTTCCCCTCAGGTCCCAGTTGAATGTTCCGTGCTATTAGGGCCTATTATAATAATAGGGTGATCCAAATTTATATGTACCTGTAAAAATTCGAATTTCGATTTTTGGTGATCGAAAAACCCCCAACCTCCTTGTATTGTGATATGAAAATGCACAAAAATGCAAAATCGCAGAAAAACAAGTTTTTTGGTTAAAAATACAGCTATTTGGTCAACAATTAATCTGTTTTAGTTGAGGATATAAGTATTTTGTATTTTTTTGTATTTTGTTGAAAATTAATCCCCTAAAAAGCCTAAAAAAATGTTAAATAGCAGTTTTATGTAAATTTCATCCTGAAGACGATTGTTTAAAACTTTTTCAATAAAAATTGTTTTCATTCAATAAGTGAAAATTATTCAAGTATTTTCAAACTAATTTTTAATTGTTTAAACAATTATTATTTGTTTGAATAATTGTTATTTGTTTAAACAATTATTATTTGTTTCAAAAATATTGTTCCCCCTGTAACTCGTGAAAAGTTTATATTTTTTGGGATAAATAATGCAGTTGATGAATGTCAAGACTAAAACTATGAAAAGGAGCAATTGATTATAATTGTTTAAATAATTGAAAACTGTCTTTCACAAAAATATCACTTATGACATTCAATAACTGCGTCATAAATTCCTGAAAATACTAACGTTTCACGACTTTGTTGAAAACACGATTATACATATAAAATTTTTTTAAACAACTGCAAAATATGTTCGACAAAAAATATTAATTTTTACATTTATCAAGTATATAATTTATCCCGGAAAATAGTAACTTTTCGCAATGTACTAGAATAAAATTTTGTTTAAATAATTTAAAATTAGTTTCAAATTCTTAAAAAATTATCACTTATCGAATAAAAATAATAAATGTTAAAGCATTTTCCGGACATAGTACAAGGGGGTTGGGGGGTCAAAATTAATAGTTATTGGGTGGAAATTATTCCTTGAACATTTCTTAATGCTTTATGAACTTCTTTGAGATACTTTGAAATAATCTTGAAAATCGTTAAAATTTCATTTAAAATCCAGCAGTGAAACGCCATGAAATCTTGTAAAATTCTTTGTAACCCTTTAAAATCTTTGAAGATCGGTGAAGTAGTATGAAATCCCGCGTGAAACATCTTGAAATATTTAAAATCCCATGAAATTTGTTAAAATTCAAATTCAATTTTTCAAACTGGAAATTTAACTATTCCATTATTGGTTGAAAATTGATAGTTTTTAGTTAAAAATTCTACAATTTGTTTGAAAATTTATGTATTTTATTGTAAATTTGTCTTTTTTGGTAATAAATTAAATAAAATCTAAATTAAATTCTTATTAACATGGCTTGATGAATAAGGAAATTAAATTAGGCCATAGCTACGGATACTGAAACTTCGGTAAAAACAGCTAGAATTTTTTTACTACCAATAGAGCTGAAAAAAGGGTCTATTTTTACCGAAATTGTTGTACAAATTGTCAGATTTTTCGGTGCGTCTAGACACTTCTATTAAATTTATCGAGCATTGAGCTAATTTTAAACTACTTTTGATTTTCTCTTACTTTGTGTATAATGTGAGTATATGACCGATAATCGACGAAATTTGATATTGGGAGTACCTAGACGATTATCAAAAATACGCCCACTATCGAGGGGCGCTTGAGTTTTCATCCGTCACATGGGGCTTTTTGAATTCATTTATTCGTAGACGAGGCAGTTCCGACGACGTTGTGTAATTCAGTGAAGTAGTGTCGGGAAATGGTGCAATTGTTGAAGTGAAGTTTGGAAAAAAAAGAAACATAAAAGTGGATGCCATAATGGTGTCGAAAGCGAAATGGCTATTATTGATATATTTTAGGTTTTGCATGGGATGGATGGACGAAAGGTGCGTTCAATTTTTTATAATATTATTGAGGACTAGTTTCATACAAATGTTAAGTTTCATCTGAAAATTTAAGATTTATTTTCATATATCTATATTTTACATTAATATTTTTATTTTTTTTTGTGTACAGACCCGTTTTGGAATCACGAGATGGGAACTTATTTATTTCAAGTGCGAAAGATAGAAATATTACGTTAAAGACTTTGGGAAGTGGAAATGTTAATATTAATGATATTAATTTGCTACATGTAACATTGGAGGTAATACAAAATCTGGAATAAGGATCTTTTATATAAATAATAATAAATTTCTCTGAGAGAATATTTATCTAAGATAATTATAAAAATCGTTATGAATGTACTTTCTACACGGAAAAAATTTATCCATAAAAAAGTCACGAACTAGTAGCTAGGTCTCGGATATGAGAAAAATTCATCGGATATTGATGTATTTTCGTAAATAATCTGCTAACTTTGAGAAAGAATTGATGAACTCGATGTGAAAATTCTAAAACGGTTCATCACTTTTTTTACGTGAATAATTACAAAAATATTACGAGTGATTGGGAAAAGATTCTCAGAGCACTCACGAGCTTGCCCGACAAATCTGGGAACTGGAAAGTAGATTCGCCTGTACGTGGCCCGCACACACGCTCACCAAAACGCGCGGTGCATGTGTGCGCTCGTATGTGTGATTCGAGCTCGTCGGATGAGTGGCTAGAAGTTTTATAATACTTATTTTGCTTGGCCTCGATATTTATATTTCAGTCTGAAATTTTCAGGAACTGTTCCTATAGGCAATTCTAACTGTTCGTAAAAAACTTCGAAATTTATCCATACATTTCTCATAGAAATAAGGATGTAATGTTTCATTTTTTTATCTCGTATCCGAGACCTAGCTACAAGTTCGTGACTTTTTCACGGATAAATTTTTTCCGTGTAAGTAATATTATTTTTTGCAATATTGATGTAATCCTTATTGTAATGAGCTATAAAATGTGTTTATTTTTGTATGGAAAATTGTTTTCCGCGATTAACCGTTCAAAAACTTCGTCACACTGCCCGGGTGGAGGGGGTAACAGGTTTTGTGACAATTAGTGACGTGGAAAAGGGGGTTAATACAGAATGTGACAGCACACATGGAAAATATGAAGGGGAATAACTATTTATTGAAATGTTTAAAAAAATTAAACTTAGTGATTTTATTATATAATTAAAGAATCGAAATACAGACTTCAAACTCTTTCCCCTATTCCCCCCTTTGCCCCTTTTTAAAAGAATTCCTCTTTTTTCCCCTGTTTTCAAGAAACTTTCCCTTTTGCTTGTTTGTTCATTTCCATGTGAACTGAATTAATAGAACCCAATAAGAAAATCCAACCATATGTTTCGTTGAAAGTTCATTTTTTTAAATTGAAAAGTCTACTGTTATATTTTTTGTTTAAAAATCATCTCTTTTGGTTAAAAATGCGACTATTTGGTTGAAGATTTAACTATTTTTTTGAGAGTTCATTTGTTTTTTTTTTGGTTGAAAAATAATTTTCTTAACTGAAAACTGAACTATTTGGTCGAAATTCCTTTTTTTGTTGGCTGTTGGTTATTTTTTAAATGAAAATTTAACTATTCCATCATTGGTTGGAAATTGATAGTTTTTAGTTGAAAATTCAAAAATTTGGTTAAAAATGTATGTATTTTATTGCAAATTCATCTTTTTTGGTAAAATAATTAATATTCTCGTTTGAGAATGTAACTACGTGTTAAAAAATTGAACTAATTTGTTAAAAATTCATTTTATTAGTTGAAAATCAATCTCTTTGGTTGAAAATTCAACTGTTTTGTTGAAAATTTATATTTTTTTATTAAAAATTCACCTGTTTTCTAGACTGAAAAATTTTTCCTGGTGGAAATTCAATTGTTTTGTTAAAAATTCATCTTTGTTGGTAGAAATTTAATCTTGTTTGGTTGAAACTGCAATTGTTTAATTAAAAATTATTTTGGTTTGTAGAAAATTCGTCTTTTTGGCTCAAAAATTCATCTCTCGTAGTAAAAGTTTGATCTTTCTTGGTTAAAAGTACAACTGTTTGGTTACAAATTATTCTGATTCGTTAAAGATTCGCCTTTTTTAGTTAAATTCAATTTTTTATAAGTTAACATTAAAATCCTTTTTGATTCAAATATAATCTAGTATACTTTCCGTCGAGGATTAATCTTTCTTGATTATAAATCCAACCACTTGGTGAAATGTAGAACTTCTTTGTTAAAATACTTTTGTTGTTGTTGAAGATTCATTAAAAAATGTTAAAAATTTAATTATTTTGTTAAAAATTTAACTGTTTTGTTGGAAATTCATATTCTTTGGTTAAAAATTGAACTGTTTTCTATAAAACTCGCATCTTTGGTTTGAAAATTCAACAATTTGGTTAAAAAATGTTTTTCCTCTTGACTCAATAAATCTTTCTTGGTTCAAAATTCAACTCTTTTGCTGAAAATTTGCCTTTTTTATTAGAAAATGTATCTCTTTCGGTAGAAATTTGATCTTTTTTGGTTAAAACTGCAACTATTTGGTTAGACATTATTCTGGTTTGTTAAAAATTCGTCTTTTTTGGTTGAACTAAATTTTTTGTTATTCATAGTTAAAATCTGTTTTGATTGAAATATCAACTATTATATTTTTCGTAGAGAATTAATCTTTTTTTTTGTAAATTCAACTACTTTGTTAAAAGCAAAACTGTTTTGTTGAAAATTCTTTTTTTTATTATAGATTCATCATTTTATTTGAAAATTCAACTATTTTTTTCAAAATTAAATTATTTTATTAAAAATTCAACGTTTTTTTTACATTTTAATTTTGGATTGGAAATTCAAATGTTTCTAAAAAATTCGTCTTTTTGGCTTGAAAACTGAACTGTTTGGTTGAAAATGCAACTGTTTTTCGTTGAAGTTTAATCTTTTTAATCTTCATCCTTGTATGTATAAAACTCCACTATTTGAATGAAAATTCGTTTCCTTTGTTGGAAAATTTGACCCTTTGGTTGTAAATACAATTGTTTGGTCTAAAACTAATTTGTTTGTTTGTTAAAAATTCAACTATTTGCTGGAAGAATGATCTTTCTTGGAGTTTTTAGTTTGAAAACACAACTCTTTTGTTGAAAATTCATCTCTTTTGGTAAAAAAATTAATCTTTTTTTGGTTGAAAATGCAATATATTTCTACTTGAAATCTTAAGCGTTTCATATTGAATTCAATATAGTACCTATACATTAATTTTATTCAAAATAATGAATTCTCCTATTATTCCCCTATTTTCGTTAAAAATCACCCTATTTCCCCTGTTTTGAAAGTATTTTTGGCCGTGAAGCCTGTTAAAATATTATGTTTTTATGTTTTGTGTTTTATTTTAGGCGTTTATCTAATAAAAAAATAAAAAAATTTTTGACCTTAAAGGGGCGAGTGTTTTTTGTGGATTCGAACAAATTTGGGGGCGATATGCATGAAAAATCGAAAAAATTTCCATTGAATTGTCAATCTTTGTGTGATGATTTGTGACGAATAAGGGGAGGGGTGGAAAAAGTGTTCAAAATAACGTGACGTAGTTTTTGAACGGCCTCTAACTTGAAAATATAAAAACGAACATGAATAATTTTTATATTTAGAACATATATGTTCTAAATACAATTTTTTAGGAAAATAGAAGTTTGTATCACTTGATAAATTTTCATCAATTAATGATAATTAACAACTAGCGGTGCTCGATACATAATTTTTATTCAGAATCGGAACAGTCTTCCACAGATTTATTAACATGAAAATTCTCTTAGGCTGAAAAAGCATCACAATTGATAGAAAGATGGAAGAATGGGCGTTTAGCAGACGTAGAATCAAGCCTCCAAAGATTATCTGAATTTGTGGAAGGCCCACATGGCCTACTGAGGCGCATTGATACCTTAACTGGACGGGGGGTTCCTGCCACAAATAATACGAATTCAAATGGAATACCTTCAAATGGAGTAAGAAATTTTGCATAAATCTACAAATGGAATACTTGATGACTCTATCTTGAAAATTGAATTGTTATATGGTTGAAAACAACAAATTCCCTGGAATATTATACACTTGTGTTTGGAGGCATTTTTTTAATTACAGAGTTTTTAAAGCGTATTTTCTCCAATCATATCTTATCTGCCAAATTTATTTATTCTAATTCGTATCGAAATGAATTCGATTAAATATGTGTAGAGGAAACCTCACTACAGTGGATAATGCAACCTAAAGTGGATAATCATTAATTAAGAGCACAAATTAAAAGAAAAACTAATTTAAATTTAAATTTATGAACACGTATAGTGTCTTGACTATGAGTTAAATTATGTTGATTATTTGACATATATTAGCATTTTTGATTAATGATTATCCATTATAGGTTGCATTATCCACTGTAGGAAGGTTTCCCATAAATGTAATGCCGTAAGGTTTCCCTGAATACCTTTTTAAAATTGATGGCATTATATCTTCTGAAATAAAGCTTAAAACCTAATTGTTAAATAAACGTATTTTTTAAAGTTGATAATTACAGAATTACAAAATAAAGCTTTTTTTGTGTTTCCAATTATATTTTCAGAGTTATCACTTTTTAAATCTCCTCGAATTTATATGTCATCTGGTAACAAAATAGGTTTTCGTTAATTTTATGGCTTACAAGTTTAATTTCAACATTTAAGTTGATTAAAAATTGAAGATTATTGAATATACTTCAAGAAGTGAAAAGTTAATTACGTTTGAAGTATCTTTACTTGACCAAAATAACCGATTTAGAAGCCCGCAAAAAATCATACAACAATTTGTTCTAGCATTAGAAAGAACATATTTAGGAGGTGATTTTATGAAAAAATAATAATAAAAACATATAATTCTTACCCGTGAAATACTTAATTAATAGATTAATCCAGACTAAAAGAATTCTTTGAAATAATAAAATTTTTATTGCATAAATTTGTTTTCCGGTAACCCAACAGTTATTTGAAACAAATGAAGTTAGATAAAAAAGGAAAAAATAGATATATCCGTCAGTTTTTAATTTAAAAATAATTTTTAATAAATTAAAAGTAATATTTCATTTGTATTATTATGTTTTGCAACATGAAAATGATTTCTAAACATATAGTGTTAATAAATAAACATAAAAATATGAAGTTAATTGATGTTTTATTAAAATTAATCTATATAATTAACATTTATATAAGAATTATTGGGATAATTAAGACCCGCGAAAGTCCACAAA
>CAKNYM010053213.1:575732-607116 GCA_932195095.1 Andricus curvator
CGGTTGTGCTTATTTAATTACAACTCAGACAATAAAAATTAAGTTAACGCAAATTTTTTGGTGGTTTATAATATTTCAAAATGTGGCCGCAAATGCAACCCAAAATGCGACCGTAAATGTTGTTTCTTATACGCGGCCGCGATTGCGACCGCAAATGCGGCCGCAAATTTTCAGTAGGGATTCAAGATTCTTCTTTGAAAGAAAATGTTTGAAATCAAAAATATTAATTTTCGACGAAAAACGCTAACATAATGCAAAATTGTAAAAAGATTCTAAATATTGGTCAAATTATAACGATTTTTGTTTTAAAATACCAATTTTATTTTAAAATGCTATAAAGTAAGCTAAAATTGTTAAAAGATTCAATATCTAAAGACTTTTGTTAAAAAAAAATCAGATTTCCTGTAGAAAACGTTAATGTAACCTGAAACTGATAAAAATTGCAAGTCTTGTCCAAATTATAATGATTTTCGTTTTTAAAAACAATTTTTTTAGTAAAACGCTAACATAACCTAAAATTGTTGATTGTTGTGAGTCGTCTTTAAAACTCTAGATTTTTTAATTAAAAATACCAATTTCGGACGACAAATACTAACATAATCCAAATTTTTTAATAGATTCTAAATCTTGGTCAAATTATAATGATATTTATTTTAAAATACCAATTCCCTGCAAGAAACGTAAAATTCAAAAGTATTGTTTCGCATTCACGATTTGTTTCCGTGAAGTCTGTTATGTGTTTTAATGCTTTCTAATGCGACCGAATGAGAGAAAATTTCAGAGCGAAATGAAAACTTTTTAAATCGAGAGTTCGCATTACTTTGAATCCTTTTGAAGGCGAAAGAATGAGACACATTTTTTGAGCGAGGTAAAAACTTTTCAATGCGAAAGTTCGCATATGTTTAAATACTTTTGAATGCGATAGAATGAGACAAAATGTTTTATCGAGTGAAAACTTTTTAATGCGAGAGTTCGTACTGGTTTGAATACTTTTCAATACGAATTAATGATTGAAATGTTTCAGTTGAGCGAAAACTTTTTAATACGAAAGTTCGCATTAGTTTTAATGATTTTAAATGCGATCGAATGAGAAGAATGTTGTGCGTGAATTGAAAACTTTTTGATGCGAAATGTCGCATTTGTTTAAATTTTGCAAATTCCAAGAGTAATTGGAATACTTTTGAATGCATAACCGCGGATTAAAATTTTATTCAATATTTTAGAAAGTGTTTATTTATTAATTAATATTTATATATTTATTTTACATTACTTAAAAAAAGTTTTACAGTAAACAGGAACCGCTTGATTACTTTTATACTTTTAAATGCGGAAGATCCACAACTGCCATCTCGCATTCGGCGTCTTGAAGTTTAATGCGAACCAATACTTTGTAATGCGAATCATCGACACTGCCGTTTCGCATTCAGCGTGATGAAGTGTAATGCGAACCAGTACGAACTAATACTTTTAAAATCTTTTTTTCGGAACAGAAAACAGAATTGAATCGCATTCAAAATGTCAATACATTTTAATACTTTTCAATACGACGTTTTTTGCAGGGTTTTTTGCTTATAAATGCATTATAACATAACGTAACCTAAAATTATTCAAAAATTATGAGCCTTTATAATTTAATGAGTATTTTGTTTGAAAATGTCAATTTCAGGTAAAAACGCTACAAAAACGAAAAACGCAATTTGTTGAAAAATTTTGAACCTTTGATATCTAATAATTTGTGATAACAAGTACCAATTTTCGATTTAAAACGCTAACTTAACCTAAAATTGTTGAGAATGGGGAATCTTGATGATGATTTTGGTTCGAAAATGCTCATTTATTCAGGGGAAAAAACTAACACAACCTAAAATTTTTAAATATGTTGAGTCTCCTTCAAAATTTTACAATTTTATATTAAAATTCTTTTTCTCTAATATTAATTTCATGCGAAATGTACTATCATAAAGTATGCATAATATTTACAATAATTTATTACAGAATTTGTAGATTGAATTTTCATATTTCAAATTTAGGACACATATTAAACAAATTCAAGCAATAAAAAGCCAATTAGGTTTTCAACTGATTGCGAGATTTTCTAGATTTCACTTTTTTTATATAGCATAAATATGTTGAGTTTTGATTTCCTAGGGGCCATATTGTACTGTTGATGTAGACGAATGTATGAAGTACAAAAATACTGAATTGGGGTGCCAAAATGGAGCAACTTGTCATAATTCATATGGATCATACGAGTAAGGATTCAAACACATTTATTAATAAAGATATGTTTATTTAGAGCCAGAATAACTATTAGTTTATTCACGCTATTCGGATTGGTACGCAGATTTGCTTAAAGCATACTAATGGTAAATTGATTCTTGTTTGGTCACATAGTTACATATACTTAGCATTAGTATTCCTAAAAGTAAATTTTTAGTGTATTAGACGTTAATTACCTCCTAAAATTTTTGAAATATTTCAAAATTTCATGAAGTCCTTTTGCACTTCTTTGAAGACGTTTAAAAGCCTTTAAAATCCTTTGAAATCCTCTGAAAACATTAAAAATCTTTCGAAATACCTTTAAATCGATTCAGATCTTTCAAAATAACTTGCAAATTTTTTTATTATTCTAAAATTCTTCAATGTCCCGTGAAATCTCATCAAATCTTATAAAATCCCTTAAAATCCTTTTGAACTCCTTTGAAATCGTTTGAAAATCTTGAAAAATTTTGAAATGATTAAAATCCTTTAAAGTTACTTAACATCCTTTAAAATCTGTTGAAACCTTTTTCATTTCCTTGAAATCCTCTGAAATCCCGTGAAATGAAATAAAATATTTAAAAATATGATGGTATGCTTTTAATTCATTTGAAAGGTTCAAAAATCTTTTCAAATCCGATCCAAATTTTAATTAATTAAATTTTTTATGAAAATGTTTAAACTACCATGAAATTCTTTTAAACCACTTTGAAAGTATTCGAAAATTTTTGGCATTATTTTAAGTCGTTTGTAAACATTTAAAATAATATAAAATCCATTGGAATCACTTGAAAACTGTTGAAATCACTTGCAAATATTCAGACCGCTTAACATTTTTGGAAATCTCATGAAATCCCTCAAAATCCTATTAAGTGCTTTAAACTTCCTTGAAATCCCTTGAAATTCCTTCAGATCTTTTTAAATCAAATACAATTTTTTTCATTATTCTGAAATCCTATTAAATTCTGTAAAAGCCTGTGAAATTTTATGCAATCCTATGAAATGCTTTGTAAACCATTTTAAATATTTTGAGATCGTTTTTGGAACTCTCTAAAATCCTTGCAAAACTTTTTAAATCTTTTGAATTCTATTGAAATCCACTGCAATCTCCTGACATTCCTAATAATCAATTAAAAGTATTTGAAATTCTATGAAATCCTTTGAAATATTGTGTAATCTCATCAAATTCTTCAAAATCCAAAGCATTATTTTGAAATGCTTTGAATTCTATTGAGGTCCTTTAAAGTCGTTGCAGTTCCGAGAAGCACCATGAAATCCTTTAAAATTCTCTAAAATCCCTTGAAACATTAAAAATATCAAAAAATCCACTGAAATCGTTTGAAAACTTTTGACATCTCTAGATAATTTTTTTAATCGCTTGAACTTTTTGGAATTCCTTTAAACTTATTTGAAATCCCTTAAAATACCTTCAGGTCTTTTCAAATTAAATACATTTTTTTAATTCTTCTGCAATTCTATGAAATTCTTTAAAATCCCGTGAAATTCTATAAAATTTTTTGAAATGCTTTAAAACCCTTTTTAATTATTTTCAAATCATAAGAAAATCTTTAAAATCCTTGGAAAATGTCTTAAATCTTCTGAAATCTCCTGATATGCTCAAAATCAATTAAAAAAAAATTCTATGACATCATTGGAAATTCCGAGCAATCACATACAATTTTTCAAAGTCCAAAATAAAATTTTGAAATCCCTTGAATTCTACTGAGTTCCTTTGAAGTTTTTGTTGTTCCGCGAAGCTTCATGAAATCCTTTTCGATTCTTTAAAACCACTTGAAATCCTTTTAAATCCATTGAAATATTTCAACCTTAAATGAATAATTCTCAGGAAGAAGGAAAGAATCGAAAACTTTTGTATACCTCTCAAAAGAATCAGTGAAATCCCTAGAGACGCCTTAAAATCTTTTGAAGTGTTTTAGAATCCTTTAAAATCATTGTTATTCCATGAAATGCTTTGTAATTTCTTGATTTCAGTAGGGATTTCTGAAAATCTTTAAAATCTCATGAAATTTTTTAGTGTTCTTTGAAATTCTTTGAAATCCTATGAAATATTTGGTATACTTATAAGTATTTAAAATACCGTGAAATATTTTTAAATAACTACAGATACTCTGAATTTATAATAGTGAGATTTCACTGATTTTCAGTAGCCCCTTTCTAGCTATTTGTATCAGTGAGATTGCACTGTGAATAAAAATTCTTACTGATTTGATTCATTGACTTATTTTTCACTAATTAAAATTTAAAAATAACATTGAATTCCGTTAGAATCTTTTTAAGACAAATTTACAATTGCTGATATAGTATAGTATGTTACTCTTCCAAAAAATTCCATGAAATACTGTTAATTTCTTTGAAATCTTATGAAATCCCGGGAAATCTCATAATATATTTGATAAAATTCTGCGAAATCATTAAGACTTCCTAGAAATATTCTGAATTTTTGAAAAGCCCTTCGTAATCCCTTGATTTTTTTAGATCATGTGCAACCTTTCAAGTCTTTTAAAATTTCTTTAATTACACAGCCACAAAAAAAATTTTCTAGCCTGGGTTTAGTGACGCATTCGAGACGATTTCGAGAAAATTCGAGATTTTCTTGACACATGTTCAGGTGAACTCAAAACTTTATAGAGATCTAGAATCTTTAATAACAAAATTCGAGATCTCGAGCCGAGAATCTCGAAATTTTTATTCGAGATTCTCGATCTCCATGAAGTTTTGAGTTCACCGGAACATGTTTCAAGAAAATCTCGAATTTTCTCGAAATCATCTCGAATGCATCACTACCTGGGTTCAGACCATGTTTATTATATGTTTTTGGGGTCGCTGAAACCGATTCCGAAATCCATTTACCCCATCACATTCGGTTTCAGCGACCCCAAAAACATATAATAAACATGGTCTGACACCCAAGCCACAAATTTTTGTTTGTGTGGCTGTGTTATTTGAAGTTAAAACTCCCTGGATCATTTAATTGTTTTGATTTTGATATTCCGGCTGTCCCGAAGAATAAGTCACTAACCAATTTTTCCGAAAACAGAGCGTATCAACTGTATTATGCTTCGCTAGCGTGTCGTATCTCCATTTAGAAATACATAGAGATACGACACTAGCGAAGTAAAATACAGTTGATACACTCTGTATACGGGAAACTTTGTTAGTGACTTATTCTTCGGGACAGTCGATTCACGGTTTGAATATGATTATAATTTTCAATATATATCAATTACTTTCAATCCTTCTAGTTTCATCGATGAAATCGAATGCATTTTGTCAAGATATTAATTGTCAATTGTGAGATTTTTGAAAATTTAGTCACAACATATTCTTTATAGGTGCATGTGCCCTCCGGGATGGTATGGTAAAGACTGCATATTGAAGTCAACAAATTGCAGTAACCAAAACGATGTAGAGTTATGCGGCAATGGCCACTGCATCAGCGTGGCAGGTTCACCTCTTGGTTACACCTGTCTTTGTAAACAAGTTAGTCCAATCTTGCAATCAGTAATACTTATAAAAATTAATCTTCAATTGCAACTGCAATCATATGTTTATAACCCTTGAATTTTTGTCTGTAGGGCTGGGAGGCTAAGGATGCAACCAATCCAGCATGTACTAAAGATGTGAATGAATGTGCTTTAAACCATCCACCATGTTCAATAAATCCTCCTGTGGTTTGTCACAATGTTCCAGGATCATATTTTTGTGGCAGCTGTCCACAAGGATATACTGGAAATGGTTACTACTGCAGTGACATTGATGAATGTCTTCTTGACAATGGTGGTTGTAGTACAGTTCCTCGAGTTCAGTGCATTAATACTATGGTGAGCAAAACTATTAAACATAAAACAAATTAACAAATTAACAGAAAAAGTGTTTACCAAGTTTTTGGAAAAGGTTTTAATCAAACTTTTCTTACGTCAGGGTTCCCGAATATGTGGATCTTGTCCCCCAGGCTACGAAGGAGACGGAATAACGTGTAATTTTGTTGGTGGTTGCAAACTTAATAATGGAGGGTGCCATCCATTGGCACTTTGCACTGATAGTCCGTACAGTTTAGTTACATGCCGGTGTCCCGTTGGTTACATCGGTGATGGAATAGTTTCTTGTGTTCAGGATACCAGCACTTCAGTTGCATCTGAAGCCTGTAAAAATCATCCATGTGTTCATGGAAGTTGCGTACCTGGTGTTGGTAAAAACTTCGTTTGTAACTGTCATCCTGGATACACAGGTCAGTCTGACAATCAGGGCGGGATATCATTTTCAAAAAGATACTCTTGGTAATATAAGAATCACTCTATAAAATTATTCTTAGGTCCCACATGCATGCTAGCAATCGATCCTTGCAATCCCAATCCATGCAGGAATAACGGAATATGTAAGACGACACCAACCGGAAGTGCTCTATGTGAGTGTACATCTAGCTTCACAGGAACAAGATGTCAAAAATCAAGGCAAGCTTGCGGTGCTGTATTGAGAGATCCTGTTGGAGTTGTGGAATACCCTCTTGGTGGTTCTAATTACAAAGATGGCCAAACATGTGCTTGGCAGTTGAAAACTAATCACAGTTTTGTTTTTAACGTCACTTTCACTCGGTTTTCTCTAGAAACTTCATCAGAGTGTTCGTACGACTTCTTAGAGGTATGCTTCTGATTTTCTCATCATCATATGATCTGATTTTCCTCAACTTTGCCTGTATGTATGTTTCAGATTCACGATGGAGAAAGCACCCGAGACCATCCGATTGGAAGATTCTGTGGAAATATTAACAACTTGCCAAACAATGGACACATCATCTCTTCGCACAATGCTCTTTACTTTTGGTTCCGCTCTGATCATACTGTATCTTCGGAAGGATTTGCTTTTAATTGGACTGTCATCCCTCCGGTTTGTGGGGGTACAATTGAAGCTGATGTAGGAACTATCAGTTCACCTGGATATCCTGGAAAATATCCCCCTCACAGAGATTGCTATTGGTTTATTAATGTCAGTCCAGGCAAGAGAATCAATTTGCATTTTGCGCAGATGATGTTAGAAGAACATGAAACTTGCGAAAATGACTATCTTGAGGTAAAATCCATACTCGTATCAAAATTACCGTTTTAAATCAGTGATGCTGATTCATTTATCTTCTCTATAGATCAATGAAACAAGTAGTTTTGGAAACAAGAGGCTAGGCTTGTACTGCAATCACACACATCCAACTCCTGTATTATCTTCTGGTTCAGAAGTTGTCCTTCATTTTCATTCGGATAGTGCCGGTCAGGATTTTGGTTTCCAAATTACTTTCTCGAGTGAAGCAGGTATTCAATAGTTTGATGAATTTTTATTAATTTATTCTTTCAGCAAAACTCATAACTTTTCTTCTTTTGCTAAATTCTTTCTTCAGTATCGCCGGATTGCGGAGGAGTTTTTACACAGGAGCACGGGGACATTTCATCCCCTGGATTTATCTCATCAGGTTATGGGCCAAATATGGTTTGCGAATGGGAAATAAGATTACCGCCAAAGGAACGTATTAAAATTAACTGGATCAGTTTTGAAATTGAGTCGTCTACATCATGTCAATTTGACTCCGTAACGGTTAGTATGCGATTTATTGACGAATAGCGCTAAAGTTATTTTAACTAACTTTTGAAGATTTGGAATATATTTTAGATTTATGAAGGAAGCACAACCGAATCTCCATTAATTGGCAGATACTGTGGATACGATCTTCCAGAATCAAAAACTTTAAACACGAATGTTTTACTCATACGTTTAGAAACAGATGTTTCTAGCCATAGACAAGGCTTCCATCTAAAATATGAAACTGCTTGTGGTGGCGAATACTATGAACCAACTGGAATTATTCAGTCACCCTTTTACCCGAAAAAATATCCACCATCTAAGTTATGCAATTATCAAATAATTCAGCCAGTGGGGAAGATTATAGCTCTTACCATACAATTTTTGGATATTGAGAGCATGGGCGATGATACATGTGAATACTATGATAGTCTGGATATTTATGACGGTGTTAATGAGAATGGGACTCGTCTTGCATCTCTTTGCGGAAGTATGGAGAACATCCCGGCTGAACCCTTTTTCTCATCGCATAATTTCATGTATCTAGTGTTCGAATCTGATACCAATGTCCAGCAACGAGGATTTCAGGCTAATTACTCCACTTTAGATGTTGGTAAGAGATAACTTTGTATCAGTTTTGTATTTTTGATTGTAATAATTTTTCCGATTTTTATAATGATATTTGCGGTAGAATGTGGTGGAATACACACAGAACAGGAAGGAGTTATCCAATATCCGTTAGATGGTCAAGATTACAAAAATAACTTAAACTGCACTTGGCTGATTCACGCACCAAAAGGACATATTGTACAACTTTCGTGGACTTTATTTAACCTTGAACATGATTTCAAGTGCAGAAATGATTACGTGGAAATTTTCGACAGCTACGAAGAATCGCCGTCAAAGTCGATGGGGAAGTGAGACACTTTGATAATAATTCAAATTGCTTAAAAAGGCCTGAATTAGTGACATTAAACAATTTGATTTGATGGTTTTCAGGTTTTGCAGTAATACTCAACCACCAACTATGGTGTCTCAAGGTCAAGATTTGACTTTGTCTTTTAGATCCGATTATAATTTAGGTTATGAAGGGTTCAGTGCCCATTACACTTTTGTGGATTTCTCCAAATCCTGTGGTGGTAATTTGTATGCAATGACTGGAGTAATAAGATCTCCCAATTATCCCGAAAATTATTCAAGATCTGTGACTTGTGAGTGGGTGATTCAAGCTCCTAATAAACATCAAGTAATTCTTCGAGTTCGTGATTTCCAGCTTGAAAAAAAATCCTGTTTGTATGATTATCTCGAAATTAGGTAAGAAATAATTAAAATGTATCATTATATTGTTATTACTATTTGAAGAAAGCAACTGAAATGAATCTCATCTCTGAATCTGAACTCGTAAAAATACAAGTAATTAAATCAGTACTTAGGATTTCAACTGATGAATCATTTTTTTTTTTTAATTTCATTGATTCAAGTAGTAAAATACATTGTAAGAGTCTTATTTAAACTCAAAATTTTTCAACTGTATTGATAGCAGTCTTCAAAATTTCAAATAATGTTTGTACTCACCACATGGTTAAGAAAATTGAAAACAATAATATTTTAATTAATATTACTAAAATTGATTAAAATATGATGAATAATGATTTTCTTAAAATGTTGTATATATTTACACATTTATGAAATTTGGCGACTTTTTTGCGTGAAGTTTGACCCGTGGGTATAATCTACAATTCTAAAAATATCTTGAAAATTTAGAAAAAAGCTACTAAAAATTAGATTTAAAATGAGCCCAAGAAATTACAAAATACTAACATTATTTCTAAAGTTATTCTAGTTTTTCGAAAACATCGAAATTTGACCTTTCTTGCGATATCGTTTCAAAAATTGACATTTTTTCTTCAACTTGGGATTATTAGACGCAGAATTTTATTAATTTTCGTGCAATTATGAAGAAAAAAAATTCATGTTAATATTATAAAAATTAGGGCAGCTTAGCGACAGCTGAAAACAGGCTTATATCGACGCCTCCATTCAATATGAGTCTATGTGCTAATAGCGCTCTGTATGAGACTATTCCCTATGCTTATACACAGCGCATAGTCTCATACACGGCGCTGTCAGCACATAGACTCATATTGAACGGAGGCGTCGATATATCATTTCCGCATCCTTAAACAAAAAAGATGTAATTTCTACCAAAATAGTTGAATATTCAACCAAAAAACGTTTTTCAGTCAAGAAAAAAAATATTTCAAGCAAATTGTTAAATTGTTAAGCTAAAAAGACGGATTTTGTATAAAACAGTTTAATTTTCAACACAAAAATATTAATTTTTAATGAGAAAGTTAATTTTCAACATTATTTTTAAGTTTTCAAGCCAAAAAGATAAATACTCGATGGACAACGTAGATAGTTGTAATTTAAACCAAAAAAATATTTTAATTTCAAATGAAAAACAGTTGTGTTCAACCAAAAGGAAGGAATATTTAATGCAATAGTTAAATTCTCAAAAAAAAAGATCAATTTTTATCATAGGAGATTAATTTTTAAACCAAAAAAGACGATTTTTTACAAAAAATTTTAATTTAAATTTAAATTGTCAACCGAATAGATGAATTTTCAACCCCAAAAATATGAACTTTCAATAAAAAAGTTAATTTCTAACCAAATTGCTGAATTTTCAACCCGAAAATATGAATTTTTCACCCGAAAAAGATGAATTTCCTACCAACAAAATAAAATAGACTTTTCGCTCAAAAATAGTTGAATTTTAGTGGAAAAACGAGAAAATTGGAATGTGAAGTCTGCGACAAATAAATAGGAATTTTGGTGACTTATAGACTGAAGAATAATAGTTAAAATCAACATTGAAGTTCATTTTCAATACTTTTAAAGTATTAGTTTAGAAAACTGGGAAATTTTGCTTAGAAAATAAAGTTAATATTTCACTGCTCCCTTTTTGATTTCAGACTACACCTTGTTTCGTGTCTGTTGTTTTCTCATATTATCACTATTCAAATTATGAAGTTTCATTTCTCATAAAGAATATAAATAAATAAAATGTTTCTTGCATTAAATTCATTTGTGTAGGATAATTTACATAAAAAATTTATAATCAGTATCTATATTTTTACTAATTATCAGTGCCTAATTTCAAGCTAAATCAATTAGTCGAATTGAACTAACAATCAGTTATAATTTACTAATTCAAATTTAGAGAGTATGCACTTAGAAAACTTTTAACTTCCAACTAGCCATTAATTTATCTCTAACTCGTTTTTTTTCAATTCATTATTTAAGCAAAAATTGTTTACACACCTGAAATTTTTTTTTGTAGAAAATCATATTTGCTATTTACTTTTTCTGTTTTTTGAACTATTTTTACAGCGCATTATTTAATATCAATTTCAGAAATGGGGGAACTAGTAATTCACCTTTACAAGGTAAATACTGTGGTGGTATAGATAGTATTCCAAACACGATTAAAAGTTTCAGTCATCAAATGTATATAAAGTTCGTTTCTGACACGACTGAATCTGCGAAAGGTTTTGAAATTGAGTGGGATCTTTTAACAATTGGCAAGTATATTTTCATCAATAGCAACACGAATTATTATCACTTTTATTTTAAATTTGAAATATCTAATTTTTTGGTTTCTGATACTTCAGGATGTGGAGGTAGTTTGACAGCTGCAACTGGTGATATTATTTCACCAAATTATCCAGAGCCTTATGAAAAAAGTGCTCTTTGTACTTGGAACATTATAGTAGCAGCTGGAAGTGTTGTACAATTTGTATTTTTAGATCTTGAGTTAGAACAGCATACTACCTGTAGATTTGATTATCTGGAAGTCGCTGATGGAAATGAGGGCAATCGCCAGAATATTAATCGATATTGTGGAAACACACATCCAAATGTTATTACATTTGAAAGCAATTTAGTAACAGTTCGCTTCAGAAGTGATCCTTCAAATCATTATCGAGGTTTTCATATTAGATACAGTACAGGTAGGTTGTTGAAAAATTACTCTATGAGTATAATTGTTTCTGTGCTAAAGACTTACCCTATTATTACCATTATTACTTATTATTGTTATTATTGTCTTGTTAGGCCGGTCCATTCAAATTCCGCAGCACTGCGATTAAAACCTATTATACTATGTCTTTTTATTTTTAAATTTTGGTGAAACAGGGATCTAAACACGGGTTACCCTCGCTGCTGAAGTATCATTAAGGTCCTTTAGCATGAGTATATATACCGCCAGATGACTCCACTTTACTAGGTATGGGCCTGTGAAAAATTTTCTTTTATTAAGGTGGGCCTGGACCTTTTGCCAGGGAAGAGGAAAACTGCAGAAAACAACTTCCCGAGTTCAGTCGGTTTTTCGACAGTCGAGTTTGAAGGCAGACATTTGACCCTACCCATCGAATGCGCACAATCATCCTCGGCCTCAAACCCCCCGCTCAACTTAGCACGATGCAGATGGTCACCCATCCGAGTGCTATCCGCGCTCGAAATGACTCGACATCTGGACTCTTCCCGAGTCGAGATTCACCGCGCAGTTTCAAAACCTGGTGAACAGCTTACACGAAATCCCGTGTAATCTCTTAAAATCTTGAAAATCTCCTTTGAAATTTTTTGAAATAACTTGAAATATTCGAATTACTTTGAAGCTTGTTAAAATCTTTGTAATTCTTTTAAATCCTTTGAAACCCTTTGCAATTCTTTAAAACCGTTTGGAATTCTTTGATACCTGAAGAAGTTCTTTGAAATCTCTTGTAATATTTTGATATCCTTTAGGTTCTTTTAATTCTTCAAAATCTTCGGAAATCCCGTAAAATCTCTTAAACTTACTTGCAATTTTTGAAATCTCCGGAAATTATTGGAATTAATTGAAATCATTTGAAACGCCTTTCCTTTTAAAATCCGTTGCTACCCCTTATAATTCTTCGGCATTTCTTCAATTCTTTTCAAACATTCTAAAATCTTTTTAAATTCTTTACAATCCCTTGAAATCCATTAAATTATTTGAATTATTTGAAATCTTTGGAAAATCCTGTGAAATTCTATGAAATTCCTTGTATTTTTTTTTAAGCTTTTAAAAACCTTTTGAAATCCTTTTAAATGCCCTTAAGTCTCTTGTAATCGATGATATCGTTTCAAAATCTTTGATAATACTATTCAATATTTGAAATCACCTGAAAGTGTTTGAAATCCATCGAAATCTTTTGCAACTGCTTTAATTGCTTTAATTTTGTTATTCTCTTGAAATCTTTCAAAATCCTCTGAAATTCCTTAATTTCTTTGAAATATTTAGAAATATTGTAAAATCTATTAAAATACTGTGAAATGCCTTGAAATCTTTAGAACGCGTTTAAATCATTTCTAAATCTTTGAAAATCCCTTGAAATCCGCCGAAAGTTTTTGAAAGCCTTTGCACATCATTGAAATCCTTTGAAATATTTTTAAATCCTGTGAAATCCCTGGAAATCCCTTAAATTATTCAAATCTTTTGAAATCTTTGGAAATCCCGGGAAATTCTTGAAAACGCTTACAATTCCTTCAAATGCTTTGAAATCTCTTGAAGATTTAGAAAACCCTCTGCAATCATTTTAAGTGCCCTGCAGATTTAAAAGTGTTCATATGGGTTCAAAGTCTTTGAAAAAACTTTGCAATCGTTGAAGACGCCTGGAATTCTTTGAAATCCGTTGAAATCCTTTGCAACAACTTGTAATGGTTTGGATTTTTTTTTTGATGTGTTGAAACCTTTTGAAATCCTCTGAAATCCTTTGCAATACCTTGCGATCTCTTAAATTATTTGAAATCTTTAGAAATGTCATAAAATCTGTGGAAATCCATTGAAATGCCCTGAAATCTCTTGAAGACGTTAAAATTATTTCCAAATCTTTGGAAATCCCTTGAAATCGACTGAAATAATTAAAATCCGCTGAAATCCTTTGAAAACCTTCGGAATATTTTTAAGACCTTTGCAATCACTTGAAATCCCTTACATTTCTTTCATCGTTTCACAAAATCTTTGGAAATGCCGCGAAATTATTTAAAATCCCTTGCAATTCTTCGAAATAATTAAAAATATTTTGAATTTTTTGAAAACTTGTTAGAATCCTTTTAAATACCTTGAAGTCTTAAAACGGTTGATATGGTTTCAAAATTTTTGAAAATACTTTGCAATCGTTGAAGACACCTGGAATTCTCTGATATCCGTGGAAATCCTTCGCAAGCGCTTGCAATTGTTTGGAATTCCTGAAGTTTTGGAAGAATTTTTTGAAAAATTTTGAAAGAAACCTTTTGGAATTTTTGAATTCCTCATTTGATATTTTAAAGAATTTAAATTCTTCGGAATCTTTGGAAATATCATAAAATCTGTCAAAATCCTTTGAAATACCCTGAAATCTCTTAAACGCATGAAAATCATTTTAAAATCTTTGGAAATCCCTTGAAATCCGCCGCAATCCTTTGAAACCCTTCGCACTTCTTTCCAATCCTTCGGAATATTTTTTAATCCTTTGCAATCCCTTGAAGTCCCTGAAATTCTTTGAATCTTTTGAAACCTTTGTAAATCCCGCGAAATTCTTCAAAATTCGTCGCAATTCTTTGGAGTATTTTGAAATCTCTTCAAGTTTTCAAAAACCTTTTGAAATCCTTTGCAATCACATAAGTTCTTTGAAATCATATATTTTTTCAATTCTGTGATTTCTTTAAAATCTATGGAAATCTATTGCCTTTGCAATCCCTCTTCAAATGCTTTGAAATGCTTTGAAATGCTTTGAAATATCTTAAAATCGTTGGCTTCCCTTAAATTAATTGAAAGTCTTCTGTACTTCCATAAAATCATTAAGAGTCCCTTGAATTCTATTGAAGCCTTTGCAATACCTTAAAACCTCTGAAACCCTTCGAAGTATTTTAAAATTTGTTGAAATACTTTTGAAATATTTTGAAAACCTTGAAAGCTTAAAACCTAGTCTTCGCTCAAAAGTCAATGTAGTCAACCCCTCGTTTTATACTTTCTTATCTTCTTTGTAATTTTACAGATTGTCATAACGTCCTTCACGGAATTCAAGGAGTAATTGAATCACCAAACTTCCCGCGCAAATACGATCAGTCAACAAATTGCACGTGGATGATCGAAGCACCAATTGGTAACAAGATCAACGTAACATTTTCTCACTTTGAACTTGAAGGTGGAACATCGCCAAGTATTTGTGACAATGACTATTTAGAAATTGAAGAAGGTTCAGAAGGCTCCCCTACAAATAAACTTGGCAAATTTTGTGACTCGGAAGAACTCCCACCAAAAATTGCTTCGAATGAGCACCAGATTTTTATAACTTTCATCACTGATACTTACATATCTCACAAAGGATTCCGACTTGAATGGGTTGTTCATGGCTGTGTTGATCATCTAACGAAACCGCAAGACTCGTTTACTTCTCCAGGATATCCCAATGGGTACCCCCTAAATATTGTTTGTGAGTGGGTGATTGAAGTTGACTTCGTACACAGCGTACAATTAACTTTTGATCACGTGAATACAGAGAAATCTTCCAATTGCAATTATGATAAGATCGAGGTCTTCAGTGGTATAAGTGACAAGGCTCCTAAATTAGGTGAACTGTGTCACTCAGATAAGCCTGTGGTGTACACAAGTTCTGGAAATAAGATGTTTGTTAGATTTACTTCAGATGCACTCTATGCTGATCATGGATTCTCAGCTAAATATGAAAGTGTCGAATTGCGATGTGGAGGCCAGTTTACTGCTCAATCAGGGGAAATTCACTCACCGAATTATCCACAAAATTATCCACATAATCAGAACTGCGAGTGGCTTCTAACGGTCGACCAAGATCATGTTGTTAATTTGACTTTTACCAACTTTGATATCGAAAACACGAAGAATTGTTCGGATGACTATGTTAAAGTTAGTACCAGTTTGTATTTGTCAAATTCTCGTTTGTGCAATCGGTATGTATTTTTTCTAAATTTGAGGTAAATTCCAGGTTTTCGATGGAACAACAAGGGATTCTCCTTTACTTGGTACTTTTTGCCACAATAAAATACCACCTGCTTTGATTTCAACCAGTAATCAACTGTTGGTGGTGATGAGAAGCGACAGTTATCTGTCTGCTAAAGGTTTCAAGGCTGAATATAAAAGAGCATGTGGTGCTACGATAAGAGTTAAAGATCAAGGTATTTTGAGTACATCTTCTACATTAGTTCTGCGAGAAGAAGCTTCTAACTGCAGTTGGATTCTCATATCTGACGATCCAGGTAAATTAAACAATAAACAATCTCATTCGAGGATATTTGTGAACCATAATTGATCATTTCCTTGTTTCTTGTTATTTATAGATGATCACGTAACTCTGACCTTTACCCACATGGATTTCGCAACAACTGATAGTAATTGTGAAGAAGGTCACTACGTTCAAGTTCACGATGGTAGTTCTATTGACGGGCCATCTTTGGGTACTTGGTGCTCGAATAATGTTCCTCCACCAATTACTAGCCATGGGAATGCATTAACGGTGAATTTAGTAGCTAGTGGAATTAATGAAGATAATTCATTCATCGCTTATTATTCTAATTTAAACACAGGTTCGTTTGCAGTCTTCAGAGTTAGATAATCATTTACAAAATAAACCATTTTGTTCAACTACAAAATTTTTTTTTTAGCTTGTGGCGGAAATTACACTGCATTGAGTGGAACACTGACATCACCTAATTACCCTGACAGTTATCCTATGAATGCCGAGTGCGTTTGGGAAATATACGTGTCTACTGGAAATGGAATAACTTTGAGTTTTGAGGAATTCGATTTCGAATCTAGCCAACATTGCAATGAAGATTATTTGGAAGTTCGTGAAGAAAGTGGAATTGGAAAGATGTTGGGTGTATTTTGCTCTGAGAAACCAGAAACAATTACTTCTAAGAAAACACTTTGGATTAAATTCAGGAGCAATGGTGTCGGCACTGCCTCTGGATTTAAAGCAAATTATGCTCTTATTCATGGAAGTGATCTTAATGGACCAGTTGGAGAAATTGCATCGCCATTGTATCCGCTTCCATGTAAACTGGAGGACGAATTTTCGTGGCGTGTTACCGTTGAATTTGGTTGGATGATTAAGATCGAATTCAATGAATTTTCGCTTGATAGTACTCCACCTAATTGCTTCGGACAACTCTCTGTACGTAATTGGATTGTGTTTTGTTTTGCACGGATAAAATGGAATTGCTATGTTTGGTAGGAGCGCGGACGTTGTAGAAGCACTTTCGGGGATTCCCTGAGAGCCGGGGAATCCCTGACAGTGAATTCGTACATTTTTTCGATAGATCGCACTGAATTTGGTAGAGCGAATTTGCTTGTTTCTTTAGTATATAGAGAATAATAGAGTTAAATTTGGTTCCATTATAGTTCTAAGTTCTAAGAACTAGATTAATTAAATTCAATTATGAAACTTAATTATTTATTAGGTATATGATGGGTATGATGCTGATGCTCCAGTTTTATTTATTGGATGTGGTATGACATTACCGGATCCAATTGAGTCAACTAGTAATATTGTTTACATAAAACTGTCGTCAAATCGATATTCTGGGGGTAATTGGTTCCATTTAAGATGGCACCAAATTCCAATGAGCACTATCGAAGGAGGGAATACTGTAACAAAGTGTAACGAAATATATTTTGTTTTTGGTATTATGAAAAATCAGTGATGCCTGATAGAATTATGTGTAACACTACCATATGTTTTCTTTAGTGGAAGAATGCAATCAAATTGTATCTTTGAGGGATCCAGAAAATGCAACTTATGTAATTACTTCACCTGGGTTTCCAAATGGATATGAACCGAATTTGGAGTGCAATTGGTTATTGACGTCACATCCAGGAACCCACCTTGTATTTGGAATCAAAAGCATGGATCTGGAAGAAAGTTCTGATTGCGTGATGGATTATGTTGATGTTTACACAGGAGACGCTATGAACTCTGAATCTGGGACTTTATTGAAAAGGGAATGTTTGTCGAACAGCACTTCAACGTCAATACCTGGTACCAACGAAATGACTGTTAAATTCGTATCTGATTTCGGTGTAAACGGAACAGGGTTTCAAGCTCTTGTCGCTCGAGGTATTTTATAGAAGATCAAATTTAGCTGTTGTGAAATACACTTATTCTTTATTTTTTAAATAAATTATTTCATGCAGAGTGTGGAGGTCAATTGGGTGGACCTAATGGAGTCATAGAATTCAACAAAACAACAACCTTCTTCGGATTAGGTATCCATCAGTGTGAATGGAACGTTACTGTTAGGCCTGGAAGAACGATAGAAGTCAAATTCGTTGAAATGAAACTGACAAACAAGGATCCTAAAATTTGCAATCGTAATTTCATTATGGTTCGTATCTTACTGCTTATTTTGATTTTGTGTAATACCAAGAAAGCTATATTTCGAAGAATACATTTTTTGATAGTTAAAGAATGGAGGATCTGCGTCTTCTCCTCTCCTTGGCGAAGGAAAATATTGCGGTGATAATACTTCGGCTTCTTTGCGCACTACAGGAAATCGCTTGTATGTTAAGTCAGTTTGGTCAGATCCATCAGTGAGTTTTAAATTATCTTACAGGTAAGAAAAATTATATCTGAAAAATTATTAATTTTACGACAAATTGCCACTTAATTTGTTGTATTTTTTCAAGATTACTCATAACTAAGAATCTTGTTTGATTTGATCAGAGATTAGAGAAGAAATTTGAGGAGAATTTCTCTTATACTTAATTTCAATGTATTGTAGGGAAATTGGAATGGAATGTGGAGGCAAGTTCATTTTAACGAATGAAGATGATTCAGAAGATTTTTCAACACCGAATTATCCAAATGTCCCACCACCTTATAGTGAATGTGTTTGGACTTTTATGGCTCCCGCTGGAAAACGGTTGTCAATTCACTTTCTCGAGACATTCGATTTGACTGAAAGTCCCAGGTAAGCGTTGCAATGCGAATTTTTATAATACTTCGGAAAATGATATTATGGATTTTACACCCTAAAAATCTTGTGTACGTCCTACGAAATTCCTTGAAATTTCACTGTAATATTTATGAAGCATTTTAAAATCTCCGAAAGCTTTTGAAATCCCTTGAAATCTTTTAATCCTTTTATCCGCCTTTATAGCTTAGGTATCCTTAACATCCGTTGAATTCTTTTCAAATCCCACGAATCCTTATCAAATTAGTAATTAATTATAATAATCTACTATTCATTAATTCTGTCCACATTAAAGCTCATATGTTTCCGCTGGTTTTTCGCGTGTTTTTTTTCATCTCAAGATTTTTTCTGTTATGTCAATGTGACAGTTTATTACGATATGTCAGTTTGACATATTATAATATTGTCTTTCCACTTAAACTAAGATGAATTTATTTCCCTGACATGGAAATCCCTTATCGTTGATTTTCCAGTAATTAATTTTGTATTTTAGATTGAAATAATTGAATTTTAAAAATCATGATGCAGATATTGAAAATGAATTCTTTTCAACGACTTAGCTTCAAGATCCTAATTTAAAAATCGTTAAATTAAAAAAAAAACTTTGAATTTGTTTAAATTTTAGCCCTTCAAGTTTGAATTCATTAATTTTTTAAAGTTTTTTAAATAAATAAACTTTAAAGGTTCACAAAATGTAAAATTATTAAATTTTCAGAGTTTCGTAGTACCAGGCAGAAACCCTTACAATTTCGGCCGGGTGTCCGTCTGTCTGTCCGTCCGTCGTACTTTCTTTCCCTTCTTCTTTACCCGACTTTACCCCGTACCCTAGCCAATTTTACCCATAACCTAACCGACTTTACCCCATACTTTAAACGACTTTACCCCGTATCCTAGCCGACTTTACCCGCACCCGAACCAACTTTACCCCTAGCCCAGGCAATTTTACCCCGTGCCCTAGAAGGAGGGGAAGTAGGGGAAGTGACTTGATTCATGTCTTAATAGGCTACGAAACCTTTTTTTTAAGTGCATGGCGCCTACTTTTACTAATTTTTTTAAAGGTGAAAATTACAGTGACTTTTTTTCAATTTTGAATTATAGTTTTGAATGCGCAATTCTAAGACATTTCGGTTTTTAAGGCCTAGAAAATAAAGTTTTTTTTTTACTTCGAAAGCTTAAATTCGTAAATATTTAGTTTGAAATTCTTAATTTTTAGAGTTGTTGTATTCGAAATTTCTCAATTTTGTAGTTTCAAATCCAAATCTTTAAAATTTTAGGACCATTTCACTATTAGTCTTTCGAAATTGCAAAATTTCATGTATGAAGCCTTTATAGCTTTAACTAAAAAAAATTAAATATTCTAAACGGTCATAGTAAAAACATATATATATATTTTTTGTTACAAAATGGTGACCTTTTTCAATTCGACATTATTAATTATGGTTTCAAACAGTTTTTAGATTTCATATTTAAAAATTGGTCAATTAAAGGATTTTAAATTCCTTTGAGATCCAACGAAATCTTTAAAATCCAATGAAATCTTTGAAATTCTATGAAATCCGTTGAAATAATTTTAAACCATTCGAAGCTTTTGTTTGTTGAAATTCTTTGACATTTATTTAAATCCCTTCAAATGTAATATTTTAAAATATTTTAAAAACACTTAAAATATTTTGCAATTTTTTGGTGTCAATGGGTCTTTTGAATTCTTGTGAAATATTCCTAACATCTTTTAAAATATATCAAACTTACTTAAAATACTTTTAATTCCTTTTAAATTATTTGAAATTTAAAAAAGAACCTGGAAGGATATGTTAAACTCTTTTCCAATTTTTTGATAGAACTTAAAATCTTTTAAATTCTATAGAAATCCCTTAAAATCATTTGAAATCCTTTAAAATCCCTTGAAATATTTTGAAATCCTTGAAAATCCACTAAAAACCCTTAAAATTTCTTTAAAGTTCTTTAAATTCATTAAAATATCGTAAAATCTCTCAAAATATTTCGAGTTTCTTTAAAACCCCGTACTGTGGAATTCTTAGAAAGTTTATGAAATTGCTTCTAGTAGATGAAATTTTTTGAAACAGCTTAAAATATTTGGAATTTGTTTGAAATCTTTTGAAATCTTTTAATACTACGTGAAACATATGAATTTATTTTAGAATTTCTTGAAATGGTCCAAAACCCCGGAAATATGTTACTAATCCTTTAGAAATCTTTTGAAATTTTTTGAATTCTTTAAAAACCTTTAAAACTCTTTGCAAATCTTTAAAATTCCTGTGAAATTATTGGCATAGCTCCAAGATTCTTTTGAAAACCCCTTGCAAATGCTTAACATTCCTTGAAACTCCGTACAATTCTATACAATAATTAATGTAAACTATGAAATCTTTCGAAATATATTTTGAATTTTTTTTTAATATTCCAATTTCTGTGAAACGTTGTGCCTTTCATAATAATCCTATAAAATCCTTTTCAGTATTTAAATTATCTTGTAGTCCCTCGAAGTAGATACAATCATAATCATTTATTTAATTACAATAACATTTTTAATAGCTGTGAAAAAGAATACGTGGAAATTCGAGATGGTGGAACGGAATCATCTAAATTATTGGGAAGATATTGTTCAGATGTTGCTCCTAGTACTATGACTTCAAAAGACAACGCATTGTATGTGCGTTTTTATTCCGATGTATCGGATCAAAAGAACGGATTTAAGGCGATCGTTACAACTGACGGTAATTCTCACATGCTAGCATAACATTTTGAATGATGTTGATTTAACTTAAACCTACCAGCAATGCAATTTTAAGACGTTAAAAATCTTTTCTCATGCCTGTGGAGCGAACCTAAAGTTCTTCTTTTTAGCTCATAGGCATGTAATGGCCATTCCCCAGGCGAAAATATTATATATAGTTTATATATAGTGTAAAGTATTATACAATATAATATTCATTTGTTTTATATAAAAAATGTATAAAACAAATGAATATTATATATAATACTTCACACTATATATAAACTATATATAATATTTCCGCCTGGGTCCATATCATCTCATAGATATTTAACAGCTATTATATATCAATGAGGTCATAATTTTTGACGAAATAGATATATAATGAGCATTACATGGGTGTGGTGAGCCCAAACTTGTAGTTATTTATAACTACAAGAAAACTATCCACCTAGAAACGCTACCCGAATTGGGTAGTGTCACGCCTACCCTCAAAGGGAAATGGCTTAATGGTATACATGCCTATGACCTGAAAACAGGAATTTCAGGTTCGCTCCACAGGCATGAGAAATGTTCATATTCCTGAATGTGTTACATAATAGTATATTATTTCCCTTTTCAGCTCATAGGAATGTAATGGCCATTATATATCTATGACGTAATAATTTTTGACGTCATATACATGGCCATTTCATACCTATAAACTTGAAAAGGGACACTTAAGGTCGGCTCCACAGGCATGAAAAACGCAGCCATATCCATTTATTTGTTATATAATAGTATATTATGCGCCGAGGCGCATAATGAGGGTCTTTACGCGACAAGCGGCAATGCTGGCAGGACGATCGAAGCCGAGGCGAGATAAGTCCTGCGATCATTGTAAGCGAGTCACGTGAAGTCCCGAATTGTGCTCATTGGCGCATATATTAGTTTATGTGGCGACGGTGCATTTACAAGTTTTGTTGCGACAGCGTACAATATCGTAATGTTGTACATTACGATACAGCGGAGTGTAATGTGAAGAGTGATCGTCCGCTGTATCGTAATGTACAACATTACGATACTCTACGCTGTCGCATAAAAACGCGTTAATGCACCGGAGTCACATAAAATATTGTATGAATTATTAGGGAGAGGACGAGGGGGAAACCACTTTGGTAATCCGCTGGACCGCTCGGTTATCCGAACTGGTAATCTACGGTAATCCGCGTAACGCACTTGTATCTGAAGTAATCCACTTAAAAGTCAGATTAATCTACTTGTAATCCAGATAGCTCGGAGTAATCCGGTATAATCAAGAGTAATTCACTTGTAATCCATATAATTAAAAGTAACTTAAGTAATCCAAGCAATTAACTTGTGATCTATACCTTTTTTAGTTGAAATTCATGTATTTTGATCAAAATTCGCCTTTTTCAGTAGAAAATTAATCTTCCTCGTTGAAATTTAACAATTTTGTTAAAAAGTCAGTTTTTGTTTTAAAATTCAATTGTTCTGAAGAAAATTCGTCGTTTTGAATTGAAAATTGAACTAATTTGATCGAATAATTTATTTATTTGCTTGAAAACTTAACCATATCGTTGAAAATCGTTTTTTTAATTGAAATTTTTTTTTTTTAATTGAAAATTTAATTATTCCAGTTGAAGATTCTTCATTTTAGTTGAAAATTCATTCCTTCGTTACAAATTTGACTATTTTGTTGAGCATTCTATTTTTTGTAAAAGATTTACTTTTTGATTGAAATTGTAAGTAATTCATTTTTGGTTGAAAATTTATCTTTTTTATTAGAAAATGTAACTACTTGGTAGAATGTTGAACAACTTTGTTGAAAATTCATTTTTCCGGTTGAAGATTCTTGACTTCAGTTGAAAATAATTTGGTTGAAAATTCGGTTTTATTGGTTGAAAATTAACTTTTTTTAACTGAAAATTTAACTTATAAATTTTTGATTGTAAGTTTATCTTTTTCATTTGAAAATTCAACAAGTGGATTGAAAATTCATCTATTTCGTTAAAAATTTGTCGTTTTTGGTAGAAAATTAATCTTTTTGGTTGACAGTTCAGCTACTTGGTTCATATTCGAACTACTTGTTAAAAATTCATTTTTTAGTTTTTTTTTGGTTTTAGTTAAAAATTTCTCTCTTTGGTTGAAAATTTAATTATTTTGTTAAAAATTCGTTGTTTTTCGGTTGAAAATTTATTTTTTAAATGTAGATACAACTTTTCCAGTCAAAGATTCTTCATTTTAGTTGAAAATTCATCTCGTTAATTAAAAATTGGACTATTTTGATGAATATTCGATATTTTTGTAATTTTTTTTTACAATGAAAATGTAAGTGCTTTATTTTGGTAGAAAAGTTACATTTTTCAGTTAAAAATTCAACTGTTTGGATGAAAAGATATCTGTTTGGTTGAAAATTCAACTGCTTGGTTGAAAATTCATGTATTATTTTTAAATTCGTCTTTTTTAGTAGAAAATTAATCTTCTCAAAAATTCAATTATTTAGTTAAAAATGAATCTACTTTCTAGAAAACTAATCTTAAATGAAACATTTTTCTAACATTGTGTTAACATTGTTAACATTGGTTAACATTGTATTTTTTTGGTGGAAAATTCAATTCTTTGGTTAAAACATATTCTACATTGAAGGAAATTCAACAACTTTGTGAAGAAGTCTTTTTTTTATTGAAAGTTCAACGGTTTTACTAAAAATTTGTCTTTCTGCGTTAAAAATTCAACTAGTTTGTTAGAAAATTCAAGAATTTGATTGACAATTAACATTTTTTTTCGACAAAAAAAAAAACAATTTTGTTGAAAACTATCCTTTTCGTTTTAAAAGGTAAAAGGTTCGGTTGAAAATTCGTCTTTTTGGTTGACTTCAACTGGGTTTTTATTTCAAACTGAAATTTTATTTAAATTAAAATTTTTTTGGGTTGAAATATCAATTATGCATTACATTTTTTGTTGAGAACTTGTCTCTTTCGGTTAAAAATTAATCTACTCTGTAGAAAATTCCACAGTATTGTTAAAAAGTCAATATTTTGTTAGAAGATTCTTCATTTTAGTTGAAAATTCATCACTTTGTTTGGAAATTTAACTATTTTATTGAAAAATCATTGTTTTTTAGGTAAATATTTATTTTTGAACTGAAAATTTAACTATTTCATTTTTGGCGAAACATTGATATTTTTTATTAGAAGATTCAACTATTTGGCTGAAAATGTATCTTTTTCAGTTAAAAAGTTATGTATTTTTTTAAACATTCGTCTTTTTCGATAAAAAATTAATGTTCTTGGTTAACAAATTCACTATTTTGTTGAAAATTTAACAATTTTGTTAAAAACTAAACCATTTTAGTGAAAAATTCGCGTAAGTCTAGTTTATGCGGAGTAATCCACCATAATTTCATGTAAACCAGAGTAATCCTATGTAATCCGGAGTAATCTCAGGTCATCCAGACTAATTTTGTATATAGAGGTAATCCAGGGTAATCCGAAGTAATCCACCTCCACTGGACTGCACTTTTAGGAGTTGTTTCCCCCTCGGGAGAGGGTCTTTATTGACTTGTCTATGTTTGCAGTACGAGTCGTAGGCGAGCAAGCACGAGCCGCAGGCGAGTGTGCGAGCCGAAGACGAGAAGTAAAGTCCCTCTTCTGTCACTGAGTGCATAATATACTGTTTATTGTCTGTTGTGTTATAGTTGCGTTTAATTCAGTATAATCTCTTGCAGAAAAAATAAACCATAAAGCATTCGGTTTGTTTGTATATTGATTATGTGAAGTTGTATCGTTAATTTTAAATTCAATATGTTTAATCCTATTACTTCAGCAATATGTGGTGGAATAATGAGAGGTGCACGTGGCATAATAAGGTCACCAAATTATCCAAATAATTATCCGAAAAATCAGCAATGTGCATGGTGGATCATAGGACCGCCTAGTTACTCATTAAAAATACAGTTCCAAGATCTTCACTTACCTAGTTTGAGGAACTGTGAACAAACCGATCATTTGGTTATTAGTGAAAAGTTACCCGATAACACTTCTGGTAATTTGAATTAATTATTTAACAGACGATTTGCATATGAAATCGAGCAGCCTGGCAATGTTGATGCATGGAATTTTTTGAAGCTGAAATATTACAAAATGTTACAAAATTTAGAAATATTAGATATTTTAGATTTTAAATTAAAAAATTTATTAAATTAGGATTTTTGCTGTTCTGCTTTAATTAATTTTACTTAAGTAAAATTGCCAACGGCGATACCACTCTGGAAACACCAGTTCTCGTAAGATCACTGAAGTTAAGCATTGTTGGGCGCGGTTAGTACTTGGATGGGTGACCATCCAGGAACACTGCGTTGCTGTTGGCCCGTCGTGGGTGTGGTGGGCCCACATTGGTAGTAAATATCCACCTAGAAACACTACCCGAATCGGGTAGTGAGGCAATGAACTTTCGAGTTCAAACTGCTAATCAATTTTTTTTTTTAAGTAAAATTAATCAAAACAGATCAGAAGAAATAACAATTTCATCAATTTTCTTATTCAAAATCTGAATTCTGTAACTGTAATGTAAATTGACAATGTTAGACATATTCTGAAATTTATGAAGTTATAATATTACAAAAATAACGGAAAATTTTAAGAAATTTCCGAATAGAAGCTTCAGATTTTTCAAGTTAAATGCATCAGCAAATTCTGTAATTGTAACTGAAAATCGCGAAAGTTGTAAATTAACTTTCCTAACTTTATCATAGTTTTCCGAAATTCATCATCGGATGACATAATTTTGTAAAAAAAAAGAAAAATCTAAAATTTTGGAAAATACCGAAAATATTTATTAACGAAATTCAAATATTCCGAAATTAGTAAATTCTCGAAATTCCAAATTACCGAAGTTTTAAACTCCGGTAAAAAATCTTTGATTTCTATTTGTTAATATAATGTTTATTTTCACAGGTATATGTTTATAGTTAACAATTTTTTAAAGTTCTTTAAAATTAAAATATATGCAGCACGCAGTATGCGCGATATAAAATAAAATATTATTCTAGAAGATATAAAAAGTATTAAATTTAAATATTTTTTCTAATGTTAAATTTTCGGAAATTTGAAATTTTTTTAATGTGTAATTTCGGGAATTTACCAATTTCAAGAATTTAATAATTTTGTAGAGTTAAAATTTTTGGGATTTTGAGAATTTTATTACCGAATATTTCCGGTAATTTTATTTTTTCCGGTAATTTAAAATTGTCTAGTTCGGTTATTATATTTTCAGTATTTTTCAACTTTTTTGAAACAGAAATCTATGAATGTAAAAAAAGAATTGATATTTTGAAAAAGTTATTTTATATTCTAAACAAAAAAAATCAAGTTTTTGTATATGAAGGGGTAGTTTAGCGAGTTAGTCTTTTTTAGAAAATTCATTTTTTTTTTAATTGACGCCATTTAGATAATTTTCAAAAATTTTCAATAAGTTAATTTCTTCAAAATTCACCTAAATATTCAAGTAGCTCTAAGTCCATGAAAACTATTTTTTGGTAAAAAAGGAAAAATACGTGTCTCATATTTTGTCTTGGGAAACAATACATTACAGCCCTAAACAATTTCATGACATCACCAGGGTCAGACTGCCTGATTTCATTAGAAATCGGTCACCATTCCATTATTTTTATTAAAAAAATAATATAAAGAATGAGATACAACATGTTATAATAGAATAATATAATTAAATTTGCTTTACAGTAACAGAACTTGGTACATACTGTGGTTGGACCAAACCCGATGTAATAAAAACTCTTGCAAATGAGGCAGTTGTTCTATTTTCCACCGATGATAAGGAATTTACCTGGTATAGAGGATTTAGTTTGAATTACTCTATAAGTTACGAAAGTAAGTATATAGAATAAAAAAGTATATTTTAAGAAAGAATTGGAAAACCTAATTCGAGCAACAAATTTAAATCACTGAGAAATTTTTGACATACCTACTTATCATCCTTTACTTATCTTATTGCAGAATGTGGTGGTGTTCTAACAGGTATGTCTGGCGAATTTAAAACTACAGGATATCCTACTGGAAATATGAAAAGGTAAGCTTTTAGATACAATATTTCAGAATGAAAACGATAGATAAAATATATTTTTCATTTTATTACATATGTTAATTATGTTATTAATTAGGTATTGCGTTTGGAGAATTACGGTCCCTGAAGGTTTCCAAGTAGTTGTGGACGTTTTAGATTTGGAATCCGATGACAGATATCCAGTCAAGGTAATAAATAAATAATATAATAAAGTTACCAAAAATTATATATCTTTATTTGGCGATGCCCATTTGCTCGCCGTCTACCTACTTGCTCTACCCCCATTATTCAGCTTCTCCTCACGCAGCTGTGGGATCGCCAGACTGCTGCCGCTGACTTTTGCCAAACAATTGAGAAAAACTACCGGAAAATTCAGAAAAATGGGCTACGTGGTTAGGTGGGGGGAGGAATAAAAGGAGTAAAGCTTGGCAGTTCCTCAGCTGCGTGAGGAGAAATTCGATAGTAGGGGTAGGATAAGCAGGTAGACGGTGACCAAATGGGCACTGTCCATTTTTATTCCTGGGAGTGTTATTTAATATTAAAAAACATCTGGCAGATACAGATAAGAAAATTATTTTCTTTATCGTTTTAGTTCTTTAATGATATGTACCACATTTCGAAGATAAAGTTCCTAAAGCCGGGTGACTCTGAGACACGTATAGGAAGTTCTTCTAATACCATGGTCATATCACACATTGCTCAATCTGGGCAACGAGGTTTAAAAGCAAACTATAGGGCAGTTGCTCCAGCTCGTAAGTCTATTAATTTTCAGTGCTACATCCATATTAATAATGTATTTATGAATAAAAATATTACGCGCTCATATACTTGAATGATATATTTAATGAATAAATGTTTGTTTAATCAGCTTGTGGTGGGTTAGAACGAGACATTAAGGGCAGTCTTTTGATACCGAAAAATAGACCATTTAATGAATCGGATTACTTCTGCCAATGGAAAATTCAACCTCCAGAGAGGCTTCTTCAATCAGTGAATGACACAGGTCTAACAATGACTTTGAGAGTCATGGGAGTTATTGGTGAATCCCGAAAAGCTACTAGAAGCTGCTTATATTACAAGCAGTACGTAAGGGTCACAGGTTCGTAACTTTTTTAATTCAAGAAATTTTTTTATCAAGAATAAAAAATACTGTGCACAATGCACAGTCTTTAAAACTCTTTTTTCATAAAATTTATAGTTTGTAGAAAAGTAAAGCGTGTATAAATTGCTTCGAATTGAATTTGTTTTCGAATTCGAATTGAAAAAACCTTGATATCAGTTGAATTTACTTCAATTAATTCAAATTTGTCTTGAATTAAAATGAACTGATTGTAAACGCTGAATTTATTTGAATGGTTTTGAATCCAGTTGAATTAATTCGAATTAGGTCTTATTCCCTCAAATTTAGTTGAATTTATTTGCATTCTGGCGAAGTACTTGGAAATCATTTTAATTCCTTTTTAATCATGTTTAATTTCCATGATTGCACATGAATTATTTCGAAAACAGTGAAACTCCCGTATATTCATATGAATTCAGTCGAATTCAGTCGAATTGAATTAAACTCCTTCCATTAACTTGAATTAATGCGTCTTCACTTTAACAATTTCCAAAATTTATTTAAATTGTTTTTAATTTAGTTGAATTCCTTTAAATACCATTGGATTCAATCGAATTCATACGAATTTGGATAAATTCCTTCAAATTCACTACAACTCCTACAAATTCATTTGAATTATTTTGAATTAACTTAAATCCATCGATTTTACTCCAATTGCTTCAAATCCATTTGCATTTTCTTGACTTCGCTTCAATTACATTAAATGCTCTTGGATTGATATTCACTGAAATTCATACGAATTCAAGTCAATTTATTTGAATTAGCTTTAATGCATTTGAATTTTCTTTAATTAATTCGCATCACGTAAAGTGCCCTTGGATTCGGTTAAATTCAGAAGAATTTCATTTAATTTCCTCAAATTTATGTGAATTTATTCGAATTACTTCGTTCGTTAATTTTAATTATATATGAAATTTCTCCGAATTACTTTAAATTCATTCGAAGTACGTTGAACTCCCTCAAAATTGATTCGAAATACTCGGACGTCCCTTTAGTATTCGTAAATTCATTTGAATTAATTCGCGTGCCCTTGAATTTCATTCAATTCATTTGACTTACATTGTATTCATTCGAAATACTTTGAGTTAATTCAAATTAGGTTTAATTTTTTGATATTTATTCGAATACCGTGGAATTTATTTCAATTACCGTGAATTCATTCAAATCAGGTTGAGTTTCTTTTGAATAAAACCAATTAATTTAAATCATTTAAAATCTAGATGTATTCTCTAGAATTAATTCGAATTAGGTTGTTTTCAGTGAATTTTCGTTGAGTTAATTCGAATTACGTTGATTTTTTTCGAAATTTATTCGAATTTTGCGGAATTCTTTTTAATCAACTTGAACTCATTCGAGTCTGGTTGAGTTCCATTCGATTAACTACAATGACTTAAAATTACGTTGAATTTAGATGAATTCACTTGAATTAATAAAGTTCCTGATGTTTTTATTATCTTAAGCAGAAGTAAAATTTTACCGTTATTTAGACATTTTATTTTCAAAAAATATCATGTGAATTCGAAATATGGTTCAAAAAGTCTGGAATACTTAAAAACAATTACGATTTTTTAAAAGAAAAATTCATTTTGCTTATGTGAAAAGAAATTACGCCTATTTCCCTTATGGAAAAAAGTTTAAGATCCAATAATTGCCAATACTTTTCCCACAAGGGAACTTCTACTGCTTGTTAGTTTTCTTATCAAAATTAAAAGATCATGCCGAAGACTTTTTCCAGAAATAATAAGTATAGAATTTTTTCGAAAAATAAATTAGTACAAAAAATTACGAATATTGAAAAATCTATCTCAGGGGTTGTCTAAATTTGCTAAATTAAAAAAATTGCATACAATTTTGAATATTTTATTATTATTGCAGATCCAGATAGAACTGTTGCTACTGTTTGCGGCAATATGATGACTCAGCCTATGTATGTGCGAAGTCCATCCACCATAAATATGGTTAAGGTTAGTCAGGGTGTGATTTTTATTGCGATGTTTTGCAATTTTTTTTGCATAGTTTTCAACTACAGGAGTTTTAAACTACGAGAATTTCAAACTGCAGGAGTTTTAAACTGCGGGAATTTTGAATTGCAGGAGTTTCAAACTACAGGAGTTTTTTTAACTGCGGGTGTTTTAAACTGCAAGAATTTGAAAGTGTAGAAGTTTCAAACTCCGGGAGCTTTATACTGCAGGACTTTCAAACTCCGGGAGCTTTATACTGCAGGACTTTCAAACTGCGGGAGTTATAAACTGCAGGAGTTTCAAACTATGGGGATTTTAATCTGTGGACCTTTCAAACTGCAGAAACGTTTAAATTCGGGAATTTTAAACTTCAAAAGTTTTGAACTGCAAGAGTTTTAAACTGCAAGAGTTTCAAATTGCCAGAGTTTCAAACTGCAGGAGTTTTAAATTGCAGGAGTTTCGAACTGCGGAAGTTTTAAACTGCGGGAATTTTAAACTATAGGAGTCTCGAACTGCAGGAGTTTCATACTGCGGAAGTTTTAAACTGCAGGAATCTCAAACTGATGGAGTTTTAAACTACGGCAGTTTGAAACTGCAGGAGTCTAAAACTGATGGAGTTTCAAACTT
>CAKNYM010053213.1:608405-669662 GCA_932195095.1 Andricus curvator
AGTCTTAAACTGGTGGAACTTTGAACTGTCGGCAGTTTAGAACTGCAAGAGTCTGAAACTGATGGCGTTTCAAACTGCAGACATTTTCGAATTCAGGAGTTTCAAACTTCGGTAATTTCAGACTACGGGAGTTTGAAACTGTAGGACTTTCAAAATGCAAGAGTTTGAAACTCCAGGAGTTTGAAACTCCAGGAGTTTGAAACTGCGGGAGCTGTATACTGTATGAGTTACAAATTGCGGGTGTTTCAAACTGCAGGAGTTCCAAAGTGCGGGAGTTTTAAACTGCAGGAGTCTTAAAACTAACCGAGGTAATTATGGATCATTTCGGGGTGAATATGGATTAACGTTTATACGTTTGTGCTCTACAACTTTGTGGTCCCTTTTATTCTTTAATAATACACAATATTATTAGGGCATACAGTAAAGTCAGATTAAGAAAGAAAAAGTTTTCTACGGAGTAAGCCTTGATCCATAATTACCCACCGCGATTCATAGTACCCTCTATTTACGGTATAAATAATATTCTATTTTAATGTGTATATCAATATTTTTTCTAGCTATTTATTTAATCTGGCATACAATTTTTATTACAATCCATAGGTACTAAATGCAACTGATGGAACTGCAATGAGTCTAAATCTAACTTACGAATGGCAAACATGCGGTGGAATATTGCGAGGTCCATTCCATACAATACAAGCACCAAAACACCTACCATATCCGATAAATTGTGCCTGGGAAGTGGAATTCCCAGACGATGGGGAAATTATAAATTTGAATTTTAATAGTCTAAATTTAGGAAGTTGTGACAAAAATTACATTATCGTTAGGTAAAACTGACTAAGAAAATATAGTTAATGGTTATAATGCAGAGGAAATACTCAATTAACTAAATAAACATTAAATTATAAAAACTTTTCTTTAGAAATGGCGGATCTTCCTCACCACAGCTTGATAAAATTTGCGGTAATAAGATACCACAAAAAATCACAAGTTCAAACCACAAACTTTGGATCGAGTACTATGCTGAAGCCTCTCCAAACGATTTTGAATTTACTTTGGATCAAATTGGAAATGAATGTGGCAGTCCTTATCGTGGATCCAGAAGAGAAATCGCTTCTCCCAAGTAAGTTTTCTTGAATGATTGAAACATTTTCATCATGAAAAAATAAATTTTTATAACTAATAATGATTAATAATATATTTTCAGATTTCCTTCATTGTACTCTCCTAATTCTGAATGCATATGGACTCTTTTCGCTGAACCGGGTTACCATATTCGACTCGAATTTGTGGATAGGTTTAATTTAGAATTGAGTGATGGGTGCAAAAATGACTACATACAGGTAAAATGATGTATTATTTATCGCAGAGATGACAGTCCGTCCCCTTTCTTACTAATCCCCTTTTTTACCCCTTAAATTTGAAAAATCTCCCAAAATATCTAAAAGCAACCATTTTTGTCCGTTTCCCCTCCTTTTTTACAAGGTTTTGATTCATTTTTGGAAAATCATGAACAGAAATTCAAGGCGTTACAAAATAAGACGCTTGGAAAGAGATTCTTGTTGATGATACCAATTGCAAATATTTCCTTAACGATTTATTTGCTGTATATTTAAATAAAATTAAAGTTTATACTATATATTAAATTAAATGTTTAAAGCTTCAAGTTTAATTTTAAACCAAAAAGATTTTCAAACAAGAACGTTAGTTTTGTACCAAGAAAGACGCATTCTAAACTAAAATGACGAATCTTCAACAAAAAAGTAAATGCTTAACAAAATAGTTTGAAAAGTTCAAGTAGTTCAAATAGTTGGATTTTAAACCAAGAAGATGAATTTTCAACAAAGAAGACACAATTTTAACGAAATAATTAATGTTTTATTTAAAAAGATATTTCAGTCAAAAAAGAAAAAGATGAGGTTTTAGCAAAATTGTTGATTTATAACAAAAATAATTAAACTTTTAACCAAATAACTAAATTTTCAACTGAAATGATGAATATTTAACCAAGAAAAATAAGTTTCCAAGCAAAAAAGAGGAATTTCCTACAAAACAGTTGAATTTCAACCAAAAAGATGAATAAAAAAATTGTTAATTTTCGAACAAAATATATAAAATTTTCAATCAATTAATAAAGTTTTTAAGCATGAAAAATGAGTTCTTAACGAAAAATATAACATATGATATTCAAGTAGATATAGATCTTAATTTTAAATAAAAAAATGTTTAATTCATCCAAAGAAGACAAATTTTCAAGGAAATAGTTAATTTTTCAAGTAAACAAGATTTTTTAGTCAAGAAAGAAAACAAAATATCAACCAAACTGTTGATTTTTCAACCATAAAATATAAATTTTCAACCAAATAGTTGATTTTTGACGAAAAAGACTTTACCGTCAAGAAAGCAAAACAAATTTTGACCAAGTTGTTGAATTTTCAAACCAAAAAGATGCGGTTTTAGCAAAATTGTTGAATTTTCAAGCCTATAATATAAACTGTCAACAAAGAAGTACCTTTTCAACTAAATAGTCGAATTTTCAACAAAAAGTACGAATTTTCAAAAATTTATTAACATTTTCAATCAAAAAGATGAATTTTTAACTAAAATGATGAATAGTGAACCAAGGAGAATAAGTTTTCAAGCCAAAAAACGAATTTTTTACAAAACAGCTGAATTTCAATCAACAAAGATAAATTTTTGTTAAAAATTGTCAATTTTTCAACAAAATAATTAAATTCTTAACCAGTTCATCAAATTTTCGAGCGATAAAAGTGCATTTTGAACTAAAAATGTAATACATAGTTGATATTTAACCTGATGAAGATCTTAATTTTAAATAAAAAATAGTTGAATTCGTCCAAAGAAGACAAATTTTCAAAGAAATGGTTAATTTTTTAACGAAAAAAGATTTTTTAGTCAAGAAGCAAAACAAAATATCAATCAGAGTGTTGATTTTTCAAACTTAAAATATAAATTTTCAACAAAATAGTTGATTTTTTAATAAGAAAGACTTTACAGTCATGAAAGAATAACAAATTGCGACCAAATTGTTAAATTTACAATACAAAAAGATGAGGTTTTAACAAAATTGTTGAATTTTCAATAAATAATTAAACTTTCAAACAATTAATATAATTTTTAACAAAAAAAGATGAGTTCTGAACCAAAAAATATAATAATAGACTTTTCAGTTATTGTTCATTTATTGTTCACTTAAATGTGAATTGAATTAAGTTCAAGTCTAAGTGTACAAAGTTCAAGAGATTTTTCAAAGTCAACTAAACAAATTTTTTTTAACACATGAGTTCAATATTTACAAGATACCCATAAGATATAAAAAGTTTGTAATAATAAATAAATTCCCCCTTTTTACCTAAAATTGAACTACTGAACCCCTGTAATCCCTCTTATCGTACAAAATTCAGTTAACACATCAAAAAAATGATAACGTATATTCCTTTTTTTCAAAAGATATTTAAATGGAATGAGAACGAAATAGGAGGTAAAGAGTGGACTGAAATTGACAAAGTTTGTGGCCGTCATACTCCGGGTCCATATAATTTGGCTTCGCAACGATTGAAAGTTTTATTCCATTCAAATGAGGCAGTAGAAGGAGACGGATTTCGAGCTCGTTGGTATTTAGATTGTGGTGGAATATTTGATGTAACTAGCGAAATGAAGCATATAAAATCGCCCAACTATCCCAGTGCTTATGACCGGAATCAGTTTTGTAATTACACTCTTGTTGCACCTGGAAAAGATATTATTGTTGATTTTATTGACTTCCAAGTCGAACAAGGAAGCAAGGGTAATATAAAATTAACATTAACTATTTTAATGGAAAATGCCCATTTCTTCGCTGTCTACTAGTTTTTGCTCTACCCCTACTACCCAAATGCCCCTCACGCAGCTGAGGGATCGCCATACTGCTGTAACCAACCCTTGCCAGAAGGGGGCCGGGGGGGGGGGGTGTCCTTTGTACCTAATGAGTAATTAAATATGAAACATGACATTCTTTTAATTTTTCATTTAGTAAGTTAGAAATATTATGTTCGAAATCTACGTTTTTTCTAACGTTTTAAGTAAATTTCTTGTACCATGGTTGCTACAGAATTTTGATCTCTAAATGTCAGGCCTTTTATATAAGCTTGTTTAGAGGCAATTGAAAAAATTCGAAACCTCACGCTGATGGCAAATTTTTTTAGTCCCAGTTTTATTTGTATGTAAATTTTAATTTATTGCAAAGCCGAAAATTTTTAAGTTGCTGTTATGTTTTTTTGATATCAACTTCGTTCGTTTTCAAACTCGAACCAAAGTCGACAATCTCATTCAATCCAAAGCTTAGGAAATAAAAAATAGGTGGATTTAAAATCAATCAATGAAGAAGTTCGAAAATATTTTTCAGGAAAAAGTGAAGAAATAGTAGCATTAGCGGTCAGCTTCGAGAAAATAGTAGCATAAGTGGCATTTGTTTACAAAATATTTTAAAAATTCCGTAATTGTAACTGCAAATTAAGTAACTTGTGACTGCGTTTTCTTATTTATCTTAATTTTCCTACATTTGTCATCATTTCACAGAACTATAATTTCTAACAGTGCACTTCTTCTAATTTTCAACTCGTTGGGGCTAATAAAATATCGTTGAAATCGACGAAAAACGTATATTTCGAATATGATATTCCTAAATAACTAACTGCAAAATTAAAAATTGTTTATGTTTCACATTTTAATCCTCATTAAGTACAAAGAACCCCCGCTAGCAAGTGCCTATGGCAGCAGCTTCGTGGTGCTTCGGCTGCGTGAGGGGAAGTTGGGTAGCAGGGTTAAGCAAGCAGGTAAACGCTGATCAAATGGACACTGCCCATTTTTAGCATTAAATTTTGCGAAAATAGACTTTAGAGTTATTTGATTTATATTCCTTTTTTTTCTTTAAGGAAAACGTGACTGTCGCTGGGATAATGTCACAATAATCACTGAAAATATCTACTACAGTGAGGATAAAACTGAAACGATTTATTGTGGCAACGAGTTACCTCCAATCCAGAAATCTCGTTCTAGTATGCAAATTATTTTCAGAACCGATGCCTATCGGCAATTAGCTGGGTTCCATCTCAAATATTTCTTGAATGGTACGTAAATGTTTGATAATGGCGTTTTTAAATTGAAATTTTTGATTAGATAATAAAATTAAAAGAGATTGATTTTTGATTCTGAGTGTCAAAAAATTTCAGAATGTGGTGGTGAAATAACGAAGCCTCAAATGATCAGCTCCCTCAATAAAGGTGACGTTTACTTTGGAGGAATTAATTGCACGTGGGTTATTAAAGCACCACCGACTAAAAGAGTAGTAGTTCGATTTGAGAAATTTTCGCTCGAATATAGTAGAGGGTAATTATATTTATTATTGTTTCAAATTATGAGAAATGATTTTTTTTAAACGGCTTTTAATGATAAAAATTCCCAAGTTATCGTGTCGAAATTGAATATGAATTAAAATTAAAGTTTACTGACATTTTCAATTATTATTTTTTCAGCTGCGGTTTTGATCTTGTTGATATATACGAAGGATCTTATATTGAATATGGAAAACGTTTGGGAAGTTATTGTGGTAATTTGACAGAATCACTGCCAGTTGTTAAATCAACCGGCAACGTAATGACAGTAAATTTTCTGTCCGACGAGACTAACCATTTTGAAGGTTTTAAAGCACTGGTAATTATATTTAAAAGTTTTTCTCAAGCTGTCCTTCCATCAATTTTATTTTAATTCACAAATACATTTACAGAGCAAAAAATATCATATTTTTATTTCAGCTTTAAAATGTAATAAATTGTTTTTTTTTATATAGATATTATTTGTAAATAGTGAAGCTGAAGGATGTGGAGGTGTACTTAATATTACGAATTCAATATCCTTTAGGACACAAAAATCTGAATTTTACGAAGCATTGCAAGATTGTCATTGGACTGCAATAACGGTAGTTGATAAGCAACTGCAATTTAGTATTAACTCAATTGATTTAAAAAATAGTATTAGTAACACAAGCCGTTTAGGAGAATCATGCACAGGCGACTACTTAGAGGTATTAAATAAATAAATAAATAAATATATATATATATATGTATAATTTTATTTTATTTTTACTTATATCGAAGAAGCAATTGCATTTATTAAACAAATAATTTCAGGTAAGAGATGGAAAGTCACAGTATGCAGAATTACTCGGAAAATATTGTGGTAACAGCATACCTCCTTCAGTTAAATCATCCATGAACTCATTATGGATTAGACTTCATACCGATGGAACAGTTAATGGAAGAGGAATAACTGCAACTATTCAAGCCATTGATTGTATGTGGAAAAACTTACCTGAATATATTTTTCGCAACCTGTTTACATTTACCGACATTCAGATATCTTTAGGGTTCTTGTCCGTGCTGAAAGGATTTATGTCCGTGCTGAAAGTGGTCGTGTCTATGCTAAATTTCAAAACGTCTAAAATAATTTCATTGATATCTTTACTGAAACCATTTGATGACCTATATTTCGATATCTATATGCTATAAGGCCTCTCTCGAGTATACGTCTAAAATGACCACTCTGGTGTTAGTCGTCAAAAAGAACTTAGTTTTTTGAGTTGGTCCTTCGTTTTAGTTAGCATACCAACGCGAAAAACACCAGATAGGTTTAATAAGTAATAACTTCTGGTTTAGTATATTATTAAGAATAATTTTGAATTTACTTTAATCCCTTAAATTCACTGCAATTACTTTGAATTCAAATTGAATTTCCTTGAGTTCTTTTGAGTTCTTTGAATTCTATGAATTATCTGAATTCCTCTGAATTCTGAGGATTTTAAAATAATGCAAGGAATTAAGGGAATTTAAAGTTCCTTGAATTCGTCTAAATTCCCTGAATTCGTTGCATCATTTTCAAATCCTCGGAATTTCTTGAATGATTTGAAATCCTTGAATTCGTGGCATTACTCGAATTATCTGAATTTTAGGAATTCCCTTAATTATTTGAATGCCTCGAATTTGTGGAATTAAATAAATTATCACAATTCCCTGAATTCCACGGACTTTACAATAATGCAAAGGAATCATAGGAATTTATCAGAATTGAAGGAATTCAGCTACTTCAAGGAGTTCAGAGAATTCAAGGAATTAAGAGAATTCAAGGAATTTAGCCAATTCAAGGAATTTAGCCAATTCAAGGAATTCAGCTTATTCAAGGAATTGAGCTAATTCAAGGAATTAAGAGAATTCGAAGAATTAAGAGAATTCAAGGAAGTAAGAGAATTCAAGGAAGTCTGAGAATTTAAGGAAGTCAGAGATTTTAAGGAATTCACAGAATTCAAGGAATTCCAAGGATTCAAGGAATTCCAAAAATTCAAGGAATTCCAAGAATTTAAAAGAATCCAAGAAACTAGAGAATTTTAAGAATTCAGAGAATACCAAGAATTAAGAGAATTTCAAGAATTAAGAGAACTCCAAGAATTCAGATAATTCTGAGAATTTAGAGTATTCAGGGAATTTCAAGAATTTAGGGAATTTAGAGAATTCAAGGAATTCAGAGAATTGAAGGAAGTTCAAAGAATTTGGCAAATTCAATAATTCCAGGGAAATCATGGATTTCAGAGAATTACAGGGGCCAACAGCCATACCACGCTGAAAAAACCAGTTCTCGTTAGATCACTGAAGTTAAGCAGCGTTGGGCGCGGTTAGCACTTGGATGGGTGACCATTCGAGAAAACTGAGTGCTGTTGGCACATCGTGGGTGTGGTGAGCCCACACTTGTAGTTATTTACTACAAGTTATCAACCTAGAAACACTACCCGAATCGGGTAGTGTCACGCCTACCCCGAAAGGGAAATGGCTTAATGGTATACATACAGTCATTTCAGATAATTTCGAGAAATCAAGAAATTTAGAGAATTCAGCGAATTGAAGGAATTCAGAGAATTAAAGAAATTCACAGAATTTAAGGAATTCACAGAATTCAAAGAAATCAAATATGTCAAGGAATTCAAAGAATTCAGAGAATTCAAAGAATTCGGAGAATTCAAAGAATTCAGAAAATTCCAAGGATTCAAGGGATTCCAATAATTCAAGGAATTCCAAGAATTTAAAAGAATCCAAGAAACTAGAGAATTTTAAGAATTCAGAGAATACCAAGAATTAAGAGAACTCCAAGAATTCGGATAATTCTGAGAATTTAGAGTATTCAGGGAATTTCGAGAATTTAGGGAATTTAGAGAATTCAAGGAATTCAGAGAATTGAAGGAAGTTCAAAGAATTTGGGAAATTCAATAATTCTAGGGAAATCATGGATTTCAGAGAATTACAGTCATTTCAGATAATTTCGAGAAATCAAGAAAGGACCCCGCACCAAATGTACAGAAAAAAGCCTTATGATAAAAAATTCTAAAAAAAATTTTTTCTTGTATTTTCGAACCTGCAAACTAAAAATTCGAAAGAAAAATGTCAGAAAGATGGACAGTTTTCAGACAAACACTTGTCCAAAGTTTCGATTTTTACATGTATTTTAATGGAAAAATGCTTATTTTAGCAAAATGTTTTTTTTTTCTCAAAAACGCTATGATAGATTTGACTAAAACTTTTATATTTTGACGATCAGGCGTACCGAATCAAAAGATTTATACCCACGAACTAGAAAGATTAACGATTCTTTGGGTATACAGCATGTTTTTGGGGATGTTTTTGTACCCTAAACATCCAAGTACCATATGTAAATCATCATTTCTTAGTAACTAAAATCAATAGAGATTTTTATTCAACTGCTACGGTATGAAACGACTTTCCAATAATTGGAGTAAGCGTACAGAGCAAGAATATGTTTTGACCTAATTTTAGGGGATGTTTTACCTTCCCTTAAACAATGAGTCTGAAGTTTCTAACGCATTAATCAATAACGAAAAATAATGTTATTTTTAAATGCATGAAAGCTGCTATTTTATGACAGAAAATAGTCGCGTACAACCCTAAAAACTTCTTAAAGCACTTTCAACCCCTCATCAGATATAAAACTCACCCAAGCTACCCCTAAATATTTTTAAGATTCAACAAAACCAACCTAATTAAAAAATCCGCCCAGTTTTTGCTGATAATAATTTCAATTGATGCCAAAGGGGCACACATAAAGTTTCAACCCTTCAGCACATGTAGAACTCACCCCAGACACCTCCGAATATTTTAAAAGTTCAATAATAACCGATTTAGCACGGACGCGAACTCTGGAATTCTGTAGAAGTCGGTATATATGTCGGCAACAGGATAATTTAGGATAATTTATGTTTTCGAACTTGTACATTTTTTACAGCTTTGTGTGGTCCAAATGAACGTCTTTTTACCGACAAACCGGAAATTATTACATCGCCATCGTATCCGAGTCCATATCCTCTCGATGTAACATGTCGCTGGCGAATCAGTGGTGCCGATCCTTTCGGGGTTTATTTCATTCGTTTTGTGGATTTTGATTTGAAAGACAGCCCAGAATGCAATGAAGATTTCGTAGAGATTACTGATCTTAATGTGAGTTTTTATTATTACAAATGATTAAATAAAGGGCAAGTCAAATTATAATAAAAACGGATTATAACGATGTTTTTTGTCTATAATTTTTTCAGGATAGACATATCGTAGCAGAAGGGTACGGCGAAAATCATATTGTCAGTGGCCCCAGGCAAAATCTATACAGCCTATCAACGGTAATTTAAAACTGTTTAATATATTTTAAAAGTAAATCAATTTAAAGATATTCGGTGCCTTTACTTTGATGTCTTGTAACTCTTGGACAAACTTACATTTTTTTCCGTCCTCAGGCAGTTTTAAAGGGCGAACGTTAAAGTTCAAAATACACTCTTGTATAGGTGGCGGCCCTGCGGACTCAACCTCAAAAATCATTAGTGAATACAATCGCGTCCTACAAGGAACATTTGAGATACTGCATTCTTTTTGCATTCCAATTCAAAAATCACCATTGTGAAATTAAATTTTGAGATGTTAAGGTTGTTGACCAGGTTAAATACGTAATAATTATGATGTTAAAGTTTCTGTCTACTGGTCGTTTCAATATTTTTATTAAATATGGATTTTTAAATTGTGAAAAAAAAATGGTTTAGAGCATCAGACCGGCAATCTGAAAGACCTGGTGTTCGAATCCCAGCGGAGCTAGAGAGCTTTTTTTCAAAAATTTAAAAATCAATATTTAATAAAAATATTGAAACGACCGATGCATTTTTTTCAATTGGAATGCAAAAAGAATGCAATGTCTCAAATGTTCCTAGTTGGACACCATTGTATTCACTAATGATTTTTGAGGTAAGTCCGCAGGGCCGCCACCATTATATTGTATTTTAGAGCTTAACGTTCGCCATTTAAAACTACCTTATAGGACGGGAAAAAATTCAAGTTTGACCAGGAGTTACAAGACATTGAATTCAAGGCACCGAATTAATTTGTAGACCTAATAAGTACTAAAAATGAAGACATCATATTTTTTGAGAAAATTGATTACGAAAAGTCATACGATACGAAATTTAATTCAAATGATTTATTTTCGTTTTCAGCAAAGTTTCTTGCCCACGTCTACGTACAGATATTGTGGAAGCCAAATGACCCATGATTTCTTCAGGTATTGTTATTATCAATAACTATTTTTAATATAGGGACATATGAAGACTAGGGTGGTCCAAAAATACATTGAAAATTTTTTTTCACCCCAGAGGGCAAGTCCCCCCCCCCCCAAAAAAAGTTTCCATTTCCGGAGAAAAAAAATCCCTAATTTTTTTTTTCGAACTCAAAATCCCATTTAATTAACATGGGGAAATCTTGGATTTTCGAAAAATTGAACTCATACTTCAGGGTTTGATCGAAACGTGCCAAACTTTTTAGGGATTGAAGAAGAGTACCTATGAAATAAAAGCATACTAATAACTCTTATTTTTAACCCCAAATATGACCCAAAAATAAAAAAACTACATTTTTACGTATTATTGTTACTTTTTAGCAATTTCCGTAGTCTTTTTCATACAAGTAATTACTGATGGACAATTCGAATATTTTCCATGAGTTTTTAAACAATTTTTAATTGTTTAAACAAATGTAACTTATTTAAACAATTATTTATTCCAAAAAAAAGGTAAAAAATAATCGTATTTTCTGATTGAAATGTAATAGTTTGTCATTGTTTGGAGTCGTAATTTTTTTTTAAACATTATGTAATTACTTAAACAATTACTTATTGTTTATTCTCAAAAATTCTAAAAATTGACCCAGAGATGTCCACTTTTTTCTCAAATTAGTATCCTATGCTACTTTTTCTTGAATAATTATATAATTTTGATACATTTCTTTCAATTTTGTAATAAATTTCTATTTGTTTAAACAATTTTGATTTGCTTAAGCAGTTTTTTTCGATAACTTAAAAAAAAATAAAATAAAATACATATAATTATTTTTCTGACTGTATAGTGTATAAAAAGAATATATTAACCATTTTTTAATTGTTTAAACAAATATAATTTGTTTAAACAATTATTTTTCCAAAAATATTTTTTAAATTATATTTTCTGAATTAAACATAATATTGAATGATTGCGAGGAGTAATAAATTCTGCTAAAAACACTTAATATATATATTATTATTATTATTATTATTATACCATTAAGCCATTTCCCTTTCGGGGTAGGCGTGAAAATAATATATAATTATATAAAATAAATACACTTTTATCATTTAAATTTTATTATGACTTTCATGATTTATTTAATAATGCACCAAAGAAGATGTAAACCATCCATACTCAATTTGAAGGAAATTTGAAAAAAAACAATAATTAATTGTATAAACAATAACAAAGTTTTTAGCAGAATTTACTACTTCTCGCAATGATTCAATATTATGCTTAATTCAGAAAATACGATTTAAAAAATATTTTTGGAAAAATAATTGTTTAAACAAATTATATTTGTTTAAACAATTAAAAAATGGTTAATATATTTTTTCTATACACTATACAGTCAGAAAAATAATTATATGTATTTTCTTTTTCTTTTACATTTATCGAAAAAAACTGTTCAAGCAAATCAAAATTGTTTGAACAAATAGAAATTTATTGAAAATTGAAAGAAATGTATCAAAATTATATAATTATTCAAGAAAAAGTAGCATAGGATACCAATTTGAGAAAAAAGTGGACATCTCTGGGTCAATTTTAAAAATTTTTGAGAATAAACAATAAGTAATTGTTTAAATGATTACATAATGTTAAAAAAAATTACTACTCCAAACAATGACAAACTATTACATTTGAATCAGAAAATACGATTATTTTGTACATTTTTTGGGAATAAATAATTGTTTAAATAAGTTACATTTGTTTGAACAATTAAAAATTGTTTAAAAAATCTCTTTGTTTGAAAGTTCAACAGTTTGTTTGCAATTTTTTCTCTGTCTTGACTCAAAAATCTTTCTGATTTGAAAATTCAACTCATGTCGAAAAGTCGTCTTTTTTTGTTGAATTCACCTGTTTTTGATTAAAATTTTTTTTAATTTTGTTTGGAATATCAACTGCTACCCTTTTCGGTCAGAATTCATTTTTTGTGAAAATTTAATTTTTTTTGTTGAAGATTAATTATTTTAATTGAAAATTCATCTCTTTGGTTGAAAAAGGAGTTATTTTGTTGAAAATTATTTTTTTTTATTGAAAATTTAACTACTCCATTTTAAACTTTAACCATTATGTTGAATTTTTTTTTTTTTTGTTTGTTTGAAATTTTTTTTTTTTTTTATACCATTAAGCCATTTCCCTTTCGGCGAGCCTCAAGGGGTAAGCGTGACACTACCCGATTCGGGTAGTGTTTCTAGGTGGATAGTTTCTTGTAGTAAATAACTACAAGTGTGGGCTCACCACACCCACGACCGCCAACAGCAACGCAGTAGTATCAGACGGTCACCCATCCAAGTACTAACCGCGCCCAACACTGCTTAACTTCAGTGATCTAACGGGAACTGGTGTTTCCAGCGTGGTATGGCCGTTGCCATCATCAATACGTAAAAATGTAGTTTTTTTATTTTTGGGGCATATTTGGGACGCTGTGGGGGGGGGGGGTGTAAGGATGGGTTAAAAATAAAGTTATAAGTATGCTTTTATTTCATAGGTACTCCTTTTCAATCGCTGAAAAGTTTGGCACGTTTACATCAAACCCTGAAGTATGAGTTCAATTTTTCGAAAATCCAAAATTTCCCCATGTTAATTAAATGGGATTTTGAAGTGCCTGGTGGCCCGTGTTAATATTCGAATTTCGAGAAAAAAAAATTAGGGATTTTTTTTCTCCGGAAATGTAAACTTTGGGGGGGGGGGGATTTGCCCTGTAGCTCGAAAAGCGTTTTTTGGACCACCCTAATAAAGACATATGATAAAGAAAGTTAAAGCAGTTAATAAAGTTGAAGCACTTTGCCTGAAGTGATTGCTAGAGAGATTGATCATCGCTTTTGGGGCATGACAATGTTGCGGAATAAACGTGTTATTTGAATAAGCAACACGGGAATTCTAGAGTTATCTAAAAACCTGTACCCCTCCCCCCATACCTCCATGTATTCTTCCCTTTCTCAGTTTTTTCATATAAAACCCTTGATCCTCGACAGTATATCGAGGCTAGAACTGAGCTTAATGGTATAATAATAATAATAATAATTTTTAATATATATGGAAATTTTCAAATAGATTAAATTCTTATGGCATTTGAAGTTTAAATGATCTTCATAAGGGGCGTCCATAAATTACGTTACCAATTTGAGGGGGGGGGGGGGTTACGCCAAAACAACGATACAGTTAAATTATTACTTAATAAGTTTGAAAATCTCTGTCATATGTCAGACTTTACCCGGGTTCTCACATTTCCCTCTTTTCTCGTTTTTAAATAAAGCATTTCAAGAAACTTCGCCTTTTTCTCGTTTTTTTACTTGAATGCACACTGAATTAATAGAACCCAATCAGAAAATCCAACTTTTTTTGGGAAAAAGTTCATTTTTTTGGTTATATTATATTCTTGGTTCTGATTATATCCATCTCTTTGGTTGAAAATTAAACAATTTTATTGAAAATTAATTTGTTTTTGGTTGAGAACTAATTTTTTTGAACTGAAAATGTTACTATTCCATTTTTGGTTGAAAATTGATCGTTTTTAGTTGAAAATTCATATTTTTAAGTTAAAAATTCAGCTATTTGGTTAAAAATCCAACTGTTTTAATAAAAGTTTAATTATTTTGTTGGACATTCGAATATTTTCTTAAAGATATCTTTTTTGGTCGAAAAGTTAACTGTTTTGTTAAAAATTCAACTGTCTTCTAAAACATTCGTCTTTTGGTCTTGAAAATGTAAGTAATATTTTGATCAAGATGCAACAGTTTTTTTTCTCGAGAATTCGACTATTTGTTTGAAAATGTAATATATCTTCACTTGAAATCTTAGGAATTGAGACTTTTTCGTAATTAATACAGTGTGGTAACAACATTAAATCTGATCTTTTAATAATTTTAATTATTCTTGATTCAACGTAAACAAATTTTCTATTTAATTTTAGCTATGGAGAAGAAGTGGAGATTAAATTTAAATCGACAATTCAATCTCAACGCAAAAATAAAGGATTTAAATTAGAATTTGGCATGAGTTCATGTGATAGAAATCGTACTGGAGTACAAGGAAGATTGGTGCATCAGGGTTTAGATGAATGCTGGTTGACAATAACTGCACCAGCTAATCATACGATTTCACTGTATTTTAACCATTTTAGATTGGTTGACGATGATGATTGTAAAGAAAATGCATTAAAAGTGAGTAGTTGACATACTTTAGGATGATTGAAAAATGTTTTGTTTTTTATTTTGAATGTTTGACAAATACTTATAGATTCTTTAGAGTCATTTTAATAATAAAATTCTCTTTCCTTTTTTTTGCCAGTCAACATTTTTACTAGATTTTAAAATTAATTTGAAGCTTGTTTAAATTAATTTTTTCCGTGAAAAATCGATTTTGTTCAATTAAAAATATATCATGTATATCCATTCTTTATGCAGATTTTTGATGGAGGATTCACTGATCACATTCTGAGCTCAATGTGTGGTTATCAAATACCAAATCCAGTTTTCAGTACGGGTAACAAATTGAGCTTGCATTCTTATCAAAATGCACCGAGAAGAACTAGTAATTATGATATCACATACGTAGCAACAGACCAAGGTAAATAATAGTTTTTTTAAATTTTCGAATACGGTTTAAATTTTTTTTAATTCTCAAATTTAAACAATTAATATTTATTTATAAATATTACTTATGTATTAAAAATACAATAATCAAACATTTTTTATCTAAAAAAATTATTTTTGATGTTTGAAGTTTCTAAAATTATTGTTTGAATGTAAAATAACAATACATTTAGAAACTTCCAACATTAAAAATAATTTTTGTATGAAAATATTTTATTATTGTATTTTTAATAAATAAGTAACATTTATGAAAAAATTTGACAGTTTAAGTTCGGGAATTTTCTAGTTCGGGTATTTTATAATTCGGCAAAATTGTATTCGGGAATTTTCCAATTCGGAAATTTTTTTATTCCGGAATTTTATTATTCTGGAATTTTCCAATTCGGAAATTTTTTTATTCGGGAATTTTATGAAACGGGAATTTTTTAATTCTGGAATTTTGCAGTGCTGGGAATTTTTCTTTTAGGGATTTTTCACACGTCCCGTTTTTAGAGACAAATTATATTACAATCTTCGACGATTTTTGAAGATTAAAAAAAAAACTGAAAAAAAATCTACTGAAAACTACATCATTTGCCCAATTTTTCAGGATGACTAGAAGCAGCCTTTTCTAAAATTAAAAAATAAATTCTCCTTTACTTCACAGTTCAAAATGAAAAAATTTAAATTATAATCTTTTAAAATTGAATTCTTCGGAAAAAACTTTCGAAATAAAACGTAATTTTAAATGATAAACATTAAAAATGAAAGGATGTATACTCCAGAAATTTGAAACTTAAACGAATCTGACTAAAATTATTGAACTATTTGATAAACAAATTATCAAATAGTGCTATTATCTGTAAACAAATATTTTTGCTAAAACTGCTTTATGTTAATGTAAGAATGACATTTGATTACAAAAATAATTTAATAGTTAACAATAACCATTGTTATAAACAGTTTTTGTGGCAAAATATTTAAATATTGGAGGTTTTTTCAGAAATGGCTTTTCTTTAATCATCTCAATTGCTGCGTCTATGTCTGAAAATAATATATGCTGGATAATATTTGGTAAAATATAACAATTTATATCTTTATAAACAAATTAGAAAAACAAATTCGAAATTTTGTATCTTTTGCATTGAAAAAACGTTTTTTTCTCACTAAAAATATTTTCAATTATTGTGAAAATGACTGCTAGTCACAACCAAATTTTTAAAAGTATACCATACCATAATATACCATAATTATTGTTATAAACAATTCTTGTGATGAAATATTTGAGGTTTTTACCAATTTTAATTTTCTTTAACCGCCGAAATGGCTAAATATATTCCTAAACATAATATATCTTTCATCATATTTGGTCAGAGATAACAAATTAAAAGTTTACAAACAACTAAGATAAATAAATATAAAATTTTAGCAGTTTCACGTAGAAAAAAATCGATTTTTTAATCAATATAACTTGAGAATGAATAATAATACTGGATGCTAATATTCACTCGAACGATTTTCTTATACGTGAATTCGTGAAACTGCGAAAATTTTGAATTTTCTTATCTTAATTGTTCATCAACATTTAAATTGTTATATTTTACCATATGATATCAAATATATTATTTTTAGCAATATTTTTAGCAATTAAGGCGATTGAGGAAAATTAAAATTGAAAAAAAACCTCAAATTTAAATATTTTTGCACAATAATTGTTTATAGCAATGGTTTTTTTCGACTTCTTAAATATTCTTGTGACTAGCAGTCATTCCTACAAAATATTTTTAAACATTTTCAGTAAAAAAGACATTTTTTTTTATATTTTTATATATTTTACCAAATATTAGCAAACATATCTTATGTTTTTATGGAATATTTGCAGCTATTTAGACGATGAAGAAAAATCTAAAATGTGAAACAACCTCAGACTTAATATTTTGTCAGAAAAACTGTTTATAACAATTGTATATGTATATATATATATATATATATTCCTTGAATTCACGGAATGCATGGAATTCGCGGAATTAATGGAATTCACAGAATTCACGGAATCCACAGAATTCACAGAATCCACAGCATTCATGGAATTCAAGGAATTTATGGAATTCATGATATTCACGGAATTCAATAAATTCATGGAATTCAAGGAATTCAATAAATTCATGGAATTCTAGGAACTCATGGAATTCATGATATTCACGGAATTCATGGAATTCAAGAAATTCACGAAATTCAACGAATTCATGGAATTCAAGGAATTCATGGAATTCATGGAATTCGAGAACTCATGGAATTCAAGGAATTCGTGGAATTCAAGGAATTCGAGGAATTCAAGAAATTCACGAAATTCAATGAATTCATGGAATTCACTAAATTCATGGAATTCAAGGAACTCATGGAATTCAAGGAATTCGTGGAATTCAAGGAATTCGAGGAATTCACGGAATTCAAGAAATTCACGAAATTCAATGAATTCATGGAATTCAAGGAATTCAATAAATTCATGGAATTCGAGGAACTCATGGAATTCAAGGAATTCGTGGAATTCAAGGAATTCGTGGAATTCAAGGAATTCATGGAATTCACGGAATTCAAGAAATTCATGAAATTCAATGAATTCAAGGAATTCACTAAATTCATGGAATTCGAGGAACTCATGGAATTCAAGGAATTCGTGGAATTTGAGGTATTCATGGAATTCACGGAATTCAAGAAATTCACGAAATTCATGGAATTCATGAAATTCACGAAATTCATGGAATTCACGAAATTCAAGGAATTCCTTCAAATCGTGGAAATACATGAATTCCGTGAATTCCTTATTTCAACAGTCAATTACACTGAAGCATTCTTTCGAATTAAGTTTCACTTCTACCCAGGGCATATTCTAAGGAAATTTTAGAACTACCCGAATGCCGTCTTTCTCATTATCATGACGTTGTATTATATTGTTAATATGATTTAGTATAAAACGACATGTACATTGAAATATATTGTTTCGTAAATAATTTCAACCTCCCACTATTTTTCTTTTCCTCGATCTCATTTCTCTACGCTTCCTTTTCTCTCTTTTTTCCCTTAATTTTTCTTTCCCGCCTTCATATTTTTCCATCTTCCTTCTTTTCAGCAACTGCCCATTTCTACTTTTAGAACTGCCCATTTTTTTTAGAGTTGCAAAATTCGGCAGAACTACCCGTTAGAATATGCTCTGCTTCTACCTTGCGTCCCGAGACACACATTTTTCTGTAATTTTTAACTACTTGTGAAATATTATAAAAGTATCCGAATTCCATCAATATAATGTACTTTTTAGTACATTTTTTCCAGTATTTAAAAATAATCTTCAGGATTTGGATACTTTTGAAATTAAAAGTATCACTGTGAAATAATGAAAAATAAAGTTATAGTAGTAACTGTAAAATTGAAAAAAAATCTTATTACTGTCAGAATTTATAAACAGTTCCTTGGCATTAAAATAAATGAAATACAAAATTACGACCACGAGGAAAAATATTATACGATTTAATAAACGTTGATTTTTTCTTTCTTTAAAAGGTCGTGGATGTGGAGGGAAGATTTTTAATTATGATGGCAGATTTACTTCACCAATGTATCCTGGTCCTTACAGAAACGCTAGCGATTGTACGTGGGAAATAAGCGTTCCTGTGGGTTTCAAAGTAGCTTTAAAATTTATAGATTTTGATATTGGTTCTGAGGAAATTTGTGGATCAGATAACCTTCAAGTGGCCGAATTAACAAGTGCTTCAGTTTTTTGTGGAAAGGTAAGAAAGTTTAATAAATAATTCTTCTTTTCAATCTAAAAATTGAAATTATGAAAAAAGTTAAAGAATTTTTTTTAAATTTCAGGACACTCCAGCTGACTATTATGCTGAAAGTAATCAAGTTTCTGTAACGTATAGGACCAGCGTAAACAATGGTGGACGAGGCTGGATTATTCACTTTGTTGGCGTGAAAGGAAGTACGTATTTAAAATTTTAAAAAGTTGCATATTTTGAAATAATTTCTAAATTTATGTTTTATTTCAGCTCAAACAATTGATCCTGATCAAGTTTGGTTATATTAGGCAGCAAGTAGTTCAATTATAGTTAGGCGCTGATCCAGAGAAGTGGTCTTGGGGGGGGGGGGGGGTCAGATAATTTTATACACATAACTAATTAGATTGACCCATTGCTGTATGTTCATATCATTTTACACATTTAATATTAGTTTATAAATGTATATACATATTTCAGGGTGGCCCCTAATAACAAAAAGAAGTTACTTGTCATTTCTCGGTTACCAACAATTTATCCAAATTGTTAAAATTAAAAAATTTAAACTCTCATACCTGAAAAAAGTTTAATTTAAATATTGAATAGTTAACTACAAAATCAAATCATTAAAAGCATTATAACTCTTTTAAATCCTTTAAATATCTTCAGGTTAAAAGAATGGATATATGATTGTTTATTTGTAAAAACTAGCGTTCAGAAGCGGCCTGGGATTCACCAACCGACCAGATAAAAGTCTCGCAGACCGGCCCTAACAGGCCCAATTTTTTTAAAGAGTTCGAAAGATTTAATATGTTTCATGGGATTTGAAGGATTGCAAAGGATTTCAACAGATTTTTAAGGAAATTCATACAATTTCTAAGGATTTCAATTATTTTAAGGAATGTTCAAAGGTTTTAAGCGTTTTAAGGAGTTTCAAAAGTTTTACAAGATTTCATTACAGTCCGAGGGATTACGCAATAATTGATTAATAAATTTAATATTAATTCAAATATTTAAAGGAATTTTCAGAGATTAAAGCTGAATTTATGGAACTGCAAAGAACTTCCTAATCTTCATAAGGATCTTGAAAGAATTCATAGAATATAAGGGTTTTAGGGTATTTTTAATTGTTTCACGGGACTCCAGAGAATTCTAAAGATTTCAAGGTATTTTTATGGAATGATTTAAAGTAATTCTTAACGTATATCAATACATATAAAAAATTCTAAACATATGGGAATTATTTTATGAATTTCGGTTAATATGAGGTTTTAAATAATTTCCTTGAATTTCGAAAGATTTAAAAGGATATCATAGGATTTTTAAGATTTTAGGACATTGAAAAAGATTCCAAAGGATTTCAGAGGATTTCCAAGATTTAAAAATACCTCGAAGGACTTTTAAGGGATTTTATTAATCTTTCAAGAATTTTAGTAATTCTAAGGGATTTTAACGTCTCTCAATAAGGTATTTTAATAAATTACCCAGGGTCTTAAAGGATTTCATACAAATCCAAATATTTTAAAAGATTTCCAGGAATATCATTAGATATCATGTAATTTCACGCAATCTCAACGTATTTTATAATATATTAATGGATTTCAAAGAATTTATTCACAAGAATTGAGACATTTCAAAGGATTTCAAAGATATGAAAAGATTTTAAACTATTTTCAATAGATTTCAAGAATTTAAATGGATTTAAAGGGATTTCAAAGGATTTTAAATATTTGAGGGTATTTCTAAGGATTCCAAAAAAATATTTAAGAAATTCCACAAAAATTGTATGTATTTCTTCAAGAATTTTCAAAGATTGGGAAGGATTTTATAGGATCTATAAGGTTTTAGGATATTTTAAAAGATTTCACGGAATTTGTAAAGGATTTTAACGGATTTAATCAAATTTCCGAGTATTTCAATGATTTTAAGGGATTGCAAAAGCTCTCAAGATATTTTAATACATTTTCCAGTATTCCATGGAATATCAGGGGATTTCAAGCGAATTTATTGGATTTTAACGGATTGTAAATATTTGAACTGATTTTAAAATATTTCAAGGGTCATCAGAAGGAATTTTATAAGGTTTAAGGAATTTTAATAGGATTTCCAAGATTTAGAAGGCTTTTAATTTTTTTTTAATTTAGGAACTAAATTCTTTTAATTGATGTTAAAAGTGTCATAAATCGTTGCAAACGATAGTATACGCACAAAACCTACCAAAAGATTTTTTTACATAGTAAAATTTAAAAACTGGAAACGAGAAAAACAGATTAAGTTCAAATTTAATGCCCGTAAAAAATCAATAATTCCAAAATGCATTAAGAACTGTTTATTTTAAATTATTTCATCTGGTTAACAATACGAAAAGAAAAAACTAAACATTAAAAGTTAATAATGTTCCTGATTGGGCATTTGAAAATTAAGAAACTTTAAAACAAACATTTGTGTAATTAACATTTTGAAACTAAACAACGTTAGCTTCAAGGCACCAAAAATGAAACTATTTCAGAATTTCTCATTTAGAACTATAATTTTAAATTGAAATTGTAGAAATTTTAACGATGATAAAAATGACTAAGATGTATCATATCATGTATTATCAAATGATATTCAAAGTTATTGAATAGATTTTATTATTAAAAAAATGAGATTTCTGTGCAAAAGAAACTGTCATTTTCACCGGTCAAAATGAAAGAATTTTTAATATCTTAATTTTAAATGTGGACAAAGTGAAAAAATGAATTTAAATATTATTATATATAATCTATTGTAATCTGTCAAATATTAAAATTATCTATAATTTTTCTCCATTGTATTTAAGAAAATCCTGGGGGGGGGGTCGTTGGTTTAGTCACCCTGTAGATCCGCGCCTGATTATAGTTGCCAAAAAAAATTAACATAATGTAAAATGTGGTAAAAAGAATGTAAAAACGTCTTGTGAAAATGTAATTTTTTATGAGTTGCGTGTTCTTTCTATTTTTGTATAAAAACATCGCTATGTGTATTAAGCAACGTTCATATAAATAAATAGTTTGCTTATGAATAATTTTTCTATTAAGTTCGCTGTTGAAACTGTATCGTACAATTATAAATATTTATTTATGCAGCAGTAATTTTTAACATTGTGAATTTACAAATATATGTATGTAGAATAAAATAAGTCTATACAGCCCTCGAGATTTAAATGCCTATAAGTATACCATTAAGCCACTTCCCTTTCGGGTTAGGCGTGACACTACCCGATTCGGGTAGTGTTTCTAGGTTGATAAACTTGTAGTAAATAACTACAAGTGTGGGCTCACCACACCCACGATGTGCCAACAGCACTCAGTTTTCTCGAATGGTCACCCATCCAAGTGCTAACCGCGCCCAACGCTGCTTAACTTCAGTGATCTGACGAGAACTGGTTTTTTCAGCGTGGTATGGCTGTTGGTGTGTATAAGTGATATAATATATTTTAATTTGATACATTTGACTTTACTTTCCCACATATTTTTCTTTGCTACTCGAATCGGGCTCATTGATAGTTAAACTTCTTCTGATTTTATTCAATTTAGGTGCACGTTTTTTGTTTTCTTTCGATTCATCACTTTTACTATCTGAAACATCATTTTGTAGGATACTTCTTCGGACTTTTGTTTTTTTTTCACCAGATTCGCTGGATTCCGAATTAGAAGAATCATTTGATTTATTTTCTTTTTTCTTCTTGTCTTTTTTCACATCTTCATGAGGATGACTTTCCTTGTTAGCTTCCATTTTTCCTTCTGCTTCTTCATGTTCAGTTTGCGGTACATCTTTTTCATTAGCTATATTTGGATCAGCTTTTGCAGTTTCTTCCTGTCTTTTTAACCGGCGTTTGTTATCCAAAGAAAAAGCAGGGTGATCTCTGGTCATATTTTCAAATCAATATTTATTAGTATATTTTATAATAAAAAAATAAAAAAATAAAAAAAATAAAATAAAAAAATATATAATATTTGTGAAAAGAAACAAATTTTTTTGTTTTCAGGAATTGCAATTTGAGCATTTTGTGGTGTTTGTCCAAATTTGATCGTTGAATTCTTGTTTTATTTTCAGGAATTCTATACATTAACTTGATTAATGGATGTTAAATGGGATTTTGAATTTGATTTTAATCTAATTTAAAATTCTTAAATTTCAAAAAATTACACCTCATACAATTTTACGAAACTGCCAAAATCCTCTTTTTTCGTGATACACCAAATAAATTAGAGTTCGATATAGAAATACCAAAGTTTCAATGTACATAATAAAAGGTAATTTCAATTTTAATTTAATTTTAATTTTCTACCCAAGTTTTATTAAATTATTTTAATTTGAATCCCTTAACGAACTCGCATACTTGATATAGAATTTCCAATTGGATATTTTAATCTTAATAATTTTCAAATCAGTTCTTTATTTTTTGAAGAACACTATTTAATAGCCGGATTTTTTCGGTACACATAGACACTGTAGGGTAGTCCAAAAAAATTCTTTTCTTGAAAAGGATTTTTTCAATTTTTTCAAAAAGTAAGTCAAAGAATGACGTTTGACCCCTAGAAGAACTCGATCAGACGATTCTAAGTGACAAATTAATTAAAAATTATGGGGACGATCATTTAGGATATCTATTAGAGTTTTAGGAAAAAAAATTGAAATACATTTTTTATTTCAGTTTTTCACGATTTTCAAATTTCAAAATGATTGCTTTTTTTTAATAATTCGAGATTTTCATTCGGTATCATTTTTTTCAGCATAATATTGCTGGCATACCATTTTTTCTGATGTACTATGAAAATTGTTATAATTTCAAAAATTTTCAAACGTAGAAATTAGCCAAAAAATTTTTTTTTATAGTCTTACTCAAAACTTGACATTTTTCGCTTGGGTTGAAATGACTTCAAACCAAAAGTGCAAAACATTTTTGAAAAAAATCGCATTTTTTTCAAAAACGAAGCAAGATATGTAAAAAGTCAAAAGATTAAAATTCTTACTTGGAAGAATTGCTATAAAATACCTTCGTACTATTTTTTCATCTCACTTCGTATTTCTAAAAGTTGGTTTTTCGATTTTAAGCGGTAAATTTTCGGGTTTAAAAGTTTTATACGAGAGAAAATATTAGAATAGATCTAGTTTGAATTAAGTAACACTAGAATTTTTTTTCTGAAAAATTTGATTGTTGATATCGGTCTGTGATTTAAAAAAAAGGTTTCCAGCGAAATGTATAATAACTTCTGATTTTACATAAATCTCTAATTTTACCATTCTTTTGATATTTAAAAAAAAATTGATGTTTTTCGCTTCTGTTGAAATTACTTTGATCGAAAGATGCAAAAAATCAAGCATTCTTTGTTAATTTTGTACCTGGGATGTTTTAAAACGTTTTTTGGAAAAATAGATTTTTCGATTTTAAAAGTTAGAAATTGGGCTTTGACAGTTTTATATAAGAGAAAATATTAAAATGGATAAAGTTTGAATTAAGTAACCCTGGATAGTCTCATATTCTTAAAAAATAGATTGTTTATACCTGTTTAGTATTAAAAAAGGTTTTCAGCAAAATGTGTAATAATTTCTGATTTTATAAAAATCTCTAATCTTACAATTAATCATTAACTGATCGGATAATAATTGTATGATTGGAGATTTTCTAAATCAGAAATACATAATTATACATTTCGCTGAAGAAAATTGTAATTGTAGACAGAAATAAACAATAAGATTTTTCAAAAATGAAAAAAATATCTTTACATTATTCAAATAAAACTTTATTTGTGCTAAATTTTCAATTATATTCCCAATTATAGTCCCAAGGAACAATTTTGCTCTCTTGACTTTTTTCAGACCTAGTTTGAAGAAAAACAGATTTGGACGCTTGGAAAAGCATTTTTTGGAATTTATAATGGGGATAATTAGAGAACGGTTTCATTAATTGATATGAAACTTGTAAAAAAATTGGTTGAAGTTATTAGAACTTTAAGCGGCGAAAAATGCCAATTTTTAAAAATAAAAATATCAAAAAATGGCGATTATTTGGTGTAACTTCCTTTACGTTTGAAAATTTTTAAAAATTTAATTATTTTTGTAGTACATTAGGAACCGAAGAAAATGGTCTGCTAGAAATATTATGTTGAAAAAAAAACCACGCCGGATGGAAATCTCAAATTATTACAAAAAAGCGATAATTTTGAATTAGTAGACAGCAAAAACTCAAATAAAAGATTGGTTTCAGTTTTTTCTTATAACTCTAAAGATCTCTTAAATGATGATCCCAATAATTTTTCATTTATTCATTTTTTGCAGAGAATTAAAAAATTCATTTAAAGCTGAAGATCCATTTTTGACTTTTTTGCAGTTTTTAACTTAAACATTTATAAGGCAGCATTTAGAATCATCCGATCGAGTTCTTCTAGAGGCCGAACGTCAATATTTGACTTATATTTTGAAAAAATCGAAAAACGTTTTCTCTTTTCGAAAAAACCTTCTTTTGGACCACCCTACCTAATGGAGACTGCTATTTAAATTAATGAAAATTAGTACTCACTTTAATTCTGGATGCGTTTGTTTTGCTGACACTTCAGAGAATGCACATATTGTTATGAGCAGAATTATTGCAATTATGTAAAGCCTAGAAAAATAAATTTTACACGAAATTTGAACCTAATATGAAAAAATCACTGACTCATCACCATTTAATATTTAGCAAACCTATTTTCTCAAAAATATGTCACTTTTTCAATACTTGGGAGAAATGATCGGTTTCAAACAGAATTTTAATTCTGTATAATGACAGTTTTTCCTAATTTAAGAAAAATATATTACGTCAACATTAGTCAAATAAAGATTTATTCACATTGAGGAAAGCAATTCTTTTTTCTTCTCGAAATTAGAACAAAATGTATACCAATTGTAAACAAATTTATAATAATACAATGAAATTAATTAGTTAAAAAGTTCAACTTATTTGAAAAAAAATAATAATGAACATTCATAATGTAAGATAAAGTTAAGTTAAAAAATAACAATTTGTTACTTTATTGGAAGGTAAAATTAATAAAGCGTTTCCGCTAAAATATAATGATCATTTAAAATATCTTTCGGTATCTATTGTTTGTAGCTTATAAATTTGATGTGTGTTAAAAATTTTTTTTAACACGTTGGGAGACTACGAGAATAGTTTAGAGTTTTCGTAGTAGCTTCTTACCTCATTTTATTTTTTTAAATAAAAATCCAAATTATTGTTATTGAAGATTCAGGTAATTAATTTTTCTCCTTGAATCCGTAGTTATTGATCGCAAAATTAATGCAGAAATGTATTTCTTCTTCCCTAAACATCTTCTTTATATACGTAGCTGTTATCGATGATATTTTTCAACAAATATGACTTTTAAAAAATGTGTGGTTAAGCAATACAACATTCGATGATATCTCTTCAGGATAGTTTAATATCTGTTATTTTTAGTATTGGGATAGATAAGAATAACTATATGAGACATATTATCAACTTTTCACTCGAGTAAAGTTCAAGGTATCAGATATTTTTATATCATTCATGCAATTTATTTATAGAAATGTATTTTCACTTTTTAGTATATCGTTATCAAAATAGAATTTTATAATGGGTCATCCACAAATTACTTAAGAAATATATGAAAGTCATTAATTTTTAACCAAATAGTTGAGTTTTCAACTCAAAAAGATAAATTTTAAATAAAACAGGGAAGAATTAAATTTTCAGTAAAAACAATTAATTTTGAATGAAAAAAGGAATTTTCAACAAAATAGTTACATCTTTAACCAGTGTTGAAGCTTTCATAAAAAAAGGAATTATTGACAAAAGGTTAATAGTGGATATTTCCACCAAAAAATATTTTAATTTTTAGTCAAAAATAGTAGACATAAAACGAAAAATACGATTTTTCAATGATTAGAGGAATTTGCGACAAAAGAGTTGAATTTTAAACTAACAAATGATTTTTCAGTAAAACAAGAAGAAAAATCTCATCCAACGTGTTAAATTTTCAAATAAAAAAAACAGTTTTTAACCAAATTAATGATTTTCCAACTAAGAAAGATAAATTTTCGAGCAAAAATGAAATAGTTAAATTTTCAGTTAAAAAAATTAATTTTAAACTGAAAAAAAAAAGAATTTCAACAAAATGTTGAATTGAAAATTCAACATTTTTGCGGGAGCTAAAAATTCATTTCTTTACAACTTAAGAATAAAATGAATATTCAAAAAATATTGACATTAGACTAGTAGAAAAAAAAGAATTAACATAAAATTATTTTAAAATATAAAACTTAATTTTTCAGCTGGAAAAAATATTTTCAACCAACAAAAGGAATATTCAACCAATAAAATGAATTTTCAACCAAAAATAGAACCGTTAAATTTTCAGTAAAAAAATTTTTCAACCAAAAAAGAGAACTTAAATTTTTCAGTAAAAAGTGAATTTTCAACCAAATAAAATAAATTTTTAATGATAATGAATGAATAAATGTTCAATTTTCAACCAATAAAATTAAATTTCTTTCAAAAAAGATAAATTTTCAAAAAAAAATGGAATAGTTAATTCAACTAAAATGATATCATTCACAGAATATTTGAATTTTCAACTCAAAAAATTAATTTTCTACCACAAAAGACAAATTTTCAACAAAATACTTGAACTTTTAACTAAAATATGCATTTTCAAAAAAAAAAAAAAAAAAAAAAACTAATTTAGAAAAAAATAGGGGAATTATCACCTAAAACAGATAAGTTAACAACTTAAAATATAATAGTAAAATTTTCAGTAAAAAATTAATTTCAACCAAATAAGATGAATTTTCTAAGAAACAGTTAAAATTTCAACCAAACGGATGAATTTTCAATGAAGAAGATAAATTTTACTGAACATGGAATGGTTCAATTTTCAGTTAAAAAAATTAATTTTCAACAAAATAGTAAAATTTTGAACTAAAAAATGCGTTTAAACTAGAATGTGAATCATTAAACAATAAAAAAATGAATTCTTAATAAAGTAGTTCCACTTTCAACTAAGTAGTTGAACTTTCTAACAAAAAAAATGAATTCTCAACAAAATATGCAATAGTTGATATATTTAAACTAAAAAAGATTTAAATTCTAAACCAAAAACAGTTGAATTCAAACAAACAATACGAATTTTCAACAGAATAGTTAAATCCTCAACCAAAACAGATTAATTTTCAACCCAAAAAAATAAAAATAAATAACATATTGCTTATTTTTATAAATAAATTCGCATCTGGAGAAATTTTTAAAAGTTTCAGGTACTTCTTTTCAAAAACATGCTGGTGAAAGGGTAGAGAAAATGGGCTAAGAATACGATATTTCTTTAAAAAATTATACACTTTTATTTTTCAAATAACTTATCTTGTATAGTACACTTTTGATGTGAGTCAAACACTCATCTCACCACTTTTTTTTACAAAACTTGTTACAAATACAAAAAAAAGTCACGGATATTTTCCTTGAAATTTTTGTTTTCAAAGATTTATCGCACTTTGATTTTTTAACATTTTCAGATCTCTCTGTAAAAAAGTTAAAATTTTTCATAATGATTTGTACCGTTTGGCTTAAATTTAATAAAACTACTTGAAACTACACATTTTTGTCCTAATTATTTTTGATAACGCCTTCATGGTTTTTACGATAAATCTTTTTAAAACAATTTTTCAAATAAAATATTTGAGATGCTTTTTTTCGTATGTGTAACAAGTTGTATGTATAATTTAAAAGAAATCGGTGCGATGAGTGTTTGAGTTTTGTGAATCCGGCCTGGAGACCCTTGATTGTTTGAATAGTCATGATTAAATTATACGTCAGCAACTGTTTTGATTAATTATGTTAATAAGTAATATATATAAGTATCTTTGCAATTAAAATTACAAACTTTAGATCACGGACTTAATACATTTTGCGTCGTTACAGTAAATAACGTTGACTATATATATCAGAGTTTTATTTTTTGTTTATGTACATCAGAGATTATTTATTTAGTATGAGAGGCTATCACTGGAAGATTCGAGACAAAAATCTGAAGCCAAATGCCAATCCGTATCTTATTGCGCTCGATTTACATTTATAGACTTTAATCTATCTACCTTATCTGATGAGGAGATTTTCTTTTAGTATGCAAACTATGAATATTGTAGATTGAAATTCGTAAGTGTACAATTCTAATTTTGTTGATAAGAAAATTAATATCAATATAATCATATCGATTAAACGCATACATGCAGTACCCCCACGAAACACTGAAACATTAATGAAATTGTTATACTTAAATCTAATTTTTTAATAATATTCCAATATATATTCATAGTTATTTAGAGTAAAGATTTATGTGGATTTTACTAGAATATTAATCAGATTTTACTTTTTATTCGACATATAGAATTTTAATAAAGTTTTCAATTTTTATTGTTTGAAAATAATTCAAATTCTTTACTTTGATGAATTTGTTTACGTAAATCTTTTCTCCTTACAAGCAAAAAACCTTCCTTTTAATGAAAATTAGGTTAATTTATTATAATCAATCGGATTCAATACATACATTTTTTGTTTACAGAGGTTTACATGCAACTTGTTTACATATTTTTTTATTATAATTCTGAGGTTTTGAAAGGCACTGATCAGATGAGTGTATCATAATTGTCTGCCTTAAACAATCGTTTATTTTATGGAGAATGGATATAAATGTATACAGAATGCTTTATTATTATATATTACCGTCTATAGATTAACACATTCTCAGTAATACTGTAATTTATATCGCTATCCATAGCTTTACAGCAGGGTGGATTGAAAATACCGAAATACTTCAAATTAATAAAAAATTAATATTATCAACAAAAAACTCACCATAAAAACTTTACTCAAAAAACATTTGCCATAATATTGTGGTTCATAGGAAAATCTTGTTGAATCTAAACAATAAAAAACCAAACAGAATGCCAAACAATTTTTTTTGCTCGGTTGAAATGAATCAATTGATTTCAGTATTTTCACTTCGCCCTACTTTACAGGCCATTCCATTGAATATTTATATTTTTGTCATCTCTCAAAAGGAAAAAAAAATGAATTGCAAACTTTCAATTTCATCAAATACGTTTTTTTAATAAATTTTTAATACAATCTTGTTAATTAATAAATGTTGTAGAGCGTTTTTCGCAGATTTTACATTTTGCGATGTAAAAGAAAACGTATACAAGAAATTGAAGATGGCAGTATTTAATTTTATTCATACATAATCTACGAGACAAGCTTTAGTTTTCAAAACAAAAAATCTGTTTATTTTTTTTTTACTCTTCCAGTCTCTTCATTTGGCGAGTATATCAGCGAAGAAAAAAAAAAGGATTTAACTTCTGTTTAGAAAGATGAGAAAGAAATCTAAAATTTCTTAACAATTTGCATTTTTTGTGAATTTAGAAATATTTTAAAAAGTGTAATGTATTAAAGAAGTAAAGAAGAAATAAATGTTTTTTTTGTCATCCTTATACTGATTCATGCATTTTGATTAGCACATTGTCTTTGTCAATTTCAAACCAGCCATTCAAGAAATAAGGAAAAAAATATTCAGATTTTCAAAATACCTACATTTTTGTAGAGAATAAAAATTCGTTATAGTGATGTTTTATTGTATTGAGATTCTTTTTCGGTTTTTTAAATTTTGTTCTCAGTTCTAATAAACCATTATCGTAAAATGAACAGACGAAAAAAAGGACTTTTGCACCACTGGGAAAATATTTCAGGCATCATTGACAAATTGAGATAACGACTAAAATATTTGAAATTTTGATCATTTTATTAACAGTTTTGCAATTAATTTCTGCTCGGCAGTTTTTTTTCGCAACTGAAATTACAAGTTGTGATTGTGCTCAAGTCAGACTCAAAATAAAGTGTTGCGAAAGCTATAACATTGATTTACAAAAAATAAGATTTTACGATCCTGGATGAGATTCCATTCCTAGTCGCATACTAACTAAAATCTATTTAATACGAAGTCTTCCTTAAACATTATGTTTCGACTGAATAAGAATTAAATTTTGACAGTTGAGACGATTTCAACAGTCGAATGTTACATTATTGGCCACAGGTGAAAAAAGTAAAAAAAAAGTGATAAAAAGTGACTACTGTTCACACAAAAGTAATGATCACCTTTGCCATAGGTAGGATCCTACATAAAATCCAATTGACAATTTGCAACAGGAACCAGAAAAATATGAACTAAATTAATTCGAATTTTAATATTGCAGACTTCACAGTCTTAAAACGCTATCAAAACAGGGTAAATCAATTAATTTCTACCAAAAAATGATTTTGCTACCGAAAAAGACGAATTTTTGACAAAATATATTAATTTTTAACCAAATAGTTAAAGTTTCTACTAAAAAAAGATACATTTTCAATCAAAAATGGAATGGTAAAATTTTCAGTTAAAAAAATTAACTTTCAACAACAAAAAAAACAAATTTTCAACAAAGTAGTTAAATTTTCATCCAAAGAGATGAATTTTGAACTAAATGATGAATCTTGGACCAAAAAAAAGAAAGAATTTTTAACGAAATAGTTATACTCTTAATCAACACAGGTTATTAATTGACAAACAAAAAACTGTGTTTTAACAAAACAAAAAAAATTAAATTTTTACCGGAAAAGAGATGAATTTTCAATAAAAAAGTTAATTTTTGACCAAGAAAGCTAAATTTTCAAGTAAAAAGTTAAATTTTCAAATTTCTTTACCAAAATAAATAAATTTTCACCAAAAGAGTTGACTTTTTCAGTTACAAAATCGAAAAATAAAGTTTTAACAAAAAGGGTAATTTTCAACCAAGCCAGCTGAATTTTAAACCAAATACTTGCATTTTGATCTAAAAGAGATGAATTTTCTACTAAATGAGATACATTATTAACAAAAAAGTTGAGTTTACAAGCTAAAAAGTCGAATATTTGAGAACAAAATTTGAACAAAAAAATTAATTTTCAACTAAAAAATTGCATTTAGAACCCAATTGTTGCACTTTCAAGCAAGAGATGAATTTTCAACAAAAAATTTGAAGTTTTAATCAAAAAATGGAATTTTTAATTAAATGGTTGAAATTTCGAAAGAAAAAGATTAAACTGCAACCGAAAATAGTTGAATTTCCAAACAGCCAATTGAATTTACAAGCCAAAAAGATGAATTATTTTAAAAGATAGTCAAATTTTTAACAAAAAAAGTTAATTTTCAATCAAGAGAGATGAATATTTGACCAAAAAAGATGTATTTTCAATCCAAAATAGACAAATGTTCAAGCAAACAGTTAAATTTTTGAAAAAAAAAAATGAATCCAATAAAATAGTTGAGTTTTCAATAAAATAATTAAATTTCCAACCAAATGATGCAATTTTTACCCAAAAAAATATGAAATCTGAACCAAAAATATAATAGTAGACTTTTCAACCAAAAAGAATTAACTTTGAAGCAAAAATAGTTGGATTTTCTGATTAGGTTCTATGAATTCAGTTCGCGTTTAGGGAAAAGATAAGAAGAAAAAGGGGAAGTTTCTTGATAATAGGAGAAAAAGAGGAATTCTTTAAAAAAAAGGAGAAAAGAGGGGAATAGGGGAGAGAGTGTGAAGTCTGATATTAAATAGCATTTTCATACCATAGATTACTATAGATTTCATATATAGATTAATTAAATTTTTTCTAATAAAATCTAAAATGAGATGGATCAAAGTGACAAAAGTGACCTTTTCCTTAAAAAAGGGACTATATTGACTTTTTTTAAAGTGACTATAGTGACTTTTTCTTTAAAAAGGTGACTGTAGTGACTGTTTCTTAAAGATGTGACTATAGTGTCTTTTTCTTCAAAAAGTTACTATAGTGGCTGTTTCTAAAAAAAAGTGACTATAGTGACTGTTTCTTAAAAAAGAGACTATAGTGACTTTTTCTTTAAAAAGCGACTATAGTGATTTTTTCTTGAGAAAGTAACTATATTGACTTTTTCTTTAAAAAGTGACTAAAAGTGACTGTGTGGCAGTCATGACCAAAAACCATAGGGGTTTAAAGTGGAAATCTCGAAAACCTTGTTTTCAATCTCTGGCATCTTAAATAATTAAAAACTAAAGTAATGTGTTAGAGTCCTCACGTCCTAGTTCTTATGATATAAATTTTAGTAAAAAATATTTGTGGCTGAGATATTTTGTTAAGATTAATTTTAGATAACGTAGCGACATAATAATAACACATGACAATGTCACGGTTTTCGTCCGAGTATCTACGACGTCGTTTTTTGTTTGACATTTATTTCTTATAACAAAATCCTACTGGTCATATAAAATCAGATGCCTTTATGTGATACATTAAAAATGCAAATAAAGAATTCGTCTCAAAACTTCGCCAATTTGATTAAAATAATCATTAGAATAACGATGAACACGAAAGTCTCAGTATTACAATTTAGAAAGCAAGATAGTTATATAACAAATGCAAAATTGAAGAATGAAAATTATTCTTGTCGATTAAGCGGTGTTTTGATTCGATACTTGAATTCTTTGATTCTCCTATTACGGAAAATATTCACAGGTTCATGGAATGACATTGATGTAATAGGGAAATGACTTCAGTAACTTAATTGTACAAAAGAAAATAAATTCTTTGACCTCAATAGAATACAATTAAATATTTTTCTAGATAATATACAAAATTTTAAATGAAATAATTTTTCCTTATAGGATTACCCTCGAGTTCTAGTAAAAAAAATAGTGAGCAAGCTTCAGATTTATATAAAATCAGACAGATCAAAATATAAATCTTAAAAAAATTGTTTATGATATTTCTCATAAGTTGTTTCTAACACATGGGAACTTTTTGCAGAACAATAAATTTGAGAATAAGGATATCCACTAAGCTATCTAGAAGATAATTACTAATAAATGAGATTTCTTTTTAAAAATGTCTTCTAAGTCGCTGCTGAGCGTTTATAAAATATATGCCAACATTCGATTCTGGATGTATTACGTTTGTAATGAGTTTCCTAACATTAATCTATTTCTTATTCAGAAAGGCTTGATCGTCTGGAAGCGATCTTTCCGTTTTTGCTTGGCGACTCATTTAACGGTTGCCAATCTTCTTCCACCGAACGAGGATACTTTTGGTCGGGATAATTCCATGCTTGTATATCTGCTGTTCCAAAAATTTGATAAACAACATACGTACCACAAGCCACGGCAGCTGTGACACCAAAAACAGTCCTCCAGGCTTCAAGTGTTTGCTATAAAAAAAAAAACACATTTTGAATAAATAGGTATTTTGATATTAAGGGGCCTTCCTTAAACTACGTTAAAAAATATTAGGCTATTTTTAACCCCCGTTACCCTCGTCGACGACTGTAGTTCTGCCTTCACGCCCCCCCCCCCACATAAAAAGTAATGTAGTCAAAAATTCTCCTTAAACAGGGAAAATAGTGTTTTTTTTTTGTGAAAATAGATGAATAATATGTGAATAAATTCTTTTCAATAAAATTAATGTAAATACCATATTGAATTCAATATGTAACACTTTAAATTCCTCAGAAAAACGAAAGAATTTTCAACCAAATAGTTTAACTTTTCACCAAATAGTTAAATTTTCAAGCCAAAAATACGATTTTTTTCGAAGACGGTTTAATTTTCAACCCGAATACTTGAATTTTAAACCAACAAAAGTTCACTTTTAACCAAGAAAGATGACTTTGCTACCATAAAAGATGAATTTTCTACCTGAAGACGAATTTTCAACAGGTTGAATTAAACAAAACAAAAAATAAATTTTCAACAAAATATTTGAATCCTCATCCAAAATGATAAATTTTCAATAGAAAAAGATGAATTTTCAGCAAAATAGCTGAAATTTCAACTAAAATAGATATTTTTTGAACAAAAAATGTAATCGTCAAATTTTCAGTTTAAAAGTTAATTTTCAACAAAAAAATTTAAAGTTCAACAACAGCAAAATTAATTTTTAACCAAACAGTTGCATTAACAACCAAATAGTTGAACTTTCAAGCAAAAACAAAAGAATTTTCAACAAAATAGTTGAACTTTTAACCAAATAGTTAAATTTTCAAGCCAAAAAGATGATTTTTTTCGAAGACAGTTAAATTTTCAACCCGAAAACTTGACTTTACTACCCTTAAAAGATTAATTTTCTAGCTAAAGATAAATTTTTAATTATTTTAATTGAACGGAAGATTTGCATTCTCAACCAAAATGATGAATTTTTAGTCAATGAAAATGAATTTTTAACTAAATAATTGAATTTTCAACTAAATTAGACATTTTTTTAGCCAAAAATGGAATCGTGAAATTTTCGGTTTGACAAAATTAATTTTCAACCAAAAATTGAATTTTCAACCAGTTGAATTAAAACAAAAGAGACGAATTTTTAAACAAATAGTTGAATACTCAACGAAAAAGCTGAATTTTGGACAAACAAGATTAATTCTCTAATCAAGAAGACGAATTTTCAACAAAATACATTATTTTTTTAACATTCAGTTAATTTTTCAACTTATGAAGGATACATTTCTGACAAAAAATTAAATAGCTGAAGTTTCAGATAAAGAATTAATTTGTAACACAAAAAAAACACGAATTTTCAACAAAAAATTAAAATTTTTAACCAAAAACTAAGATTAAAAAAAATGAATTTTCCACCGAGAAGATGAATGTTCTACCAAGACGAATTTTCAACAAAATACATCAATTTTCAACAGAAGTTTTGAATTTTTAATCTAAAAAAACGATTTATCTACAAAACACTTGAATTGTTAACCCGAAAATATGAATTTTTAATAAATAAGTTAATTCTTGACCAAATCGTTAAAGTTTCACAAAAATAGTTTATTTTTTCACGAAGCTGTTAAATTTTCAACCGAAAATATGAATCTTCAACACAAAAAGTTAATTTTCAACCAAATAATTAAATTTTACACCAAATTGTTGAATCTTCAATCCAAAAAGACGAATTTTCTACAAAACACTTCCATTTTCAACTCAAATGATGAATTTTCAACAAAAAAAATACATTTTTGAAAAAGCAGTATATTGTATAATTTTAAACAAAGTAGTTGATTTTTAAACAAAAACGACGAATTTTCAACACAACTTGCATTTTTAACCAATGTAGGAATAGTTAAAACAAATAAAATGATGAATCTCCAACAAAAAAAAATAATTTTTTAAAAGCAGTTCAACTTTCAACCAAGTAGTTGAATTTTTTATAAAAAAAGATTACTTTTTAATAAAATAGTTTCATTATGAATAAAATAATTAAATTTTCAACCAAACAGTAGAATTTTTAACAAAACAAATACAACGTACTAAACGTTATCTAAGTTAGTAACGTTACCTCCACTGACTCCTCCCCCACCACTTGTTGCTAACCGTAGTTTTTGGCAAGACCCCCCCCCCCCCAAATTGTTAACGTCGTTTACGGACGGCTCCTAAGGAGTGGTTATTTTTTGAATGAATGTAAAATTTACTTACACTGTCTTGAGTTATCAGACCAGCTGCTATTGGCGATAAAAAGCTAGCTGTCATGTGAATTGTTTGTGCGAAGGCAAGAACTGGGCCTGTAATTAGAAAAAAAATATTTTATCCAAAAATAATTAAAGGTATTTCAGGGTGTCTACTCAAATACTGGAAACAAATTCCCTGAGAATTCTAGGTTTTTCCAGGTTTCGTAAGTTTATTATAACCAATGATTTTTTTTCCTTTAATTCTAGCAAACAAATTTTTATTTTATCTTTATATACTTAAAATTCAGTGCATAATAATATGCTAATATTTTGAATGAAAGACATTTTCCAGGTGAGTAGATGCCATGTTAAGTAAAATTAATGTGGGTACTATAATCTTAAATCTAGTTTAAAACGCTTCAAATTTCTAACATGTCAAGAAAAAATATAGAATTTTTAACGAAAAAGATTAATCTATTGAAATCTATTGAAAAAAAACAAATTTTCAACCAAATAAATGTATTTTCAACCAAATAGTTGAATTTTCAACTATAAAACATAAATTTTCAACAAAACATGAAAGTTAATATTTCCGCTAAGAAAAAATTAATTAAAAAAAAATTATTCTCAACAAAATAGTTCTATTTTCAAATAAAATGATAATTTTTCAAATAAAATGAAACTTTCGAATACAGTTGAATATTTAATAATCAACTATATAAGTTAGATTTTCAGTTTAAAAGTTAATTAAAAAAAAATGAATTTTTTCTAAGAAATCTTTTTTGGTAAAGAGACAAAACAAAATTCAACCAAACTGTTAAACTTTCAGTCAAAAAAACTAAATTTTAACAACCACAAAAATAAATCTCAACAAAATGGTTCATTTTTCAACCATAATGATGAACCTTCAATTGGAATAGTTGAATTTTGAATCAAAAAGATTAATTTTCAACTAAAATGATGAATTTTCAATTGAAATAGTTTAATTTTTAACTAAAAATATGAGTTTTCAACCATGAAGATTAATTTTATACCAAAAAATACAAATTTTCAACAAAAATATTGAATTTTCAACCAAAAGTTGAATACTTAAATTTTCAGTTAACAAAATTTATTTTCAACCACAGAGATGAATTTTCAATTAAAAAATGATGGAATATTCAACTGGAATAGTAAAATTTTCAGTTTAACAGTTAATTTTCAACCAATATCACAACAATTTTTCATTAAAATAGTTCAATTTTCAACAAAATAGTTAAATTGCAACCAAGTGTTGAATTTTCAACAAAAATGATGGTATATTCGACTGGATTAGTTTAATTTTTAGTTAAAATTAATTTTCAACCTAAGAAGAAAAACGATTTTTCAACAAAATAGTTAAATCAAGTAATATAAAGCTAATTTTACAAACGAAAATTATTTATTTTTCTAAAAATAACAAAAATATAATCACAATTTTGTTTTTTTATTACAATTTTTGTTTTATTTTTTCAGATTAAATTTTAAAACGAAATAATATAGGAAGAAATGGTTTAGATTGAAAGAAATGTGAATCGATCATAGATTTCAATTATGTTAAATATTAATAGATTTTAATTATTTTTATGAACTTCACTAATTGTTGATTAATTTTAATATTTAAGAGTTAAATAATTTGAAATATTAGAATAGTCAATATTAAAATTTATGAATGTTATTTGATTTATTCTGTTAATTTTTCGAGTTGGAAAAGGGAAGGGAAAAGTTCTGTTACACCCTACCCCTTTCCAGTTCGAAAAATTATCAATCATTATTGTTTTTTGGAATTCGATAAATATTTTTTAAAATTAAACTTGAGAATAGAATTAGTTATAAATGTGATTTTTACAGATTTTTTTGAGTAAAATATAAAACTTTTTGGGTCTCTCCCGAATTATATTTCCGAAAAGGTGTCAAAGCATTTACTAAAAAATTTGGAAAAGTCATCAAAGAAAACAATTATCAAGCTTATATTAAAAAAACAAACAATTTTAAATGCTCTTATTTTTTAAATTGTTTAATTTCAACTGATTTAAATTTTTAAGAGAAGTTTAAGTTCAAGCCCTCAGAGCAATATGATATCTCGGGATATCCCATTTGATCCCGTCTATATATATCCCGGTTATCCTAGGGATAACCCATCGCGATATCCTAAAAGGCGGAAATTTGGATATTCCAGAGATATTCCCAGGATATCCGGGATGTTTATGGGAAGTTTCTGGTATATTAAAATGTCCCATGTCTGATATTGAAGTTTTTTATATATCCCATGTGGAACATTTGAATATCCCAGAAACGTCCCATAGACATTCCGGATATTCTGCTCTCAAGGATATCCAAATTTCCGTCCTGCAGGAAATATCCCTGGGATAACACGGGAGATAAATTGAATAAAATGGTACAACCAGGGATATCCTATTGCAGTGAGGGAGTACTTTCAATTTGGAATATTCCAGACTTAAAGCTCCTAAAATTTAAAAATCAAATGTGTTAAAAAAATGAAAAAGTAAATAAAAATTATAAGTATATAATTTACCTGCAAAGTTTGGTGCAATATCAACAATGTTCGCCATCGCACCCGCATAAGAGGCTGTTATTAAAGTTACAGCAATAAACCAAACTATGAGAGCTAAAACAACATCGCAACCCAAGTATCCAATTAAAATCACGAGGATTCCGGGAACGACTTGTGCTGTGAAAAAAATCATACGTGTTGAGAATATATTTTAAAAAAGATAGTTTAAACAAATTTTTAAACATGTCTATTGGAAGAACTTACAAAGTGCAGTGAACATTTTGCGTACGTTGGTTAAAGACATTATTTGTCTCGTAACCAGCAAATCTGCAACGTAGCAGAAGACGACCGAACTTAAATAGCTACAGACGAAAGGGGCACCAGTTAGAATGCCATTCTGAAAAAAGAGATTCATAAATATAGTGAAAACAGAATCAGAAAAACAACTAGCATCCTAATTTCCAGTAAGTTCTCATTCCGCAATATTGCTGCAATATATTAATGTCTTCTTTGCAATATTGCAACAATGCTGAGAGACAATATTTCATCAATATTGTAACAATATTGATACAATATTGCGAAATAATATTGCCTCAGGGTTGCTATCGAATCCCAACTTCGAAATTCCCTGATTTTTCCCTGAGCAATTTTTCATTTACCCTCACCGTTATAATAGTTACATTTTTAACCAATGAATTTAATTTTCAACCAATAAGATGATTTTTTCACCAAGAAGATTAATATTCTACCACGAACGACAGAATTTCAACAAAATACATGAATTTTTCAAATACATAAGTAGTTGCATTTAACTGAAGAAGATAAATTAAAAAAAAAAAGAATTGTCAAAAAAATTAGTTAAATTTTCAACCAAAAAAGGAGGTTTCGACTAAAATGAAAAAATCATCAAGCAAAATATGAATTTTTAACAAAGTAGCTTCACTTTCAACTAAGTAGCAGAATTTTCCACACAAAAATAAATACTCGACAAAAAATTCAACAGTTTAATCTTTAATCTCTTTAAGGTTAATCTTCAACTAAAAAAGATAAATTTCAAACGAAAAATGGAATGGTTAACTTTTAATAAAAAAAAGTTGAAAATAAAATAGTTAAATTTCCAAGCAGCCATGAGTTTTCAACCAAAAAGATGAAGTTTCAATTAACGAGATTACTTTTCTACCAAACAAGACGAATTTTCAACAAAATACATAAATTTTCATCCAAATAGTTGAATTTTCAACTAAAAAGGATGAATTTTAGACTTAAAATAAAATAGTTACATTTTCCGCGGAAGAAATTAATTTTCAACCAACCAAAATGAATTTTTAACCAAACTGATAAATTTGTTATCAAAAATATTTAATTTCTACCAAAAAAGACGAATTTTCAACCAAATAGTTGAATTTTCAACTAAAAAGATGAATTTTTAACTTAAAATAGAATAGTTAAATTTTCAATTGGAAAAATGAATTTTTAACTAATAAAAATGAATTTTCAACCAAATCGTGGAATTTTTATCTAAAAAAGATAAATTTTCAACAAAAACCGAAATAGCTAAATTTTCAATTAAATACATACAAGATATCTCAAACAAATATTTGAATTTTCAACCAACAAAATGAATTGAACCAATTAAAAAAAACGAATTTTCAAAAAATAGTTGTATTTTCTAACCGAAAATATGAAAGTTCAACAAAAATGTTAATTTTTAAACAAATAGTTGAATTTTTTTACCAAAATAGTACAATTTTCAACCCAAAAAGACAAATTTTTAACAAAACTGTTAAATTTTTAACCAGATAATAAAATCTGTAACCACAAGATTAATTTTCAACCAAAAAAATTATACAATTATACGTTTGTAAGACAATTATATTATATATATGTATATATGATTATTATTTTCTTATATGTGGGCGTCCACATGAAAAGGGCCCTTATGGCCGGTACGGAGTTACGTATAGGAGCATATAACCGGATAAATTTCCGGAATTTGAGGCCCAAAATAAACCCTATAAGTTGAAAAATGAGTCACCGGGGTATTTTTGAAGTTGAAACTTCGAAAAACCGTTTTTCGAGAAAAATGCATCTAAACTTGGTGAGTGCCATAAGCACACATGTTATATTTTTTCTTCGATCATGAAATATGCCTACTTCCGCTTACTGTCTGGATATTAATATAGTCCCAATTAATTCACTTTAGGTCCCAGTATCATCCTCCACTCAAATCCAAAAATAATAATTTTGACCTGAACTTAGAAAACCGCGAATATCTCCTAAACTAGAACCGACCAGAAGGGCCCTTTTTATGCGGACGCCCACATATATTCTTAACATATTTTCATTTCTAAATCTAATTCCATTAAAGTTCCTCGTTTATTTAATCGAGAGAATTTACATGTGTGTTCGTTCCTTAAGTGTATAAAATTTTAGTCTGATTTGTGTGTGTCAGAGCAAATCTTACAGTATTTTACATTGGAGGAAAGAGGGTTTCAAATTATAGAAAAACACCTTAAGTAATTTGTGTATGACCCCTGAAATTTGACTTCAGTTGACCGAAAATTCCTGAACAATGTTTCTTGAACATTTCTGACTTGTAGCACTCCTGTGTAATGTTTGGAAGCGAAATAGAGAAGGAAGGATCTTAATTCCTGATAGTATTGGCGATAAGATCTTCTAATAATAGTATTGGGTTAAGCCGGCTAAGCCTTTCAAAAGTGAGGAGGCCTTAGAAAGTTACCAAACGTTACTGATGACTTATGGTAATTCGCCGGTAACTTTTGGTAATTTTCTAAGGCCTCCTCACTTTTGAAAGACTTACCCGGTTTAACCAAACTCTATTATTAGAAGATCTTGCCGCCAAAACTGTGTCAGAAATAGAGATCATTTCCTCCCTTTTTCCCTTCCAACGATAAAATAGAATACGATTTTCGTTGCGAAATATCGCAACATTGTACCAATATTGCTACAATTTGATGCAAGATTGTCGCACATCATAGTTGCAACATTGCAGTAATATCACAAAGTTATATTGATTGGGAGAGGAAATTCATATATTGCAGCATAAAATTGCTGAAATATTGTACGGCAATGTTATAATGCAATATTGCGGCAACATTACTAAAATAATGCGTGCTGAGGGGATCCACTTACAGCTTGTATGCTAAATCCTAGGACGGTTTTCATGTACATTGGTCCGGAAATGATGAAGACGTAGTGGACCCAAATTCTCCCGAACGTTGTTATGCCGATAGACCAAGCCGGCCACGATGTGAATATGGACTTCCATGGGACAGGCAAGTCCTGAATAATTGAAAAATCGCTCTGATAATACATAATGGTCTGCTAATATTAAATTTACACGGAAATTTGGTTTCGAGTGTAAAATGATACTTTGAATTGAGATATCCATGACTTACCTGATTTTCCCCGATGATCTGTGATCCGACGCTTCCTTGGATATACTGGAGTTCCTGCTGCGATATCCTTGGATGTGTTGCGGGCGTGTCAAAGGCAAGAAAGTACCAGAAGATACACCAAAAGACACCAATGCTCCCCGTAGTGTAGAAGACGGTTCGCCAGCCAAAGTGAGCAATCAGAAACCCGCAAAGTGGATAGGTCAATCCAATGCCGATGCTGAACCCTGAATAAGGATAATCTAGGTGTTAGGAGTAGCTCACCCCATGACCCGGTAGAAGCTGAAACATGATGTTGGACGAATGGTCCCAGGCTCGTACCACTCGTCAATTCTGAGGCATAGTTTCTCGAACAACCCCAAATATTCTGAAAAGCGATTCGAATGGATATTTAATATGAGGGGATGAGGTCTAAAGAGATGAAGCTGATAATCGTGGAACAATGAAACTTCTATACCTGCAACTGACAAAATGATAAGACCTTCATAATTTACATACTACTTTCTTCTAAACCCTACTGTGGACTTTTCGTTAAAGATTTTAAAACTTAATACTTTTGAAGTATGAGCTATGATAGCTAAGCTGACTTAGGCTTCAGCTCGTGGTTCCAACCTAGCTATGATAGTTCATTATGCAAATTGAGCTCAGAGCTTTAAAGAAATTTGAGTCATTTTGCAAAGACTTGTGAATCACAAATTTTAGTAAGACATGCAACAGTCATTATACACATTAGTCTTTTTGAAGAAGTTGTTACTGTATATGGAAATCTCTCAGGTAAAAGTATTATATCCGCATGAATAGGAATTGTGAAATGAAATAGACAGCATTAAAGAGTGAAGAAACAACTGACATTACGGATGATTGATTCAAAAGTCTTAAAGTATGGAATATTACCTGATTTGAAATTGGTCTTGTTTAATCCGATCAGGGAAGAGGTCACATGCCAGAAGACAGATTCTCATTCTTTCATATTGCTGTATTTCATAGATAACAAACAAATATCCAGTCCGGATCAAAGTTGATAAAATCCGGAATTTTAGAGACCATAGAAAGGGATCATGGTAACCCAAAACAAAAATTCTACATATGGCAGTCGCAAATAATAATTTCATTAAGAAAGAAGACAACAGCAATGGTAAGACGATGCCTAATATTCATCATGAATAGAAACTCTAGCAAATTGCAAACCTCAATCTTTCTAGGAAGAAAAGAAGTCCCCCTTAACAACGGTCAATAATACCCACAATAAAAAACGTAAAAGAACACCTCATATTAAAGCCAAAAACAATATCCTTATAACAACAGCGCACAAAACAATTTACCCATTGTAACAGCCAAAATAGTTACTAAAGACACGTTAAAATATCACCCAATCGTGACGGTTAATATCAATATAAATCTTCCTAGAAAATAAACTCATAGAATACGACAATAATTTCCTTAGCAATAGTTCATAACAACCCTAATGGAAAAGAGAAACAGCAACCTCTCCTGCTTGGTACAATAAAACAGATTTCACAGCTGCGGTCAATAATTTCTTGAACATGGGCCCATAAGAACCTTCACAGGAAAGATCCATAAAAACAATACAAAATAACAATAAAACAATCTGCTTGCCATGATCTTATAATGTTCTTCTGTAGCTACAGTCAATAACGATACACTCAATAATATTACACCCTATAGAAATGATTTACAGTAACCCACAATATTAACGATCAACAATAAGGACAAATTAAATTGTTTCATAAATGAAAATCTATTATCTAGACCCCCATAGAAGATGTTCCTAAAGCAGCGGAAAAAACAATGACTCAGTATTGGTCCATATAGCTATATCATAGCAATCGTTAAGGAATATTTTCCAACAAACGGCACAACATATTTTAACCTGTAATATAGAATAATTACTATAGTTTTATCAATCACAATTTTGACTATTTGATCAATAAAAAATTAAAAAACATCAGTAAAGCAACGCGTATCAACAGAAAAAGAACTTGCTCATATAACAACAACTTACATTAACCATTGTAGCAAAAATTCACAAGAATCTCTTTTTAAAGATCTGTAAAGATCCCTTCAGCAACCAAATTAAACCCGAAAAATCAACTACAAACCTCCACTAGAACAGCAGTATATATTAATAATAAGTAGCAATGACAACGATAAATAGAAATTTCCCTTCGATGAGCCCACAACAATCTTTCAATGGTCAAACACAATCTGTCTATCGTAGTATCATGGTCCATAACATCCTTCATAGAAAAACATACAATGAACGTTCTGTATCAATGGTGCACAATAACATCTGGCAACTTCTCTTAACAACACTTTTTGACAGATCACAGGCCTCACAGTCCCTATGGGATAAAATATAGGGACCAAAGGGTACTTTTCGTCACGCTCATAGGGTACTTTTTTTTGCGCTCAAAGGGTAAAAAGTTCAGGATAAATTTATAAGACTTCAAAACAATTCAAGTTAAATTCCAACGAATTCGAATGAATTAGAAACAATTTTAAAAGTCAAAAAAATTCCATTGATTTCCGTAAAATTGGAATGAAATTAGAGGAATTTAATATTAACGAGAAAAATTCTATGAAACTCATAAAAATTCAAGGTAACTTAAAAAAAAATTTAATGAATTGAAAACAATTTTAAAATATGAAAAAAATTTTATGAATGCAGTAACTTTGAAATGAGCTTAGAAAAATTCAAGGGAATTCAAAAGAATTTTATGAAATGCCTAAGAATTCAAGGTGAGGTTAGAAGACTTCAGGATCAATTAAATAAAAACTTGAAAAAACTAAACAAAAACCCATTGAATGAAGTATAATTGAGTAAATTTAGGATAATTCAAGAGAAGTGAAAAAATTCAAGGGAATCTCAAAGAATTTAAAAGAATTCAGGATGAATTTCAAAAAATAATTTCAAATCTCTTCAAATCTTTGAAGACCTACTAATTTCTAACTAAAAAAATAACTAATGACTGCAAAACGATTCAAGAAAATGCAAATAAATTGGAAAAAGTTTTAAAAATCGAAAGAATCCATTTATTTCTATAAAATTTGAGTGCATTTAGAGGAATTTAGGGGAAACGAGAAGATTTCGATGAAATGCATACAAATTCAAGGTGAATTAAAAAAAAAAAATTCAAATGAATTGACAAAAATTTAAAAATATGAAAAAATTCATTGAATTGAGTAAGTTTGAAATGAATTTTAGAAAAAATTTAAGAAAATTCAAAAGAATTTGATGAAATGCCTAAAAATTTAAGGTGAGTTTTAATGACTTCAAGATGAAATAAACAAAAACTTTTACAAAATCCATTGAACTGAGTAAAATTGAGTGCATCTAGAAGAATTCAAAGGGATTTAAAAGAATTCAGGATAAATTAATAAGAATCCTGGGCGAATTTCTAAATGAATTGCAAAAAATATTGGAAAATCTCTTAAAATCTTTGAAACCCTACGAAATCCCTCACATCTTGTGAATAAATTCTTTGAAATCCATTAAAATATTAAAACGCTTAAAATGATTAAAATCCTTGGAAATCCCTTAAAATTATTTAAATCTCTTGAAAATGCCTTGGAATCTTTTAAAATACCTTAAAATATTTCAAAATCTTTGAAATCCCTTCAAACTATTGAAATAAATACAAAAATTTCTGGGAATCGTTAAAATTTCCTAAAATATTTCCAATCCTTTGAATCTTTTGAAATCCCTTGAAACTTTTTAAAACTCTTGAAAATGCATGGGAATTTTTTTAAATGCGGTAAAATATTTCAAATCCTTTGAAACCCTATTAAATTACTGAAATCAATTAACAAAATTCTTTATAATCTTTTAAAATAACCTAGAATATTTCTAATCCCTTAAAATCTTTTGAAATACCTTGAAATTTTTTAAAGCTCTAGAAAATGCCAAGGAATTTGAAAAATAACTTAAAATATTTCAAATCCTTTGGTCATTTTATCAATTACTCTGCAGAACCAATTACATAAAAACTTTAAAAAAATCAATTTCATTATGTAAAATTAAGTAAATTTTGAAGAATTCAAATGAATTCAGGATAAATTATTAATAATTCAGGGTGAAATCCAAAAAATAATTTTAAATCTCTTTAAATCTTTAAAACCCTACGAAATAACTCACTTTTCTTGAATAAATTGTTTAAAATCCACTAGAATGTTATTAAATCTCTTAAAATTAATAAAATTAATTAAAAATTCTTTGGAATCTTTTAAGATTTCCTAAAATATTTGAAATCCTTTGAAATCCTACAAAATACCTCACTTCTCGTGAACAAATTTTTTATCCACTAAAATATTATAAAATCCCTGTGAAATTCTATGATATTTCCTGAAATCCTGGAGAATGTATTAAAATACATTGAGAGTTTTAAAATCCCTTGAAGCCATTGCCGTCCTTGGAAATCTTATAAAATAACGTGAAATAACCTCAAATATTTGAAATCCTTTAAAATCTTTTGAAATCCCTTGAAATTCGTTAAAGCTCTTGAAAGTGCCAATTAATGAAAAATTTCTCTGAATCTTTTAAAATTTCCTAAAATATTTTTAAATAAAAGGTCATGAAAATGCCTTAGAAGTTTTAAAAATACCCTAACATCTTAAAAATTCCTTCAAATTATTTAAATCTATTACAAATTTTTCGGAATCTTTAAAAAATCTCAAATATATCAAAAGAATTCAAGACAATTCAGTGATTAATGTGATCTTTTCATTTAAAAAAGTGAATAAAAAATAATTTGAGAAAAAAGTGACTGACTGTGACTGTGTGTGGCAGCCCTGATTATTTTTTTACAGTTACTTCTTACAGGAATTCCCTGATTTTTGCTATTTTTTTCAAAATGCTCTTGGAAGCTTTGATCATATTATACATTTTTTTGAGGTTCCATTAAGGGCTGCAAATAGGGTACCATAGGGACCAAATCTTGAAAATACGGTACTTTAGGGACCTTAACTGAATATAGGGTATAATGGGGGATATAGGGACCGGTCTGTGAGGCCTGCGATCATAACAAGCTTATGGCTATGGTCAAGAAGCTAATAATTGAACAGTCTGTCTAAAAAAACCCTTAGCCACAACGACCAATAATAAACTCTATAATAACAACTATGATTTCTCTAGCATCACGATATCTTTATCAAGGACCCATGAAAACTCTCCTATCTGTAAAAGGACAAATTTACCTAGGTTTCCCTATTAGACCTATTCCCAACAACAGTTTATATACGAAAATCTCATTAAACAACAGCGAATAACAATTTATCATTATACTTTGCTAATTATAATTTCAGATATTTTTTCTACTTTGATCTGGACTTAGTATTCTCTTGACTACAACATACCACATATGACCTGATCCGCATCCGTTCGAGCCTCAAGATCAACTTTCCGAGTTGATTTGCAATCCAAAATTTTGGGTCTTATGATTAGTGTAATAAGCTGGATCCCCTCATAATCAAATAATTTAAATGATAATAAATATAATATAAACCTTATTTTCCTGTAAAATTACCTAGGTATTATACAATGTGTTCTATTGATATTTCTGGAGACATATAAAGACAAATACCGCTACGAAGTACTATGGATGTATTCACTATGGGTGCATTTATTTGTGCTCAATATATTAGGATTTTGCTACCTTATAGGTATCAAATGAATTTGCTTCCTCATAGAGGGAGGTTTTTCTTTACCAAAAGAAAAAAAGGGATAGTTTCAATATTTTTCAACCGTGTGTTTCTTTCTTGCCGAAAACCAGAGAGTACATTACAATATCGATCGATGTATTCTGTTACCATGAACCACTTTTTAACTTATGGTATTATTCTATTCAAAATTAAAACCAAAGTTTTTCTTTACAGAAACAATGTAACTTTTTTTTTAAATTTCTAAGTAGCTATTGATTAATCAAGAATGGTCATCGAAAGTTCGTCAATAGATCAATCGACGCGTCTTGAAGACGCGAACAATTACATCAAATGCAGTACTGTTATGTGCCCCATATAAAAAGACTTTGATAAATAAGGAAAATAATTTTGTTAACAAATTTAAAAACGATATTGTTGAGTTACAGTATGTTATGAAAGGTTCTTAATTTGGGCAATCGACGCGTCTCGAAGACGCGAACAAATGTTTCATATACAATACTGTTGTATTCCAAATATTAAAAGTTTTTCTCATATTAACAAGATAGACAATATATTTTTTAAATTTATAAATCGGTATTACTAGATCATAAGAGGTCATAGAAAGGGTCGTCAATAGGTCACGTGACGTGTCTTGCAGACGCGATCAAACATGTCAGATACAGTACTGTAGTAGTATTCCTAATATTAACAAAGTTTTTCTCATATAAACAGAATACACCAATTTTTTTGAAACTTCATAATAAATCAGTACTGGTAGGTCATAAAAGTTTCAACAATAAGTCGATCAATGTATCTCTAAGACGCGAACAAATACGCTAAATATCGTACTGTTGTATTTTGAATATAAAGAAAGTTTTTTTTTCATATAAACAAGGTAATTTGTTTGAAATCTCTAAACGCAAAAAAAACTACTTCTAAATGGCCGATCTGGCTCGAAATCCTATCAAACCTGGATATTATCAGTCGGAGCTACAATTCGTCCAAATGTCATGATTTTTCTTTCATTTCTTTACTTTTCGAGATGTGGTGAACGGAAAAAAGGTACACACACATGGACATTTTTCTAATTGTATTTTTGAACACCTGGGGTTGAATTATTTCGAAAAATGTAAAAAAATTATATTTGAAAATTTAGGCCATTACAAATCTCTCTCTATGAGGAAGCAATAAGAATGTTGCAATCTGTAATAGACTAAGAGACGTAGAAAAGTTTCTTATTGAATGCTCATTAATAAGGCACCGACAAAGGAAAACAATTCATATTACTGGAATTAAATTTTAAATTACTAAAATCCAATTAAGATTAAGAAACTAAAGAAAAGTAAAAAATCAGCACCAATAGTCATTTTGTATATAAATAAAGATGTAGTTGAAGGAATTCTGTTAATGTAAAAAATGATAATAACAATGTACAGTCTGTAGCAGAAATGTGGACCTCGGCTGATTCTACCAGCTGGAAGTATACTCTGCCATTCTCATGCTGTTGAGCGGTTGCTGATGAGTATACCCCTCGATCCGGCAAATTCAACCCTGTGGATCTGAATGAATAAAAGCCAATGTCAATGTCAATCAAGTAAACAGCAACGCGTGCTCGCGATGACTGGATCTAGACTCGAATTTTGACTGCAAAACAAGAAGAGGTCACGAAAAACATTCTTTCGCAGACTGAAAAAAGTGCGTCATTAGTAAAAGCGAACGAGTATTAGCGTGACTATCTGAAGAAAAATCGGTCTTGCACATTTATATGTATATGTGTGCACCTGCTGCAATTTGATATTACACACTTCCATTAAAAAATTTAATTCACTGAACATATGAGTGTATTGAAGTTTCACTGTAACACACAAAGAGCGTTAAATATCATCATCCTTATATTCTATCATTTGGTTTAGATTTACCTTGAAAGGAAGACATGAAGCGAGAGCGTTCTACGGGTGGTATCCAGTGTCCAACAATAGCGTACATGGCCGGCCACGTTAATCCCTGTAAATGTATTTTTAATAGAGGAACGTTTTTTATATATATTTTTGTGATTTTTCGCGAAAACGGCAATCAATATAAATTGAATTGAGCCACTATATTGATCACGGTTTTAGGAATAATCGAAAATTTGAAAGTATTTGTTTGCCCCGAATTGAAAAGTCCGGAAACAACCTTGACCTAACAATATCTGCAACCCCCGCTGAATTATGGGTGAGAGCCAAACTTGAAATAATTTATTGTAAGAGAAAATAATTTTTAAAACGGGCATCGATTTGCCCCATTCCACTTTACGTATTTCGTGTCATAATATATTCATACTTACACTTGCAATCCCTTGTATACTTCGCAGAGCTATCATAGCTCCATAGTGAAGCTCAGCTGCACTTGGAATTAGTAAACTACAAATCGCGGTGAGTAACTGAGAACCACCAAAAACTGTTTTTGTGCCAAAATATTGTGTGAGGACTCCACCAACTACTTGTGAAAGAATGTAGCACCAGTAAAAAGAACTAATAATGGTCGACTGGATTGTTGGACTCCAATCAAATTCTCCTTCCTATTTTTAAAAAATTATAAATTATACACGTGCATTATACTGAGTAATTTAATTTGAAAAAATCAATGAAGAGTTACTGATAACAAAAAAATTGAAATGGCTTTCATGAGCATCCTGAGAGGCATGCAAGTTTTAAGGATGTTCACTACTTATCTCAACTCTTCGTAAAATTGTTGATGAATTAGAGGATAATAAACATGTTGTAAAATATGAAAAATTTCAAAAGAGAAATCTGAAGTCAATGTAAAAAAAGGGTTGATTATGTTATTGTTTATTTAACAATAATTGTTTGTGATTTTCTTTCACTTTAGAAAAAATTGTAATTTTGATTCAATCTTCATCATTGATCAGGCTGGTTTTGTTATTGAAATTATTACCTGCAATTCTATACGGATGAATTTTATTGAAAGGAAGTTAGAAATAAACTAGCTAGGTACATAGTTAGATACTATTTAATTTGTTAATTAATAATACAGTTGTAGATAATATTTGAAAGAACAAAATAAGCTACCAATGACGAAGATTGAATTAAATGTACAATTCTTTTTAAAGTGAAAGAAAAAATAGAAAATCTCAATTAACTAATTTTAAATAAACAATTACAAATTTTAATATTTTTTCTGAATCGCCCAGGGCTGCCACAGACTAATATACTTGAAACAAGTGCAAAAAGTCACTAATTTAAGCTAAAAAGTGATTACTGTTCACACAAAAAGTGGTCTGTAAAGTCAATATGAACCCTTATCTGCTCAAAAATTTCGATTTCATTATACATTTAATTTAACGGCTTGCATTTACAAGATTAGGTGAAATTCTACTGCTAAATTCGTATAATCATATTTCAATGGTTTAGAATAGGAACTATAGAAAACCAGAAAATTATAGATTAAAATAATTTAAATTTTAATACTGTAGACTACACAGCTTAAAATGCTTTCAAAATAGGGTAAATAGGCTGATTTTTCACGAAAAAATGAGAATATTGTAGGTACCATATTGAATTAAATATGAAACGCTTTCAATTCCTAATCTTTGAAGTAAAACTGTTGCCATTTCAAGACAAATTTTTGACAAAATACATGAGTTATTAAACCAATAGCTGAATTTTCTACTAAAAATGAGGAATCATCAACTAAAATAATTAGTTTTTAACAAAGTAGTTCAACTTTCAACCAAGTAATTGAATTTTAAACAAAAAATATTAATTCTCCACGAAAAATGTAATAGTTGATATTTCATCGAATAAAGACGAATGTTCAACAAAATAGTTGAATCCTCAACGAAAAGATATTAATTTCCAACTTAACAATTGCATTGTAAACCAAAAAAATTAAATTTGTACTAGAAGATGTAAACTTTCAATAAAATAGATGAATTTTTACCAAAAACATCTATTTTAAACCAAGAATATAAATTTTCTACTAAAAAGACGAACTTTCAACAAAATAAAAAATGAAATAGAAACAATTTGCAAAAAAAGAGTTCAATTTTCAACCAAGGGGATGACTTTCCAACTAAAATGATGAATCTTCAACCAAAAAAATTTATTTTTAACAAAATAGTTGAATCTTGAACCAAAAAATATTATTAATTGTCAACCAGTTTGCATTTTTAACCAAAAACCATGAAAATTTTACCAGAAAAAAGACGAATTTTCGACATAAGATGTCATTTTAAACCAAGAGAGTTCACCCAGAAAAAAGATTTTTTGATTCAAAGAAAATTTCTTTGAATCAAAGGAAAATATCTGTTGGATTACAGTCAAAGAAATAATTTTTTGTTCTAATAAAAATTTGCTTTAATTAAAAATGATTTTCTTTATCTTTAAGATACTTTTTTGTTAAATGAAAAAAATCACGTTAAAGAAACAGTTTCTTTAATTTTAAACAAATATTTTTCTGAGTGCTGAATTTTCTACTAAGATACATGAATTTTTAACAAAAAAGTTGAGTTTTGAAGCTAAGAAGTCGAATGTTAAATTTTCAACAAAAAAGATAATTTTCAACCAATAGCTAAATTTTCAATAACAAAAATCATTAACTTTCAGCCTAACAATGGAATTTAGAACCCAAAACTTTCACTTTCAAGCAAAAGAGACGAATTTTTAACAATAAAGCCAAAAAGTAGAATTTTTTAAAAGACTGTTGAATTCTCAAAAAAGAAGTTAATTTTCAACCAAGACAGATTACTTTTCTACCAAAAAAGATGCATTTTCTATCGGAACAGGCGAATATTAAGGAAAATAGTTAAATTTTCGACCAAAAAATATGACTTTTCAACAAAGTAGTTGAATTTTCAAGAAAATAATTAAATCTTTCACCAAATAATAAAACTTTTAACCAAAAAAGATGAATTCTGAACCGAAAATATATAAGTAGACTTTTCAACCAAAATCGAAAATAGCTCAACCAAAGTAGTTCAATTTTTTACCTTCTAGTTGAATTATTAACCAAAAAGATTAATTTTTTTACCAAAAAAGACGAATTTTCCACAAAACACTTGAATTTTCGACGAAATAGTTGAATTTTTAACTACAAAAGATTAATTTTTATCCAAAAATGGAATAGTTCAACTTTCAACAAAGTATTTGAATTTTCAACAAAAAAAGATGAACTCTCAATACAAAAATTTGATAGTCGCACTTTCAACTAAAAAATAAAATAAAACAATAAAACGAATTTTTCACAAATTAGTTCAACTTTTTCCAAGTTAATAAAATAATAATAAATAAATACAATAGTTATTGGGTTCTATTAATTCAGTTGGCATTTGCGCAAAAAAAAACAAGAAAACGGGGTGGTTTCTTGAAAATAGGGGAAAAAAGAGAAATTTTTTAAGAGGGGGAAGAGGGGAATAGGGGAAAGAATATGAAGTCTGATATTGATAAGTATTTTCATATCATAGATTACTATAAATTTCACACCTAGTTTAATTTAATTTTCTTTTTTTTTTGTAACGAAATCTAAAATGAGGTGGATTAAAGTGACCTTTTCTTTAAAAAAGTGACTTTTTCTCTAAAAAGTGACTTTTTCTTTAAAAAGTGACTAATGTGAATCGCAGATATATTTCTGTTTTTAAACTTCTTATATTTAAGAATGAGGCTATTTCAGCTAATTTTATAAAATATTCTATACATATTACTGAATCTTGAGGTGAACAGTAAAGGTCTGATTTGGACCGAATCTTGAAGAATTTTAAAAGATTTGAGACTGGTTCGTTGGTGCAGAAAATGTAACTTTTTATACTGACCTAACTTTATCGAATATGAATAGTCTATGGTCATGTTCAATAAGTGGCGCAAACTGATAAATAATAATAACAGAAAAGTTCAAGGAAAGCGATAAAGTTCGAAGGAAAAACAAGCAATGAGTTGGATAAAGTAAGTAAATGTAGGTAATAAAATTAGGAGATAAACTTACCTTAGGTTTTTCATTTGTAATATTGTCATTCGAGGGGTAAGATAAATTTGTGGATACATAACAATGCGTTGCGGTTGTGTTTTTATCAGCATTGAGTGGGGCTTTGGCCATGGCTACCATCGTGAGGTTTATATCCATCCTCATCATGAAAGAGACGAGGAATCCAGAAAATGATAGCAAATAAAGAACTACTCGTGCTGGCACCATGTCTATAATAAAGAAATAGAAACAGAAAAAAATCATATTTTCAGGCAAAACTTGTTTTTGTTTTGAAATACTTTTTAATGCTTCCCTAAATTTTTTGTTTCAAAGTAAAAAATCATTTAGAATTTTCCCTGTAATCTTAAGACAATTTGATTTATTGTGTTAAAACATTTCAAAATCCTTATAAAGCTTCAAAATTTCATTTCAAAATCTTAAAAAATCTACATTTTATTAAACATTACTTTTGAAATTTGTATGAAACCTCTAAATATTTTCAAAAATTATTCGAATTTTGACAATTTTGGGAATCTTTTGAAATCTCTTAAAATATTCTCTTGAAATTAATTTTTCAGAATAAAAATCATTTTTAATTTTCCTAGAAATCTTAGCAAAGTTTTTTTTTTTTTTTTAAATCTTTCAAAATGTTCTAAATTTGTTGTTCGAAATCTTCAAAAATCTACATCAAATTTCTTCTAATCTATTTAAATATTTTCTTGAAACTAACTTTTCAAAGTAAAACATTTGAAATTTTCCTAGGAATATTAGGAACATTTTTTATTATCTTAAAGCCTTTCAAAATCCATAAAAAGCTTCATAGTTTTATTTGGAAATCTTCAAAAATCTACATTTTGTTAAAAAAATATCATTTAAACTTATTAGACGTTTTAAAAATTAATAATTCTTTAAATGTTATTTATACATCAAAATTCAACAATTTCACTTACAAATTAAAAATGCTACAGATATAACAATTAAAATTCTAACGTTCAAAGTTTAAATTTAGATCTCTGAAATTATCACGATTCGAGGCTTTCTATTTCAAAAAATTCAGTTTCAAATTACTTAGTTTTGAATACACAGAGAGTAAATATTTCTAAATATACAAAAATTATTCTTTTGCATAATTATTTCTTGTTAAATGAATGAGTTAAAAATGGAATATTTTACACGGAAACAATATTTAAATAGGATTTGCAATTTAAAAAATGTGTTTAATTATCAAAAATTTCAATTTTGGACTCTTTTCGTTGTTTTAATCTTCAAAACTGGATTTGAAAATTCTTCAAATTGAAAATGTACGCTAAAAGTGAAGACCTAAAATGGACAATTTTGAAAGTAAAAGAATTTAAAATTAAGCATTCTGAACTGAATAATTTCATAATTGAAACAAGACTTTTTTTAAATTAAATCGAACTTATATTAAATTCCATCATATCATGTAATATGAAATTTGTGGTATTTCAACAGAATTGGATACATTTTTCTTCTAAAAACTTGTAAAATTCATGGTCAAAAAATAAATTCTGTCATTTGCCGGTTTTTCACTGTCTCAAAAAATTCCCGGTCACTTCCCGATTTTCCGGTCCAGCGGCCACCCTTATTTTCTTTTATGGTTCAACTCCCAATTCCCTCTATGAATAATATTAAGATGTATTAATTTTCACAAGTCAGAAAATGATTACATTTTTTTACGATTCTGTTGGGTGCTTCAGAAGAAAATTGTGGTAAAATCGGTAGCGAAAGAAAAATGTGTTTTGCGTTGTTTTTATGACGAAATGACCAGCGTTTAAAGATATTTAAAATTACGGTGATAAGGGAAATGAAACAAATACTTATTCTATTTTTAAAAAATAACGTTTTAAGTTCATGCAATTCTAAGAAAATTGCTTTTCTTTTTTATATAATCTCTTTTGCAGAAATGTTCATAACAAATTGTGGCGGAAATTTAAATTGCTGGATTTTCTTTTTTTTTTTATTAAAAATTTCGAATAACATTCCTAGCGTTTTTAAATATAGGTATAATATTTTTGTAGCCTCTATACTTTGAAATAAAATAATTTTCAAAATTTGGGAAAGTAAGTAGTCAACCGTGGTAACTATGAATCACGGTGGGCTATCATGTATCAAGGCCCCGTAGAATTTTTTTTTCGGATTGGATGTTCCTGCATATCCTAAGAATATTATTTATGAAGAAGGTTTATAAAAGTCTTATTCCAAAAAGAAGGAAATTATAAAGTTGATCCAAATTTACCCCAAAGTGATCCACAATTACCCCGGTTGACGGTACATTTATTTTGTTAATGCTTACCGATTAGTCTTCGAAAAATGTGCTTCGGTGGTTGCTCATAAATGTCAGGATCTTCGTAACTGCAAAGAAAAAAAAATGAAGTCCATAATTTTCAAAGAACAGAAATGCTCAAAACAATAAATAAATTTCCATATCAGTTCAGACATTTTGTAAACATGCGTCTTTAAAAAAAATAATTGTAATTTTTAGTATCTACCTTTGAGATTCTTCCATTTCGACAATTGAGTCTGATGATGATACTTTTCGGCAGAAATTGTGTAGCGTGCTGCCGAACGAAGATCACCTTGGATTCTGGAAACATAAAAAAATAAAATTGCAAATGCTTTGAAATATTTTGTATAATATTTGAAATTAATACATCTTGGAATATTCCTAAAAATTACAAGAACATTGAAGAATATTCCAGAACGTTTTTAAATAATTGAAAGGCATATCTTTACGAATGCCATAAATATATTTTTTTAATTTTGCGTAATATTGTATAATAATTTATAATAACTTATAAAATTGAAGCTTAACAAGTTTTTAATGCAGGCATTTTTTATTAAAACGCTCAATAATTTACACTTATAAAATTAAAGTTTATAACACTTTTCAAGTGTACTATTATTATTATTATTATACCATTAAGCCATTTCCCTTTCGGGGTAGGCGTGACTTGCTCGGTTGGAGAATAGTAGTGTGCATATGGGTATATAGGTATAAGGTAGGTAGGAATATAGGTATGAGGTGGATAGGTATATAAGTGTTAGGTATATATATATATATTTTAGATTGATCTGGAATTCTCGTGTTATTTATTTAAATGACACGTTTACTCCGCAACACTGCTCCGACCCAGGTTGCTGATCAATCTCTCTAGCGATCACCCCAAGTGAAGAGCCTCACAAAATTGTTATGTATGGTTCTCCACTTGGGCCCATTAGTATCCAAGATCTTTGTTTCAGGCGTCATTCATTCTACTGTCACTCTGTTTACAAACTATTTGTCGCCACACTTTTCTGTCCTGGCATACTACTCTAGCTTCCTTCACGTCCATGCATTTTTTCATGCAAGCTCTTGCGTTTCTATGGCTTCTTATGTCTCTACGGATTAATGTCTCATTTACAGATTCTAACCATTCTTTCGGCGGTCTACCTCTGGGCATTCTGCCATTTGCTTTACCTTTATACACTTGTTTGGTCAGTCGTTCATCTTTCATTCTTTCAAGATGTCCGAACCATCTTAACTGATTTCTTTCCCATGTGTCAACTATTGTCTCTTTTGCACCACATTCTTTGAGGATTGTCTCGTTTCGGACTTTGTCCATTAGTGTTTTCCCGCATATTATGCGCAGAGGTTTCATGCCGATCGCGTTAATTTTACTCCTGTCCTTTTCTTGACATGTCCATGTCTCGCTACCGTATAGTACAGTCGGTGAGAATATAGAATTGTGTATGGCCATTTTAGCTTTTTTTGATATTTTTTTATTTGTTAGGATGGACCCTGCTCTACCGATAACCTGTTTACCCTTATTTATGCGCCTATCTAACTCCCCATCTATTTTTCCGTCGCTAGTGAATAGACTACCTAGATATACGTACTTGTCAACTTGTTCTAATCTCTCATCATTTAGGACAATGTTGCACATTGTTTTCTCACTCTTTCCCTCAAACACCATGATTTTTGTTTTATTTACGTTAATTTTGAGTCCCATGTCCTTCATGCTTGTATGAAGTTTATTCAACATTCTTTGCAAGTCCTCGACTGATTCTGCCATAACAATCTTGTCATCTGCGAAAGCTAACCCACGTACCTTGACTGTTTGGAGATCTACACCTTCTTCGTCGAAGAGTGCAGTTCTTAGACACTTATCCATGAATATGATAAATAGCCACGAGGACATAGTTAGTCTTAGTTGTAATGTAGGCGGGGGGGCCCGTGAGGTCCCACCCCTGGCGCTCAAGCTATAAAGCCTATTGTGCCATACCCGTGTGTGTTCTCAAGGCAGTACTACGAATCCGGCCATCCTTCGCCGAGTGTTTTTGAATCTCGGTGGGTTTTTTCGTTGTTATCAACGTTCTGAGATTATACCTCTCAGGTGCCAGGCATACCTATCGCACAGTAAATGACGTCCTCCTTTGTTGATCAGGCAAAGTGATCCTCACCCACTCCGCCATTCGGCAGCCTCCCTACCAGGCTAGGGTGTACGGAGCGATCCCTCTGAGGTCATCAGGTAGATGCACAGATTCGAAGCACTGCCCTGGTGTGTTATGTAAGTGTATATGTGTGTGTTCATTACTCGAAATCGGCCAGCGACCATCGAGCGTGGTGCCTCCTGTAGGAGTCCCCAAACGCAAGAAGAACGCTGACTCATTTTCGAGTCTTCACAGAATCGGCTTCGATCCCCAAGGCTAGTCCCCTCGATATGGAGCCCCACCTTGGTATGATACCAGCTTTTTCTGAGGGGACCTACAGTTTAAGGTGGGTTCCGAACCACCGAAGCCCCGGTAGAAGTACATAGAAACCACGAGGACATAACGCATCCTTGTTTCACGCCTTGCGTAATATCGAACCAGTCACTCAGTTTCCCGTTTACCCTTACGCTCGCTTTACTACCTGTATATATTGTTTTTATTGCTTGCAGGAGCCCTCCATTTACTCCGTATTCTTTAAGAACTTCCCAAAGTTTACTTCTATTTACCGTGTCAAATGCTTTTTCTAGGTCAATAAATGCACAGAAAACTTTCTTTCCTACTCTCAAGCTTTTTTCTGTGATCTGTCTTAGGCTAAATATCTGATCTGTACATGATCTTCCTGGCATAAATCCACTTTGGACTTCCCATATTTTTTCTTCTGTGATTTCCATTACCCTACGAATAAGTATTTTTGAGTATATTTTACTTACGGTACTTAGTAGGCTGATACCTCTGTAATTACTGCAGTTGTTTTTATCTCCCTTTCTTTTGTATATTGGTACGATAATCGCTTTTTTCCAATCGTCTGGGACTTTCCCCGTCTCGATACATAAATTTATTAATTCGCACAACCTGTGAGGTATGTACTCGCCACCGTATTTGAGCATTTCAGCACTAATACTGTTTATGCCAGCAGCCTTACCGTTTTTCAAGTTCTTAATTATGTCTCGGACCTCAGTGACACAGACTTTTTCAATTGGGTTTTCTAATGCATTATGTTCTATGTCGCAGTTTTGTTGTCCTATATCTTCACCTCCTAATAGTTCTTTAAAAGAGTCTTTTAAAGCGTCTACTATCTCGTCTATATCATATAGCATTTCACCTTTGCTGTTTCTCATGCTGGCAAACTCTGTACTCTTACTTTCCTTCAACTGTTTATATAATAGTTTCATAATTCCTTCAAAGTAGTTCTGTATTTTGTTCTCTTCTTCTGTTCTGATTTTTTCTTTACTCTCCTTGACTAGTCGTTTCATTTTCCTCTTTTTGTCTTTGTAATAATTTTTGAGTCTATTTCTCTCCTCATCGCTAAGACCTGTCATGTTTAATGTTCTCTTGTGCGCTTTTTTCTTTTCTGGCTGGGCTGCTTGAATTTCATCATTCCACCACGCATCACCAGACTTTCTTCCTACCACTGCCGTACCACACACTTCAATTGCAGTTTTAACAATGATATCCCGTAATAAAGCCCACGCGCCCTCTATATCTTTATTGCTCGTAAGCGCTTCCCAAGTTGCCCTATCTATGCGTTCGCTTAACTTATTTTGAAACTCTATTCGCACTTCCGGTTTCTGTAAATTTTCAATCTTTATTCGAGTTTGTTTCGTTTTTTCTGTTCTCTTTCTTTTCCATCCCCGGCCTAAGTTTATTTTAGAGATTAAAAGATAATGATCAGTATTGCATTCGGAACCCCTCATGACTCTTGTATCTTTGACTAGTTCTCTTAGTCTTTCATCCGCAATAACGAAGTCAATTACACTGCGGTTATTTCCTTTACACCAAGTGTACGTGTGGATCATTTTATGTCGAAACCAAGTATTGGTAATAAATAGGCCCTTTTCTAAGCATAAGCTAACTAATTTTTCCCCGTTATAATTTTTTCTTGGATCCCCAAATTTACCTAGTACCCTTTCTGTATCTGTATCCTGACGTTGAACGCCGACCCATCCGTTCATATCTCCTAGCAGAATTATTCTTTCACCTGGATCGCAAGTACTTATTGTGTCATTTTAAGTGTCCCAGAAAGCGTCTTTGACTTCTCGCGGCTCACTGTCAACTGGGGCGTAGCACGCTATGATAAATAACCTTCTGATTCCTACCTTCATTCTAGCCCACAACAATCTGGGAGATACAAAATCATGATCTTTGAAATGCTGTCTTGCTTTTTTATTCATAATTAAACCGATCCCTTGACTACGATTTGATTCACTACCTACTCCTGACCATATTTCTAAACCGCCTTTCAATACCCCATTTTCTATGTTTCTACTTTCGCAACCCTTTTTCTTCGTCTCAGGTACACATAAAATATCTAGTTTCCTTGCATGCATAGTTTCTCGTAGTTCTCTTATTTTAAGGTCATTCACTCCTCTAGCATTCCAGACACCCAGTCTCCATTCATCGCCTGAAAGTCGACCTTTACGTTTACCGTGTGTATGCATTTTGTCGATCCAAGTTTCAGTCCATTCCGAGGCTACTTTATTGTTTGTATTATTCATGTTTAGATTGTACACCCAACTAACACCTTTATGCGCGAAATTTGTTTTGCGAGCCGAAATCATGTCCAAGTTAAGTGATTATTCGTCGTACGGTGGATAGTCTATCTGTAACGTCAGTCCCACCAATACTTCTGTTACTGCGTG